>CM046293.1:36151182-36734868 GCA_025267735.1 Mactra quadrangularis
AGCTGGTGAATGTAAAACTATTGATCACTGCAGTAGAAGAATCCACCCAATGAATTTCATGTACATTCGGTCCATTTGTTGTCCATATACGCGTGTCCTGCTGAAATTGAACAAGTCGTCTCGGACTTTTCGTCCTTTAGATGTTTGTTGTCCATATACGCGTGTCCTGCTGAAATTAAACAAGTCATCTCGGACTTTTTGTCCTTGAGATGTTTGTTGTCCATATATGCGTGGAATGTTTACTTTGACCTGCTGATATTGAACAAGTCATCTCTGAGTTTTTGTTCTTGAGATGTTGTCCATTTTAATGTACTTGACATATTTGGGCCTGTTGATATTTAACAAGTCATCTCAGACTGTTTGTCCTGGAGATGTTTGTTGTCCAAGTAAATTCATTAAATTGTGTTGTTGTTTTATAATTCAAAAATAAATATAAACAATGGATTCGTCTCAAATATTTCGTACCAATTAAATTTACTTGTAATGAAAGTATTTAGGGACGTATCATTGTTTACATTTTGATTTGTCCCAAAACAGTTTTGAGCCCCATATTTTTTTGGTACGAAAATATTTGGGACGAATTTTTGTTGACAATTTAGACACGTCACCAACAATTTGGATCAGATAATAATTTTCCGGTTACGAGAATATGTGGGGACGAATGATTGTTTACAATTTGATTCGTCCCGGAGAAATTTCGAGCCCAACTATTCCTGTTACGAAAGAATTATGGACAAATCTTTGTTTACCATAGATTCGTTCCCAAACAATTTCGAACCAAACCTTATTCCGGTTATGAAAATATTTAGGGACAAATGTTTGTTTACAATTTGTTTCGTCCCCTAGCAATATGGAAACGAACTAAATACCGGTTACGAATACATTAGGGTACGAATCTTTGTTTACATTTGATTCGCTCCCGAAAAATTTCGGGTCAAACATTACTATAATTACGAAAATATTTGGGGACGAATCTTTGTAACATTTTGATTCGTCCCCAAATATTTCGAACCTTTATTCTGGTAACGAAAATATTCGGGGACAATCTTTGTGTACATTTTCATTTCACTACGAAAACTATTTCCTGCTTATGAAAATATAAAGGACGAATCTTTGTTAACACTTGATTTGTCCACGAAAAATTTCGAAACCAACCATTTTCCTAATACGAAAATATTTAGGAAAGAATCCGTTTAAATTTGGGTTCGACCCGAGCGATTTCATACCCAACTTTTATGATTACGAAATATTAGGGGGACGAATCTTTGTTCACATTTTCATTCGATCCCAAATATCTTCGACCCGAACTAATTTCTGGTTACTTAAATATTTGGGGAAAAATCAATGTTTACATTTTGATTCGTCCCCGAGCAGTTTTGAAACCAACTTTTCTGGTTACAAATAAATTTGGGGACGAATCTTTGTTTACATTTTGACTCGTCCCCGAGAAATTTCGAACCCAAATTTACTCTGGTTAAGAAAATATTGTATACATAGTGATTCGTCCCCAAATATTTTCGACCCGAACTATTGGCTGGTTACGCAAATACTTTGGACGAATCTTTGATTACATTTTGATTCGTCCCCAAGGAATTTCGAACCCAATTTTTTCTGGTTCAAAAATATTTGGGGACGAATCTTTATTTACATTTTGTTTCGGCCTCAAATATTTCGACCCAAACTATTTTTTGTCGACACGAAAATATTCGGGGACGAATCTGTTTACAAGTTTACAATTTCTAGCCTAACTATTTTCTAGTTACGAAAATATTTGGTGACGAATCTTTGTTTACAATTTGATTAGGCCCCAAATATTTTTGACCCAAACTATTTTTTTGAGGACACGAAAATATTCAGGGACGAATCTGTTTACAAGTTGATTCGTCCACTTACAATTTCGAACCCAACTATTATTTGGTACGAAATACTCGGGGACGAATCTTTGTTTACAATTTGATTCGTCCACTAACAATTTCGAACACAATTATTTTCTTGTAACGAAAATATTTAGGGACGTAACCTTGTTTACATTTTGCTTCGTCCCCGAAAAATTGAGAACCCATTTTTTTCTGCTTCGAAAATATTTGGGGGACGAATCTTTGTTAACATTTTGATTCGGCGCCAAATATTTTCGACCCAAAATTTTTCCGGGTACGAAAATATTCGGGGACCAATCTTTGTTGACATTGTGATTCGTCCCCAAATATTTTCGACCCAACTTTTTCTGGGTACGAAAATATTCGGGGACGAATCTTTGTTGACATTGTGATTCGTCCCCAAATATTTTCGACCCAAACTTTTTTTCTGGGTTCGAAAATATTCGGGGACGAATCTTTGTTGACATTGAGATTCGTCCCCAAATATTTTCGACCCAACTTTTTCTGGGTACGAAAATATTCGGGGACGAATTTTTGTTGACATTGTGATTCGTCCCCAAATATTTTCGACCCAACTTTTTCTGGGTACGAAAATATTCGGGGACGAATCTTTGTTGACATTGAGATTCGTCCCCAAATATTTTCGACCCAATTTTTTTTCTGGGTACGAAAATATTCGGGGACGAATCTTTGTTGACATTGAGATTCGTCCCCAAATATTTTCGACCCAATTTTTTTTCTGAGTACGAAAATATTCGGGGACGAATCTTTGTTGACATTGAGATTCGTCCCCAAATATTTTCGACCCAAACTTTTTTTCTGGGTACGAAAATATTCGGGGGCGAATCTTTGTTGACATTGTGATTCGTCCCCAAATATTTTCGACCCAACTTTTTTCTGGGTACGAAACTATTCGGGTACGAATCTTTGTTGACATTGTGATTCGTCCCCAAATATTTTCGACCCAAACTTTTTTTCTGGGTACGAAACTATTCGGGGACGAATCTTCGTTGACATCTAGATTCGTCCCCAAATATTTTCGACCCAAACTTTTTTTCTGGGTACGAAAATATTTGGGGACGAATCTTTGTTGACATCGTGATTCGTCCCCAAATATTTTCGACCCAAACTTTTTTTCTGGGTACGAAAATATTTGGGGACGAATCTTCGTTGACATCTAGATTCGTCCCCAAATATTTTCGACCCAAACTTTTTCTGGGTACGAAAATATTTGGGGACGAATTTTTGTTGACATTGTGATTCGTCCCCAAATATTTTCGACCCAAACTTTTTTCTGGTTACGAAAATATTCGGGGACGCATCTTTGTTTACATTGTGATTCGTCCCCAAATATTTTCGACCTATTTTTTCTGGTTACGAAAATATTCGGGGACGTATCTTTTTTTACAAGTTAATTCGTCCACTAACAATTTTGAACCCAACTATTTTCTGGTTATATTGTGATTCGTCCCAGAATATTTTCGACCCAAATTTTTCTCTGGTTACGAAAATATTCGGGGACGAATATTTGTTTACAAATTAATTCGTCCACTTACAATTTCAACCCCAACTATTTTGTTGTTACAAACACATTTGGGGATGATCCTTGTTTACATTTTGATTCGTCCCCGAGAAATTTCGAACCCATTTTTTTCTGGTTACGAAATTATTTGGGGGACATATCTTTGTTTATAATTTGATTTGTCCCCAAATTTTCGACTCAAACTATTTTCCGGTTACGAAAATATTTGGGGGCGAATTTGTGTTTACATTTTTATTCGTCCCCTTAAAAATCGATCCAAACTATTTGCTGGTTACGAATATATTTTGGGACGAAACTTTGTTGATTCGTCCCCTAGCACTGTTGAACCCAACGTTTTTCTGGTTTTGTAAATATTTGGGAACGAATCTTTGTTTACACTTTGATTCTTCGCCGAGCAATGTCAAACCCAACTATTTTTTGGTTACGAAAATATTACGAGACGAATTTTTGTTTACATTTTGATTCGTCCCCGAGCAATTTCGAACCTAGTTATTATAGTTTGGTCATAGTGATTCTCAGACATATTGTATACTCAGCCAATAAACTCGTAAAAATATTCACTTTTTTGTTAAACTCGAGGCCACGAAACTCGAAAATTGCAAAATGAGGTCCAACATTGAGTGGTGTGAGTTTTTCCAGAGGCAGACAAATGGGCACAGGGATTATAAATTCCTAACTGCTTATGTTTTGTTGTTGTTTTTCATTTATATGGTTTATTGAAAAGGGGATAAATAATTTATTTCAGTTGGAGAGGATCGAACTAGGAAATAATTCCTAATATCTGACAATAAATAGACACTTTTTTATGCGAATTTACTTCCTTATTGTGGTCGATCAAAGCCGAACAACTGTCGTCTTGCTTTACACTCAACGCATTAGCGACAGTTCAATATAAACAACTCGCACGCACTACTCGTGCCTAGATCAGAAATTTAACCAGTATGTTGTCGGAATAAGGGAAATAATGCTGCAGAAATTTAGTAAAAGTTTTGAAAGAGTTACCTTTCTTAGTTTGTAAGACGGCACCGGTATAAACAAAATGGGGATGCGTTTTTTCGTAAACAGTTGATCCAAGTTGACTGGTAAAGAGTTCGTGTATATCAGCATGAGAGGCTGTTTTATAGATGTTCGCAAGGAAATATAAATTAAATTATAAAATGGTGGGTTTAAACCCGGAAATGTTTATTTTCAGGAAAATTTTTATCCTCAAAAATAGAACTATTTATTGTCCTTTGGCTTAGTGAACACCCACAAAAATCAATACGCCACAATAAAAGTTTACAGTTTAGCGCTACAAAGTACGCTTCTATATTAATCACCTTTTGAGAATTATTGTTCCTTTTTTCACTGAAATCGATTAAAAAGACCCTTAAAAAGCTTTAAAATCTTACGATCAGATGTTGTTTTGTTCAGTGAGAACTTACTTTATTCATGTACGAATACATTTACGAATTTTACCAAAATAGTAGATTTTATACAGACTTAAAATTTAAAATGCCGGCGTAGGCCTATCATTTGCAATTTTCGTTCACGTTTGTAAAGATATTTTGTCCACAAAATAACTTTATACGTGTTTTTTTTTACTCTCTATAGATTTTACCTTATATGGCTCATTTTTTGGAATTCCGTAAAAAATTGTAGGCCCTAAAGTAGGCCTATTTCTTACACTTCGTCTTTAAGGGTTCTAATTCCTGATTTTCATGTACAGACTTCTTTTTTTTAGTACCTGTCTTCCATACAAATCATTTAAGGCCCATAAAGACATTAAACTCAAAAGACCTATAGTTTCTTTTGTCCACTGAAAACACTTAATGCATGAACACAAACTATTTACAGATTTAACCTTAACGTGGTCGTTTTTGCAATTTGAGTTGGAATTTATAAAGATTTTTTTTATACATCTTCATCAGGTTTCTAAGCACATTGTTGTAGAACCCATGTCCCAAACACATAATTTAAGGCCCATAAAGGACATTAAACTCTAAAGACCTATAGTTTTTGTCCACTGAAAACACTTAATGCATGAACACAAACTATTTACAAATTTAACCTTAAAGTGGTCGTTTTTTGCAATTTGAGTTGGAATTTATAAAGTGGTTTTTTCATACATCTTCATCAGGTTTCTAAGCACATTGTTGTAGAACCCATGTCCCAAACACATAATTTAAGGCTCATAAAGGACATTAAACTCTAAAGACCTATAGTTTTTGTCCACTGAAAACACTTAATGCATGAACACAAACTATTTACAAATTTAACCTTAAAGTGGTCGATTTTTGCAATTTGAGTTGGAATTTATAAAGAGTTTTTTTATACATCTTCATCAGGTTTCTAAGCACATTGTTGTAAAACCCATGTCCCAAACACATAATTTAAGGCCCATAAAGACATTAAACTCAAAAGACCTATAGTTTTTTGTCCACTGAAAACACTTAATGCATGAACACAAACTCTTTACAGATTCAACCTTAAAGCGGTATTTTTTTGCAATTTCAGTTGAAATTTATAAAGAGTTTTTTTTTATTCATTTTCATTAGGTTTCTTAGCACAATTTTTTTTAGTACTCATGTCCCAAACACATAATTCATGGCACAGAAAGGCTAATCTCAAGGATCTAAAGTTATTTATCCATTGAAAAGACATGAACAAAAACTCTTTACATATTTAACCTTAAAGCTGTAGTTTTTTGCCATTTCAGTGTAAATTTGTAAAGAGTTTTTTTAAACATCTTCTTGAGGTTTCTAAGTACTATTTTTTAAGTACCTCTGTCCCAAACACATCATTTTAGGTCCAGAAAGACATTAAACTCAAAAGATTCAAGGTTTTTTGCCCACTGAAAAACACTTCATACATGAATAAAAGCTCTTTGTAGATTTTACCTTAAAGCGGTCGTTTTTTTTAAATTTCCGTTGAAATTTGTAAAGAGATTTTTATATATCTTCATTTGTTCTGATTTTTATGTTAAAACCTCTTTTTTGAGTACCTGTGTCTAAAACACATAATTTAAGGCCCACAAGGACGAAGTTTTTGTCCACTGAAATAACTATAGACATGAACAAAAACTCTTTGTAGATTTAACCTTAAAGCGGTCGTTTTTTTGCAATTTCAGTTGAAATTGGTAAAGAGTTTTTTATACATCTTCATCAGGTTTCTAAGCACATTGTTGTAGAACCCATGTCCCAAACACATAATTTAAGGCCCATAAAGGACATTAAACTCTAAAGACCTATAGTTTTTGTCCACTGAAAACACTTAATGCATGAACACAAACTATTTACAAATTTAACCTTAAAGTGGTCGTTTTTTGCAATTTGAGTTGGAATTTATAAAGTGGTTTTTTTATACATCTTCATCAGGTTTCTAAGCACATTGTTGTAGAACCCATGTCCCAAACACATAATTTAAGGCCCATAAAGACATTAGACTCAAAAGACCTATAGTTTTTTGTCCACTGAAAACACTTAATGCATGAACACAAACGCTTTACAGATTTAACCTTAAAGTGGTCGTTTTTTGCAATTTGAGTTGGAATTTATAAAGAGTTTTTTTATACATCTTCATCAGGTTTCTAAGCACATTGTTGTAAAACCCATGTCCCAAACACATAATTTAAGGCCCATAAAGACATTAAACTCAAAAGACCTATAGTTTTTTGTCCACTGAAAACACTTAATGCATGAACACAAACTCTTTACAGATTCAACCTTAAAGCGGTATTTTTTTGCAATTTCAGTTGAAATTTATAAAGAGTTTTTTTTTATTCATTTTCATTAGGTTTCTTAGCACAATTTTTTTTAGTACTCATGTCCCAAACACATAATTCATGGCACAGAAAGGCTAATCTCAAGGATCTAAAGTTATTTATCCATTGAAAAGACATGAACAAAAACTCTTTACATATTTAACCTTAAAGCTGTAGTTTTTTGCCATTTCAGTGTAAATTTGTAAAGAGTTTTTTTAAACATCTTCTTGAGGTTTCTAAGTACTATTTTTTAAGTACCTCTGTCCCAAACACATCATTTTAGGTCCAGAAAGACATTAAACTCAAAAGATTCAAGGTTTTTTGCCCACTGAAAAACACTTCATACATGAATAAAAGCTCTTTGTAGATTTTACCTTAAAGCGGTCGTTTTTTTTAAATTTCCGTTGAAATTTGTAAAGAGATTTTTATATATCTTCATTTGTTCTGATTTTTATGTTAAAACCTCTTTTTTGAGTACCTGTGTCTAAAACACATAATTTAAGGCCCACAAGGACGAAGTTTTTGTCCACTGAAATAACTATAGACATGAACAAAAACTCTTTGTAGATTTAACCTTAAAGCGGTCGTTTTTTTGCAATTTCAGTTGAAATTGGTAAAGAGTTTTTTATACATCTTCATCAGGTTTCTAAGCACATTGTTGTAGAACCCATGTCCCAAACACATAATTTAAGGCCCATAAAGGACATTAAACTCTAAAGACCTATAGTTTTTGTCCACTGAAAACACTTAATGCATGAACACAAACTATTTACAGATTTAACCTTAACGTGGTCGTTTTTGCAATTTGAGTTGGAATTTATAAAGATTTTTTTTATACATCTTCATCAGGTTTCTAAGCACATTGTTGTAGAACCCATGTCCCAAACACATAATTTAAGGCCCATAAAGGACATTAAACTCTAAAGACCTATAGTTTTTGTCCACTGAAAACACTTAATGCATGAACACAAACTATTTACAAATTTAACCTTAAAGTGGTCGTTTTTTGCAATTTGAGTTGGAATTTATAAAGTGGTTTTTTCATACATCTTCATCAGGTTTCTAAGCACATTGTTGTAGAACCCATGTCCCAAACACATAATTTAAGGCTCATAAAGGACATTAAACTCTAAAGACCTATAGTTTTTGTCCACTGAAAACACTTAATGCATGAACACAAACTATTTACAAATTTAACCTTAAAGTGGTCGATTTTTGCAATTTGAGTTGGAATTTATAAAGAGTTTTTTTATACATCTTCATCAGGTTTCTAAGCACATTGTTGTAAAACCCATGTCCCAAACACATAATTTAAGGCCCATAAAGACATTAAACTCAAAAGACCTATAGTTTTTTGTCCACTGAAAACACTTAATGCATGAACACAAACTCTTTACAGATTCAACCTTAAAGCGGTATTTTTTTGCAATTTCAGTTGAAATTTATAAAGAGTTTTTTTTTATTCATTTTCATTAGGTTTCTTAGCACAATTTTTTTTAGTACTCATGTCCCAAACACATAATTCATGGCACAGAAAGGCTAATCTCAAGGATCTAAAGTTATTTATCCATTGAAAAGACATGAACAAAAACTCTTTACATATTTAACCTTAAAGCTGTAGTTTTTTGCCATTTCAGTGTAAATTTGTAAAGAGTTTTTTTAAACATCTTCTTGAGGTTTCTAAGTACTATTTTTTAAGTACCTCTGTCCCAAACACATCATTTTAGGTCCAGAAAGACATTAAACTCAAAAGATTCAAGGTTTTTTGCCCACTGAAAAACACTTCATACATGAATAAAAGCTCTTTGTAGATTTTACCTTAAAGCGGTCGTTTTTTTTAAATTTCCGTTGAAATTTGTAAAGAGATTTTTATATATCTTCATTTGTTCTGATTTTTATGTTAAAACCTCTTTTTTGAGTACCTGTGTCTAAAACACATAATTTAAGGCCCACAAGGACGAAGTTTTTGTCCACTGAAATAACTATAGACATGAACAAAAACTCTTTGTAGATTTAACCTTAAAGCGGTCGTTTTTTTGCAATTTCAGTTGAAATTGGTAAAGAGTTTTTTATACATCTTCATCAGGTTTCTAAGCACATTGTTGTAGAACCCATGTCCCAAACACATAATTTAAGGCCCATAAAGGACATTAAACTCTAAAGACCTATAGTTTTTGTCCACTGAAAACACTTAATGCATGAACACAAACTATTTACAAATTTAACCTTAAAGTGGTCGTTTTTTGCAATTTGAGTTGGAATTTATAAAGTGGTTTTTTTATACATCTTCATCAGGTTTCTAAGCACATTGTTGTAGAACCCATGTCCCAAACACATAATTTAAGGCCCATAAAGACATTAGACTCAAAAGACCTATAGTTTTTTGTCCACTGAAAACACTTAATGCATGAACACAAACTATTTACAAATTTAACCTTAAAGTGGTCGATTTTTGCAATTTGAGTTGGAATTTATAAAGAGTTTTTTTATACATCTTCATCAGGTTTCTAAGCACATTGTTGTAAAACCCATGTCCCAAACACATAATTTAAGGCCCATAAAGACATTAAACTCAAAAGACCTATAGTTTTTTGTCCACTGAAAACACTTAATGCATGAACACAAACTCTTTACAGATTCAACCTTAAAGCGGTATTTTTTTGCAATTTCAGTTGAAATTTATAAAGAGTTTTTTTTTATTCATTTTCATTAGGTTTCTTAGCACAATTTTTTTTAGTACTCATGTCCCAAACACATAATTCATGGCACAGAAAGGCTAATCTCAAGGATCTAAAGTTATTTATCCATTGAAAAGACATGAACAAAAACTCTTTACATATTTAACCTTAAAGCTGTAGTTTTTTGCCATTTCAGTGTAAATTTGTAAAGAGTTTTTTTAAACATCTTCTTGAGGTTTCTAAGTACTATTTTTTAAGTACCTCTGTCCCAAACACATCATTTTAGGTCCAGAAAGACATTAAACTCAAAAGATTCAAGGTTTTTTGCCCACTGAAAAACACTTCATACATGAATAAAAGCTCTTTGTAGATTTTACCTTAAAGCGGTCGTTTTTTTTAAATTTCCGTTGAAATTTGTAAAGAGATTTTTATATATCTTCATTTGTTCTGATTTTTATGTTAAAACCTCTTTTTTGAGTACCTGTGTCTAAAACACATAATTTAAGGCCCACAAGGACGAAGTTTTTGTCCACTGAAATAACTATAGACATGAACAAAAACTCTTTGTAGATTTAACCTTAAAGCGGTCGTTTTTTTGCAATTTCAGTTGAAATTGGTAAAGAGTTTTTTATACATCTTCATCAGGTTTCTAAGCACATTGTTGTAGAACCCATGTCCCAAACACATAATTTAAGGCCCATAAAGGACATTAAACTCTAAAGACCTATAGTTTTTGTCCACTGAAAACACTTAATGCATGAACACAAACTATTTACAAATTTAACCTTAAAGTGGTCGTTTTTTGCAATTTGAGTTGGAATTTATAAAGTGGTTTTTTTATACATCTTCATCAGGTTTCTAAGCACATTGTTGTAGAACCCATGTCCCAAACACATAATTTAAGGCCCATAAAGACATTAGACTCAAAAGACCTATAGTTTTTTGTCCACTGAAAACACTTAATGCATGAACACAAACTCTTTACAGATTTAACCTTAAAGTGGTCGTTTTTTGCAATTTGAGTTGGAATTTATAAAGAGTTTTTTTATACATCTTCATCAGGTTTCTAAGCACATTGTTGTAAAACCCATGTCCCAAACACATAATTTAAGGCCCATAAAGACATTAAACTCAAAAGACCTATAGTTTTTTGTCCACTGAAAACACTTAATGCATGAACACAAACTCTTTACAGATTCAACCTTAAAGCGGTATTTTTTTGCAATTTCAGTTGAAATTTATAAAGAGTTTTTTTTTATTCATTTTCATTAGGTTTCTTAGCACAATTTTTTTTAGTACTCATGTCCCAAACACATAATTCATGGCACAGAAAGGCTAATCTCAAGGATCTAAAGTTATTTATCCATTGAAAAGACATGAACAAAAACTCTTTACATATTTAACCTTAAAGCTGTAGTTTTTTGCCATTTCAGTGTAAATTTGTAAAGAGTTTTTTTAAACATCTTCTTGAGGTTTCTAAGTACTATTTTTTAAGTACCTCTGTCCCAAACACATCATTTTAGGTCCAGAAAGACATTAAACTCAAAAGATTCAAGGTTTTTTGCCCACTGAAAAACACTTCATACATGAATAAAAGCTCTTTGTAGATTTTACCTTAAAGCGGTCGTTTTTTTTAAATTTCCGTTGAAATTTGTAAAGAGATTTTTATATATCTTCATTTGTTCTGATTTTTATGTTAAAACCTCTTTTTTGAGTACCTGTGTCTAAAACACATAATTTAAGGCCCACAAGGACGAAGTTTTTGTCCACTGAAATAACTATAGACATGAACAAAAACTCTTTGTAGATTTAACCTTAAAGCGGTCGTTTTTTTGCAATTTCAGTTGAAATTGGTAAAGAGTTTTTTATACATCTTCATCAGGTTTCTAAGCACATTGTTGTAGAACCCATGTCCCAAACACATAATTTAAGGCCCATAAAGGACATTAAACTCTAAAGACCTATAGTTTTTGTCCACTGAAAACACTTAATGCATGAACACAAACTATTTACAAATTTAACCTTAAAGTGGTCGTTTTTTTGCAATTTGAGTTGGAATTTATAAAGTGGTTTTTTTATACATCTTCATCAGGTTTCTAAGCACATTGTTGTAGAACCCATGTCCCAAACACATAATTTAAGGCCCATAAAGACATTAGACTCAAAAGACCTATAGTTTTTTGTCCACTGAAAACACTTAATGCATGAACACAAACTCTTTACAGATTTAACCTTAAAGTGGTCGTTTTTTGCAATTTGAGTTGGAATTTATAAAGAGTTTTTTTATACATCTTCATCAGGTTTCTAAGCACATTGTTGTAAAACCCATGTCCCAAACACATAATTTAAGGCCCATAAAGACATTAAACTCAAAAGACCTATAGTTTTTTGTCCACTGAAAACACTTAATGCATGAACACAAACTCTTTACAGATTCAACCTTAAAGCGGTATTTTTTTGCAATTTCAGTTGAAATTTATAAAGAGTTTTTTTTTATTCATTTTCATTAGGTTTCTTAGCACAATTTTTTTTAGTACTCATGTCCCAAACACATAATTCATGGCACAGAAAGGCTAATCTCAAGGATCTAAAGTTATTTATCCATTGAAAAGACATGAACAAAAACTCTTTACATATTTAACCTTAAAGCTGTAGTTTTTTGCCATTTCAGTGTAAATTTGTAAAGAGTTTTTTTAAACATCTTCTTGAGGTTTCTAAGTACTATTTTTTAAGTACCTCTGTCCCAAACACATCATTTTAGGTCCAGAAAGACATTAAACTCAAAAGATTCAAGGTTTTTTGCCCACTGAAAAACACTTCATACATGAATAAAAGCTCTTTGTAGATTTTACCTTAAAGCGGTCGTTTTTTTTAAATTTCCGTTGAAATTTGTAAAGAGATTTTTATATATCTTCATTTGTTCTGATTTTTATGTTAAAACCTCTTTTTTGAGTACCTGTGTCTAAAACACATAATTTAAGGCCCACAAGGACGAAGTTTTTGTCCACTGAAATAACTATAGACATGAACAAAAACTCTTTGTAGATTTAACCTTAAAGCGGTCGTTTTTTTGCAATTTCAGTTGAAATTGGTAAAGAGTTTTTTATACATCTTCATTAGGTTTCAAAGTTCAGATTTTTATGAACAAACCATTTTTAGTGCCCGTGTTCCATACATTTAACTAAAAAAATGTCCACCAAAAACTTTATACACAAACAAGAACTTTTTAAGATTTAACCTTAAAGGGGTTGCAATTTTTGTTGAATTTTGTATTGGATTTATGCACACATCTAGTTTGGTTTCTTATTATATATAGATATTCATCTAGAAAGTTTTTCTTTTAGTACCTGAGTTCCATAATTATTTCATTTTTATGCCATTCTAAAACTCTTTACCGATTTTACTAGAAATATCGCAGATTTGCAATTTTCCGTTCAAGTTTGTAAAGAGTTTTTGTATACACTTTATTCAAGCTCATTATTCTAATATTTATCGTTTTTTTAGAACCTGAGTTCCATAATTATTCTATTTTATGCCAAACGAAATCTCTTTACCAATTTTACTAAAATATTGCAGATTTGCAATTTTCCGTTCAAGATCGTAAAGAGTTTTTGTATACACTGCATTCGGGGTTTTTATTCTGGTTTTTTATACTTAAAACTTTATTCAATACCTGTGTACCATTCATATCAATTTTTTCGACCCAGAAAGACTTAAAACTCCAACGATTAAACATATTTTGTCAGATATTAATTTTTTATGCAGTCCTTTCAAACACAATGTCTGTTTGATTTAGTTGTTGGGTCCTCTGAGTCCCCTGATATTAGTATACCACATAAATAGGGGCCCGCCGCGGCTTAAACTGAATAACCACCCGAATACACGTTTTATCATTTTGCTAGGTCTGTCTATATCATGTAGAGTTCATGTATGTTTGAAAAAAAGTAGACAGATTGTAGGCGGAGCTAAATGCCGGACTACTTGCATTTTGAAAACTCTTTACCAGTCGACTTGGACCAACTGTTTACGAAAAAACGCATCCCTTATTATGATCATTTTGATTACTCGCATCTCTTACATTAAATCGATCGTGCTTTTCCGTACGATTATACACGTGATTATAACATCATTTGTGTATATATATTGATAACAAGTTCAGTTAACAAATGAGTCAATAGTTCAGTAGGATAAAGTGTTGGCAGTAAGTATATATACTTTTGTCTCATGTATTGTCCGTTTTTTTCTCAACTGTCAAAGCTTGAATAATTACACGGTGACTGAATGCATTGTTTTTGTACTGGTGGTCTAATTGTTATTAAAAATATCTTAACTAAAACATAGCATACAGCATAAACAGCTTTACTTGATCATAATACACACTTCCGGAAACTCATGGATGTATTACAGCAATGATTTTAATAAACGCATTCACCGTGAAATTATTCATGTTTTGACAGTTGAGAAAAAACAAACAATATAGTCGTTACTTCGAACTTCAAGATCATTTCCATCTCAATAATGTTTACTTTATTTTATTTACTAATGGTTTTGATTGATAAAATTGTTTTTGGGTTCTTTTGCTTATTATCATTTTCATTGTTTTTATATTTTATATATTTGGGGGTATATGATTAGAATTCTATGTTTTTAATTTCTATTCTTTAATTTTATTCGTACAACAATAAATACACACCTTGTCAATGCAGGTTCCAACCCATCAAAAAGTATTCACCTCATTAGTCACTGCATGCGCCACTGAACTGATGACGATAATTATATTATAATTATACTGTTTTTATCTGATTTATATGCATGTATCAAAGGTATTTTGAACTTGCGTTTCGTCGAATTTTGCCGAGAGCTTCCGATAAAGAGCGCTTTACAAATATGGTTTATGGTTTATTACATATAATTTCTTAGGCTGAAAAGCCCATAAGAAAACAAGACATATACAAATAATATATAAATAAAGGTCAAGTTGAGGTTATTAATGATATGATCTGAGGTGTGTTTTGTTTGTTGTGTTTAACGCCGTAGCAACACAATTATAGGTCATATAACGGCGGTCAGTCAACCTACTCACTCCTCCTGAAAAGGCTAAATCTCTGGATTTAGCTGTTAACCAACTACTAAGCACATACTTTCGTCAGTGACTGAAAACTTCCCTACATAATTAAAAATCATTGGTAGGAGGGAGAATGGCCGTAGAAAAAATTTTATGACCAAGCTCCACGAAAGTATGCCCCACCCGGTGTGTTCACAATGCAAGCGTTCGAGGCGACATCGAGCGCTATTGTTCTGAACGCGGCCGCCGTGCGAGTGCTCGCGAGCGCTCGCGATTCAGCTCGAGAGGTGTTTCGCTTAGATATCAAAGATGGCGACTTGAAAAATTAAAATTTTTATATCAAAGAATTTTCCCTGAAATGTGGGACGCAAACTTGTGTGTTACTTGTTCCACATAACATATCCACGCAATGCCTGTAATAGAATATATTTGGTACAGTAAATTGTATCATAATGATTCATATAAGATAAAAAATGCGAAAGAATCTCATGTATCAGCAGAAATAATTGTTTCCCCACCCGCTATTTTCAATAATGTCCTGTTTGACGCCATCTTGGATTTTGCAGCGAGCGCTCACAGTCGTTCAATAGCCTAACTATTCGCGAAGCTTCGGCTAATAGCTATTCATAGCTAATGTTAACTGTTGTATATAATACCGACTATAAATAAAAGTTTGTATATTGTTGTACCTTAATGTATCTAGCACTCGCATTGTTGTACGCATCTCTGTATTCAGGATAAAGCGTTCTTGAATTTAAAATACTGATTCACATGTATGCATAGGCGGATCCAGCGGGGGAGGGGTCAGGGGGTCCGGACCCCCCCCCCCTAGAATTTGGAAAATGTACTTGCCCATTAGTGTATTTCTTGACTGTAAGTCATTTTTAAATATCATGAAGCATTTTTTTCTCGGTGATTAGTATAGATTTAAAGGTTGTGTAGTTTTTATTATCAATATATTGCATTTTTTCTGCAAAATGTGTATTTTGTGGTTCGAAAGTTCGGACCCCCTGAGAAAAGTTCAGACCCCCTAGAAAACAATCCTGGATCCGCCCCTGGTATGTAATATGTGTGTACAAGTATTTACTTTGTCTATCAACACTTTGGGGACATTATCACTTAGTAGGCCTAGTAAATAGCGTACATAAAAAAGTTGATGAATTGTTCATTTTTTGTATGCTTTTTTAATTCATAACTGATTGATGTGATCGTGATGGTTCTTTTTTATAGTTGAAATAACAAACTTAGGGTTAACACGATAATATGTTATGGAAAAGAATTGAATTGAACTTAGTTTTGTAGAGTTTAGGATTTCAAATACTGGACCTAATAAATGTGATGCATTTATGTTACTTGTTACCAAATCATACTAAAGTTACGACGTTGGCGGAATGGTAATCATAGGATATGGACTTTGCTTGTTCTCAAATTAAGCGTATAGGGCTTAAAATTCTTCAAACATCACATGATTTTTTGCAATAACCTAGTGGTCTTTGAAGTGGAACTTAACTGTTTAAGAATTATTACATATAACGTAAGTAAATCTATACACTTCATTCATAATTCATAAAGTATTTTAAATATGTGAATAAAAATAAGGAAAGATCGACTGACATAATTATCGTTGTAATTGCTCTAGCGTTTAGAAAGAACATATGCATTAGTTTACTTTAAATCGAAATACAATGAATTAGTAAGTTAGCTATACATGTACGTGTTTTTGTAACTTCACAAAAAATATGCGAGCTTTTTTATATACATGTATGCTAGTTTGTTTGAAGTTTTTATGAAATATCTTTTTACCTGTAGTTTTTTTGTTAAAATGAATTTGAATGTATATTTGTAATACAATACAATAATTTTATTATGTATAAAAAGTTTACAAAATTTTCACCGGCGGAACTAGAGGGGTATAGAATGAGGATTTGAATGTACCCCTGAGTGTACGAAGGTTTATGATTTAATGTTATGCTTGGAAGTTAAGCATTTTCATATTTTGGAGAGAAAAAAACATGTGAACATTCTATTTAATTTTATATATGCTCTAGCGAGCAACCAAGATCAAATCGAACTTGTCTAAAGATGGAACATCAACTATGTTCAACCCGATATGCCGACTTTAAGCTAATATCGGGTCAAATTATACAAATGTCCATTCTCTGTGGGTTTCAGGGTACAAAACATGCATAGAAAAGATCGGAAGTCTACATTGATAGTGCATGATGGGAAAATGGGATGGATTGTTGTGATTGGTGCATTCTTTGCCCACGTGATCACCCATGGTATTGTGTATTCGTTTGGGATGATGTTCAGCTCTCTGGAGCGAATGTTTCACGCCAGTAAAGCTGAGATAGCCTGGATCCCTTCAATTATGTCCGGATCCCTTTACCTAATAGGTAAATAATAAAGTTTGCTCATTTTTAATTGGAATTTAATTTCTTAAAATCGTACAGACATCTGAAACCGGAACTATTTCTTGGGCGGAGATATATAGCTGACATATGCAATGCGTTGTGCGTGTCTGTAGAGATGTTAAATTTTCTTATGTAAAAAAATGTCTCAACGATTCATTCGTAGTGGCAAAATTTAAAATCCGGAAAGTAAAATTCCACATACGTTTCTTGTCATTTTGCCATGGTAAGGTAGTGGTTTTAAATGCCAAAAATTTGTGTCGTTTTATTTTCAGGACCATTAGCCAGTTTGATGATAAACCGATTTGGATGTCGAATTGTAACGATAATCGGTTCATGTATCGGTTTTACTGGATATATTTTGAGCATATTTGTATCAAACTTGTATATCTTGTATATTACAATGGGCCTAATTGCAGGTAAATACGCATTTTTTTGTTATAGACATTGACATTATCTCCTTATCAGTACTTTTACAAGTTCTTGTATTGTGATTACATTCAAGTTATTTTACTTTATCAGTGCTTCTACACGTATTTGTATAACATGGCATTTAAATTATCTCCCCTGTTGATCAGTACTTCTACATGCACTTTTTGACATGACATTCAAATTATCTCCATTTAAAATTGCCTTTACACATATTTGTATAACATGACATTAAATTATCTCCCCTTATCAGTACTTCTACACGCACTTTTTGACATGACATACTTCTACACGTACATTGTTTTTGTATAAATCGGCATTCAAATTCTCCCCTTTTATCAATACTTTTACATATATAAAGATTTGATAATGATAATAAGTTATTCCCTTTGTCTAATTGCTTTTATATTGATGTCTACAGGTTGTGGATTTGGAATGATATTTCTGTCAGCCATTGTTATTGTCACACAATATTTTATAAAGTACAGAGCTATAGCTTGTGGGATAGGACTCTCCGGGGCAGGAGTTGGCGCATTTGTATTTAGGTGTATATTGATTTATTTCTTCTTTTTGCGAACGATTTTAAACATCTAAAGTAATGGTTAAACACAGCCATTACTTAATATTATTCTACATATGATTGTCATCGACTCTGTGCCTTACCAAATTTGCAGTTGGATGTATTCGGTCCTTTTTCAATATTCTTGTTGTCATGAGAGTCTACATTTGATTTTGAAAGAGATGTTTCTGATCTGATTACGATAAGGTATGTGTTGGCTACACTCTGTTGCAATATCAACAAAATGTAAACTTGGTATTCGTTGTTTAAGTTGCATTTGAACAGAACTTCAAAGGTGTCCATTATACTAATTTGGATTCTTTGTAATTAGCGTATGCATGAATATAATTATGAAAACATTTAGATATGTATTTATTATATGGCTCGTTTAAAATAACATGATGCATTGCTGCATAGGATATCGTCTGAATTTGTCTGAAGTTATCCAAAACGACATACTTGTATATATATATAATGATGATAACTTTAAAATTCTAAAGGAATTTATTTTATCATCTATTTTCAGTCCATTGATAGAAAAACTTTTAACTGTTTATGGATGGCACGGGGCATTGCTAATAACCTCAGGCTTGATTCTAAATTGTATTGTTGCTGCATTTGCTTTTCAAACAATGGAAGTTCAGAACGTGAAGAAATTAGAAAATGATTCAAACCTGTACAAACCTTGTGCGAATACATTTGAAGATTGCCAACTACGTGATCGTGACGTCAGTTATGACGTCAAGAAGGATTCTGATTTAGATGACGATCATATTGGCGCTCTTGATAAACTGTTGGATAAACATCAAAGTGATGGTATTGATAAACATGTTGTGACAACAAGTATAAGTGAATTGTATTTAAAAGATGAACGAAATGAAAAAGCCATTACAATAGAAATTGTCAAAACTGATGAAATTATCGAAGATCAGAACAAGTTTGGTGCAGTGGATGAAAAACAATTATCAATGTCTTTGATTGCAAGACAATTTGCATTAATGAAGAATGTTGAGTTTGTAGCGTTTATTTTGTCCCAATTTTTATTCTTCTTTGGATTTTATTTACCTTATATTTACATTCCAGGCAAAGCTTCCATTTCAGGTAAATGTTGATATTTTATTCTTTAAAAAATTAGCCGATCTTAATTATAAGTTTACGGGAGTTTGAAGAGTAGTTCTAGGTCTGTTTGGAAGGAGGAACGTCACATATGGGATAGTTCAGACCAGTTGCCTTCAAAATTAGTATTATCATGCTCAGTCAAGAGACTATAGAGTGAGGAAGGCGAATTCCATGTTATATAACTCATTCCATAATAAAATAATTTGGTGTTCGATATGTTAATTCGAGACAACAATCTTATTGCTCGAGTATGTACAACAATTTGGTATGCAACGTTTTGTATTTCATTAATTGAATTATACGGTTATATAAGGCTTTAGTAATGTCATAGACCTATGCAATTTTTCTACAGGTATCAATGAAGACAATATAGCTTGGATTGGTTCAACAATTGGTCTGTCAAGTGTCTCAGGAAGAATAGTACTTGGTTATATAGCAGATAGAACATTCATTGACAGGTGAGGCGAACATTTCTTTATCTCATATTTAGGTGTTTTCGTAGAGAGATGTTGCCTCCTCTGATAGAAGGAAAATTTAGCAATGGTTAGGATATATTTGGAAAATTGGTTCTTGGTTAGGAGGCCCGATTTCGTTTTTTATTTTATTCAGTTTGGATCTATCAATTTCCACGACGAAGCAATTTAATTTGAAATGGGAAATACATTCAGATTTAGGATATACATGTATGTTGACGTTAAAGAAGCGCGTCAGATAGAAGATTCTTTATTTGGTTGAGTTAAACGCCGAAGCAACACATTATTATTGGACATATTACGGCGGTCAGTCAGCCTACTCACCGTTCCTGCCAAGACGTAATCTCTGGATTCAGCTGTTAACCAGTTACTAGGCCCATACCTCCGTCAATGACTGCCAACTGCCCTACATGAATTAGAATCAGACAACGTTGAAGCTTTTTGTCTTACACAAATACATGTTTAAAGACTTATAACTTGTGCAAAATTTAAATTTGTAAACGTTTTCTTTTATTTATCAGGTATGTTATGTTTAAAGTAGCACTACTGATTGCTGGTATAAGCACATCGTTTGGACCTTTGTTAGAGAGCTACTGGACAATGATGTTATATGCAGTTATTTACGGAATAAGTACAGGTACTGGATATTGAAGAAGAAATTTTGAATTCACTTGTTTTTAGAAAAGTATAAAGCATTTTAAAGTTACTATTTCTTATACGTCACAACATTGACGTCATAAAAGTTACGTAAGATGTATATTTCTTCTTCCTTTCAGATATTTAGTAGATCTAGAAACGAAAGAAACAAATTGCAAACCAAAAGTGAAATTTGAAAATGTTACTTATTTTTTCATAAAATTCACAATATTCCTAAAAAGCCAGACAATAAATCTAAAACCCAGTTTGAAAATGGACTATCCATTTTATCAATAATATGCAAGTGCAAATATTGCATTTTCATTTATAAAAAGCTCTTTCATTATGCCTTCGATTTTCAAAAAAAAACATATTTAAGTTTGTCTTTAAATTATCTTTCATTTAATATTAGAAGTTTAAAGGAAACTTCTTGTAAATGTTATATGTATATACGCTTTAAACATTACCTCATATTTTATCTATATTTCCTGAGCCGATTTTGGTATAAAATTATTTCTTGAGCTTCAGTTTACAGCTTTTGTTTTCATTTAGGTATCACACTGTCACTAACATCGGTAGTGTTGGTAGATTTAGTTGGTATACATTTGTTACCTGATGCCATGGGATTAAATAATTTACTTAGTGGATTTGGATCACTTTTAGGACCACCTATTGCAGGTGAGTGATTCCATTATTTTGTTTGTTCTTAGATCGTCCGTGGCAAGTGTGAGGTTAGTGGACCCTAGAACCTGTTTTAATCCCAAGTGGCAATTATATTGACGTTGTTCGTTTCAAGGCAGAAAGCCCTTTAGGTTCTTGTTTACTTTATTTGTTTGTGACGTGCATTTTATTATAAAAGTTTTAAAATGTGACACACTTCCTCCTTTAATTTTTGGCTGTGTGGTTGGTCGGTGCCTTTGTTTGATGCTGTTCCTGATATGTTTGCTTACATATTTTTTAAACAAATTGTTGCGTAAATATCTTTTTGTAATAATCTGTCTCTATGGTAAGTTAGACATACTGCATGGTACAATGTAGTTAATGGTGAAAAAAACAAACATTTAATACAATGTACGTTGGCCAACAGAAAATGTGCTACATGTATGTATAAAATGACTTAAAATATGCAATACGTTTGAAATGTATATGAAACAATGGCAGAGTACATATGTATTTGATTGCTGCCAATGTATTGAATCTGGCTATTTGAAATTATTCAAACCAATTACTATTTTGCCAAACTTTCCACCACTATTTATGGACAAGCAATTGGGACTCTTGGTTCTACGGGGTCGCTGTTTACTATTGCTCAATCACACTTCGTATAATAAAACTTATAAACTTTAATTTTGTACATAGTTGTATATTTTCAGGTTTACTGTATGACCAAACCAAGAGTTACAATGCTTCATTCCTGGCTCCTGGTATTGCCATCACTGTATCTGGTATAATGTTAGTGATAGCTGGATGTAAAAAGAAGAACAAAAGTGGAAAAATTGACAAATAATGAAGATACATTACATGAAATTAGAAATACCACTGAGTACGTCCCGACGACCATATATATCTCTCACATGAGGTCTTGGCTTTAAATCGCCTACAAATGTACGTTATGACCCATGCAATGGGAACACATTTATCCTCAGGGATATTATGTAATCTTATTAGAACATCGTTTTGTTAAGCTACATGTATGCAAACTACATTGTATATTAGCCTCATATTTTTTAGAAAAATAGTGAAAAGAACTGTAAATTATATAATAAAAAAACTAAAAAATGTACAAGTCTTTTTTCTGCTTATTCATCACATCTTCATCATCATCACTATCATCATTATTATTAAACATTACATACATATAAACCCTTAACAAAAAAATTCAGCTAAAATTTTTATCTGACTTGGTGCATTTAGTAAAGAAGAACGAGTGTAGAATGTTAATGCACTTAAATTAACGTCAGCTAAAGTAGCCAGAACCCCCACCAAAATAAACTATGTGTTGGCCACAGAAAAAATCTCAGAAAAACTACATGGTATCTTAATTACACTGTATTTTTATTGATTATCGCCATGTCAGATTTCAAATTATATGAACTAATTATATTGTGTGGACAGATTAAAGTATTACACTAATTTCATTTCAAAGAAAGATACAAACTCACTATTACTAAAAGTTTTTATTAATATCTTTTCAACATTGTGTTGTATTATAAATTAAATACATGCAAAATGATAAACAATACCCATTAAATGAAAAATACTAAACTAATACTATATGATATTTTTTTCGTGGTATATTATGATAATAATGATAGAGGACTAGTCTTGCAACTCAAAACACCCAGTTGGGCCTCTGTTTATTGTTTAAAATTTGATTTACAAATGGTGTTCAGAAGCCATATCTTTCATAAATTAAAAAACTATATAAAACTAAAAATAATGTATTGGTATTTTCTTCCTGTTCTTCATATAAAGGCCGCTTTTTATCTAACATACAGTCTCCGAAATGTCGCATCAAAAACGGTAAGTCAGGGGAGATCACTGCGTTTTCAATACTAAGTTTTCACAACTTGTAAGTTTTACGTTGCACCTACACTTAAACTGATGACGTCATAAATTTTACACATCCAAAGAAAAATATTGTCTAAATTTTTACAAAATCTTTATTTTTCCGGCTTTCCTGCCTTTGCATTGCTGTGACAATGCATGCCATGGACTTCTATACGTCAACTTGTCGTTGTGTGATGCAAGCCAACCCAGAAAATCCGACGACATTGGCTGAATTGCGGAGGTTGTTACCTTGTTTACGTCAGGCTCTCGGATGTTATGTGTGTTTTAATTTGCTTAAAGACCCAATGGGACCAGATCATAACGTTTGTCGACATTCTGTTTGCTTGAACTGTCTTGGTGGTAAAATGAAGTTAAAGCCGGCATGCAGTTGGTGTAAGGATTACTGGGATTTCGTTCCCAATCCTTTAATGAAAGTACTGGTAACTTGCTATAAGAAGCTGTGTGTTTATATTTACAATTCGCCGTTGGGTCAAGTGATCAGGAATGACAATGTAAACGGTGAAATAAATCACCTTCTGAAAATTATATGTGAAGGAATTGACTTTGATGATGACTATGTGGGCGAGCCGCAGAATGGTTCAGATCAAGCTGTTTTGGACATTGCTGAGCATAATGTGCAACAATGTGGGTCCGACATAAGTAGGATCAATGAACCGTCTTGCTCTAATGCGACTGCTACAGCTAGTACTAGTGGTGTCAATACAAGTGCTGATGGTATACATTCAGAGGAGGAATCTAAATGCGATGCCGATTCTCAAGAAACTTCAGTCATGAGTGATTTTAATGGTACTGTGACTGAAGATTGTGTGACTGAACAAAAAGTGAAAAGTAAAAAAGTGGTTAGGAAGTCTTCAAAAATACAAAATAGTTCTAAAGGTAGTGACCATTGTTATGGCAATTCTCAAATATGGTCCAAAAGATCTAGAGGAAAACGCCCTGGGTTCAGAAAACAATCTCCACATAGTAAAAGAACTCTGATAAAAAATCACAAACTAAAATCTTCATTATCTCCGCTTAAGAAAAGTAAAGAACAAAAGTCTAAAGTGAAGAAATTTAATACAAGGTTATCAAAACAGGAACAGCCATCTGAACTTGAAAGAATTGATGGCAATGAGCCACCTCGAAAGAAATTGAAGGAAGAACTGCCTCCCCCTGAGTTAAAACCCATTAGCCGGTGCAAATGTGGCAACTCTGGAAATCATAATCAATTGACTTGTATTGGACAGAGATGTCCATGTTATAGCATGAAACTACCTTGCATTGGTTGTAAGTGCCGTGGATGTAGAAATCCCAAAAAGGGTCCGGATTATCAGGGTATGGGTACAATAGGGAACTCTGCTGTACTCAGATCTGGCACTCGCAATACCTCAGATTTTATGTGTGTTACTTTTTGAAATAAATTCTAAAGGAATTCTAGACACAGTTAAAAAGATTATCTTCAATAATAAAGGGCACTTTGGGACATTTTTCAATCAGCCAGCAGTCTACAAAAATAGTGGCTGTTCGGTCGCCTCGGACACTTTTAAGTTCGGGCAACCAAAATCTAAAAACAAGATATAGTGTTTTTGACTAAAATGACCTGTTTGGGCAACCACTTTCATATCCTTATTTTGTAGACTGAGCCAGATAAATTGTCAAATTATGAGCACATCATATAATCTAAAATCTTGTGTGTTTTTTAATGTTTAATATAAATGATAATTTCTTCAAGCTGGGTACTATAATTTGTAGTCTGTTTAATCCCTAGAAGGCTCAATCTGATTAGTTTGTCATCAAAACTCACCTTATAGTCACCACCTACAAATTAATTTTTAATCTATTTTGAATGCAAGAACAGAATGCAAGTAGGTTGTCAGAATTGACAAGCAGCTATATAGCCTACTTGCCAGTACCAAATGATGAGTAGCAAAAACAAGATGCCCAAACCCAAATATAGGTTGTTACCGGCAATCAGAAAACTTAATGCAGAGCCCTGAAGACAATAAACCCGGGATATTCAGTTGAAATTACTAATGTATCATGTATGACAATTTTTTTTCATGCATTGGTCATTTAATTTCATATTATTTACATCTGTACTAAAATAAATGTTTTAGTTTATTTTGTAGTCTATGAACTGAGTTATAGTCTTGTTATAGAGGCATTAAATACTAGTGTTGACTTATTACAATTGTCTCAATTTTTAAAACTTGTTGCTCGAATCTAAATATATGTCATCACCAGAAATTAAACGATCTTTAATATTGATCCCTGATGAAATACTCATGCATATTATGAGACAAAGAAGGAAAAATTGCATGCAGGCCAATGTGACAAATTTTTACTGTCTGAATATATTTTTATGAATGCTCACATATATAATGTAGTATATTTATTTTTTAGTTTTGGAGAATAATATCAATATGTCAAAAAAAGACAATTTTTTAATTAATTTTTGAATTATGTTTATGATTTTTACTCGTCAATAAAAATATTGTCATTGTAGTCTGTTTCTGTTGATTAGTAAAGCTTTTTGAGGTTTGGTTGTGATTGTTTCATGAGTAATTAAGTTTCTTGTTATTGGTCAGCTTTACATGTATGTGATTGAGAAGGCAACTTTAAATGATGTTTATAAATATCATCAAGTTTTGTTGTTGTAAAACTCATGTTTTGTTATGATTGAGATGTAAACATGTATG
Source organism: Mactra quadrangularis (assembly GCA_025267735.1). Lineage (NCBI taxonomy): Eukaryota > Metazoa > Mollusca > Bivalvia > Venerida > Mactridae > Mactra > Mactra quadrangularis. Next base: position 36,176,964 of record CM046293.1, read on the forward strand.
AAGGGAATCTTAAGGGGCTTAATCTAGACTAATACATATGAGTTGCGTTCAACTGCATGTATAAATTTGCAGGCACACATTTTTACAAAAAAATCATGAAGTGTTGTATAATTTACTGGTATAGCTTACACACTTTCTAAAAAAAAATCTTGATCATTTCATAGTTAAAAAACTCAAGCTATATGACTACATGTATTGTATTGATATATTGTTGGCTGAGAAAGTGAAATTAAAGATTATAGATCATATTCTAAATTAAAATAAAGTCCTTGAAAATGGTCTGGGACTGCTACATAAATACTTAATATTGAATAGTGATAATTAAGTTTTCAAATATGTAAGTAGATTTGGTTTGAGGTCAATTTTTCTTCTTGAGTTTTAGGTTTGGGGTCAATTTCATCTTCTAAAATTTCAGGTTCATGGCCAATTTCTCTTTTTGAGATTTTCTTTGTAAGGGAGGTTGTGAAAAGATTCAGTCACAATGAAATAATTGATTTTTTGAGGCATGGAAGGGACCATTATTTTGATGGTGGGTTTGAGCTCTGAACAAATAATTTAATTTTTATCCATCTATTGTTTAAGATTTTTTAAAATATAAAATCATGTGCTACTACTTATACATGGGTGAAAGTTTTCAGAATTGAAACTAAAATTCAGAATTCTGACCCTTCTAGAAATGGTACTTTCCCTATGTAAAAATTTGCAGAAATCATGAAATTAAAAAAGTTTGGGATTTTGACAATTCTGTAATTTCACCCATGCTTATGATTTATATTGTTTTCTGTTAAATTCTAATCAATTACTGACACATTTGAAATTTAATATTTGTTTTTAGCATGTTAATTTCAGACTCTTATTTGTGCTACCACTTAGTTTTGTTAAAGAACTTTTATTGTTAATAATCTCAGAAATTTTTTTTCTCATTTTTTTCATGATTAAGAATGTTTCATGGATAGCTGGTATATTTGATCATCATCAATAAATCTATTGTCAAACAGCTGTGTTTGTTTTTGTGAATTATTGCTTGACTCTTCGATCATTGATATAGACTTAGGTTGCTAGCTTGAGGATTCTCTCATTCATTATCATTTCTGATGAATGAGAGAATCACTGAGCTGGTGACCTGGGATTCAAGACTAGAAAGTGTTATACATGCAATATGTACTGTATATACAAAGTTCTTTTAACAGGCTTCGCTTGTGAGCTGCCTTCTTTTGTTCAGTTGTTTGCAGGTTTATACTGTTGTGGAAAAACTATATACATAGAACAAGTGAATGTAATCTGTGTTGCATACTTTTCAGCCATAATAATTAATATGTAAAATAACTGTGCTCTGCAAGGATGCATCTGATGTAAGAAAACCTTATTAAGCTAAAAAAATAAATAAAGGTGCAAATACATGTATGAACTTTTCTACAAAAATGTTTACTTTCTTTTTATTGGGATAAGTTATTGGTACTGTGTGAGGGTAAAAGAAATGTCAAATACAACTGATAAACAGAGTTTACCATAAATGACCTGACAAGAAAGTTTACCAGGAATAACCTGACAGGAAAGTGTTGATAACATTAGTAAAAGGGTGTGGCCACAAATAATGACAACATTACCTAAAGGCCCTCCCCTAATGTGAGTAAATGTGTGTAAATCTACTGTATGATAAAAACTTTGCTTTTTATTATGGAACTAGCAGTACCCGGTAAATAAATCATTGCAAAGGGAGGTAACTACAACACTGTTCAATTGATAGTATCAATTGTGTTGTCTCCCATGCTTTACTTTATTGATTTAATAAAGGGAAACAACCGCTGCATGTAGTGTGGTCCCGCGATGATCCCAAATTTGGAAATTATGCCCCACATTATGTATTAAGAGGGAAAATCAGACAGACTACAGGAAGTTTTGTAAAACATTTTGAAAATGATAGTATAACTTTTATCAAATGGTTCTATGATAATCATATAAAAAGTTTTAAGCCATCTCTTTCGGCAAAAAGGCACACAAATTAAATATTTTCTTCAATCTTGATGCGATGTATGATAAATGTGAGAAAGGAATTAAATAATGCCACCAGTATTTGTATTTCGTACACTGATGAATACTATCATACTATTGAATATAGATCCGCATAAATAATTTCTATGCCGCAGTCTAAACGCAACAAATACAACGGCCAATCAAATTCTTCGTTACATACCGGACTGGAATGTTGACACAAGTATAAACAATTAGTTGGCAACCAGAACGATGCCAGGTAAATAACTTATTTTCCACATAAAATCTTTGTCGATGGGTTAATTGACACCGCCCATTATATACAAACGGTTGTCCGAAACTGATATGCGCCATGAAGTCCAGTATCAGTTGTGGTTATACTTCTTGGACGCTGTCGAAAGTTCGTTAATTGACTAAGCATGAGATTCGCCCCTTATATTTTCGAACCGTTTATTGCTAAATAGTCTACTGCTTCCTCAAAAGGTATTTTGATAAAGACATGTATAGAGAAACTCATTTGCAAACAAGTATTATTAGTAAATTATTGTACAAAAATACAAAATAATGCACTTGTTATAATTTTTAATCAATATCCAAAATGATGCGTCATTAGTGTAATGACGGTGGTGAATATATCTTTTCTCTAGTCACATATTGTATACTGCCGTCTAGGTTTATGGAACTTCCATAACTCTAGACTTCGAGATAAGAGTTACAGTACCACCAAAATGTCATGCAATTCCGTGAGAGACTGATTAATGTACACCTATATTAAAATTATTACACTCTGTACAGTTAAATCCAGTTTAATCATGATCCATCCTGTCCCGACAATGGTCTGCTTTGTTCAAGAAATATGAGTGCTTTGTCCTACGATATGGTTTGATTTGTCCCAAAGTATGGTAAGTTTGTAATTCAAAACTTAATAAATAATAATAAAACATTTTATTTTTCCAGTACAAAAGAAGTATTCCAGCATCCATGATGCAGTGGCTCATGGAGATGTTAATGCTTTAGAAACAATGGTTAAAAGTGGAGCTAGTATCAATGAAGTTGATGAAAGAGACAAATTTACACCATTACATACTGCTTGTAATGTTGGCGCTTTAGAGGTAATGTACCTTTCTGAACTGTTTGATCATAATTTCAGTTTGTTGAGTTGATTCTGAAGATGACGAGTAAGGTCAATTGGAGCACAGAAATACCCTTGGACTCTAGCAATGTTTTCCAAGTTCTCCCAGTCTATGTGAACATCAACAATAGTTCAAAATAAGAGAACAATAATTTGATTATACTTGATTGTTTATATTTCAGTGTTTGCATTGGTTATTATGGCACGGAGCTGATACAACTGTGACAACACCTAAAGGTTGGACACCAGCTCATATAGCCGCTATCAGAGGACAAGATGCTTGTCTTCAGGTTTGTATACTTTTTATAAACAATGCATTATTTTGTTGGAAATATATTTCATCCAGAATTCAAATCAATGGGGTTTTTCCTGTAGAACAAACAAACATGTACTGTTAAAAAAGGATGAAAATGTATGAATACAGATAACAATTTAATTAATATTGTAACACATTATTGTCATCAATTATGAATGTGAATGAACTTCTTGTAAGTGTCAACTAGGACATAAACCAAGTGACAAAACTGTTCATTTTATTGGATAGCCTGAACACTGATCTATGTTTTAGACTTGTAGCATTGTTTATGTTGTGTGCAGAAAAAATGTCTGGAAGTAGGAGAACATAACTAACCCCCCCCCCCATCCTATGTTCTCCTTTCTCTACAAATTTCTCTGCACACATAGTAAACAGTGCTGCAGTTGGTAGCGCGCCTGGATTTCTAATCTAGTGTCCCAAAGGGGATACGGGTTTGAATCCCACCTGGGGAGGTTATACCCTTCCATGAAAATTTGTTAATTATGACAATTTTCCTCTATTAATATGGAAAATGGAGAAGTTTCCAGCCTTGTGGAAGGGTATGTAGTTATAAACAAGGTTATAAACAAGGGTCCAGGAAAGCTAGGTTAGGTGTGCTGGACACCGTAAAATTACCTAAAAAATTGTGTTGACATGGTGTTAAACCCAGTATAAACAAATTGTTTCAAGCAATCGTTTAATGTCTTTAATTGTTTATATTTACAGGGTTTAGCAAACAATGGTGTAAATCTTAGTGCTAAAGATCACAGAGGAAGTTCACCAGGTCATCTAGCTGCTGCTCATGGAAATTCTTTTACTTTGAATACCATACTTAGAGCTGGCACTGTAAGAAATTAATGTTACCTTTTATATCATCATTTAACTGATTTTCAATTATTTTTCACTTTTACATCTTTTTTATTGGTTACTACAAGACTTGACATTAAAAGTTGTCCTATTGACAATCTATATTTGGGTTTGGGCAACTTAGTTATGCTAATCAATATTTTGTTTGGGTAAGTAAAAAATATATAGCCGGTTGTTTAACCAGGCAACCTTCTTTACAATTTCATGTTGATTTCAAAAGCATAGTGTTCCATTATAGCATTAATTTGTTATGAATAGTTCTACAAAATATGTCTTATCCAGTAATATTTTACATTGTTAGAATAAAATAATAGAATTTAGACACTTGCTAAATGTGCTAATTAATTCACTTGTCGCACACTTTGTGCAATACGGTCTTAACTAAATTTAAAAAAGAGTGAGTTAGGATCATTTTGCGCTAAGCCTGCATTGTGCTAAAATCTTATGCTACAGTCCCATAAACATAAAAGTAGCCGTGAGGGCACCGTACGGGCACAGTGCGATTAACCTCCGCAAGGACCTGTACGAACTCTTGCGTACCCGTAGGGACTTTTTACCAGGGTCCGTGAGATGAGCCCAGGATACACGTTATAGTTTCAAAGTCAACTCGTGAACAAAATTGTGGCTGAGTATGGATAAAACTTGCATATCTTCTAGCTATTGCTCCGTACGGGCGTGTTGTTTTGTGCCATGTGCATACTGGCACCTTAATACGCAAGGCTTCCCACAGCCTACGGCTGTCTGCACATACGGGTCCACATCAAGTTACGATTTTATGGGACTGAGGCATTAGTGATTTAATTTCTACATGATTATGTCTATGTTTAATTATACAATAAAACATAGAAAACAGTGAATGTACGTTATTTTTAAGGTTTTAGTATTTTATCATATTGTATTGTTGATATTATTCACATTATTAAATATTTAGGGATTTCTCAATCAAGATGGTGAGAAGGTATATATCAACAATGTGATTTTTTTATTACTGCATGTTTAATTGTTGGTGAAAATTGTTGTGTTGGTTTTTATCATACTTGTAATTGTTTTACTTACACTGTATTGGTGACATATTTTCAACTTATTATTCACATAAGTTAAGATAGTCTGCCTGGTAAACGCAGTTAGTATCGTGTAAGTGTATTGATTGAAGGGTCATGGGGCCGCGGCCGTGGCGTAGTGGTTAGCATGTCTGACTTCGAATCCAGAGATCGCGGATTCGAGTCTGGTTGCGGTAGGTCATACCCTATACATGAGTTGTTGGGCTTGTGGCAGGGTAAGTTAGTACTGGTGATAGAAAAGTGTCAAGGAAACCTATAGTAGGAAGAGCTGGCCATCTTATATATGACCTAAATATGTGTTTATTACAACATTAAACTCAATTTAAAAAAAGAAGGGTCATGGGTTTAATATCCTGGTAGTGCATACTTACATGGAGTATAGTCATAAAATAATTTCTATGGCCATTTTTCTCTCCTACCACTGATTCTAAATCATGTAGGGCAGTTGTCAGTCACTGATGGATGTATGTATCTCGTAACTGGTTGACAGCTAAATTCAGAGATTTAGCTTTCCCAGGAATTGTAAGTAGGTTTACTGACTGCCAAAATATTACCTATACAATGTGTTGCTGCAGCGTTAAACTCAACTAAAAATGAATGTGTTTATAAGTGCACTAACAGTAGTTAGTATGCCAACTTTTCTAACCTAAACCAGTGTGACTTTGCTGTGAATAATTTTGACTGTAGATATTTTGTATTCATGAATATTGAAGTACCTTGGTACATAGTCACACGATCTTGTTTTTTTGTCAAGTTATAATGGCAGCCAAATATGGAAGAGGTTCAAATATTGCATGAAATAAATATTACATTTCAATTTTGAAAAATACCCATTTAAGCCTGTTTAAGCTGAATCCTCTGCACCAATTATTTTGCCAATGATCAAGTTTACTGTTTGGTTTAATTGTTGTGTGAAAAATTAGAAGTCAAAGATCAATAGGCCTATTCAAGGGACAAATAAAAGACTTTAGTTAGTTATCTTTCCCTGATAAAATCTGAAGCAAGAAATTAACAAAAGTGATGAAATTTAGATAGCTCTTCACCCTAAAAATACTTAGCTTGAATTTCAAACAAATCAAATGATTTACAGAAAGTTATTTACGATTAATTTTGGAAAATTGACATTGAAAAGTAAGGGTAAAATCCGAGTTATCCAACTAGTTGGACCTACCTATTTGAAGAGTGTACCAGGGGAAATAACTGACTATGGTCCCTTATTGGAAATTTTAGGAAGAGACAGGTAGTAATTATTTTGTCCTCTAAAAGATGCCATTCATATAATTGTCTTAAAAGAGAAATTAGCGGGGGGGGGGGGGAATGTGCTTGTTTACATTATCATTTGCTGTTGTTAATCATGTGACTAAAGACCTTGAGTATATTTGTGATTATAATATACAATAATGTAATACATAATTATTCTTTACATATTCAACAGTCAAACATTAATCCCTCCGATTTAAATATCTATTCAATTCTTGTGTACTCACAATCCATAAATGTATGTATTGAAATTTATGTAGGAGGACCATCAAACAAAAATGGAGTATTTAAATCAGCTGAGTTAATGTTTGCACCACTAACACTTGGATAAAACTTGTTAATTTGTGATGAAGTGAATTTCTAGAAACGTATGACCTCATGGTATTCTGACAAAAGTGGTTTTTATAGCAATTCAGCCCATTTGTAGATTGAGAATAACACTTGTAAAAGACAAAGATTTTTCAATTTTAAAAATTTAGGTGGCTGATTTTATTACTTACTGATTTATATCCTATATATATATATCCCCCTACATATGTGCACACTATAAGTATTATAGGAATATGCTTTGTCCATACATGTGAATGCAAGTATATTTTCAAGAGTATTTATTCACTTTTATAGATAGTCATGTTGCATCATTTCACCATGGTTTATTCACAATGTAATTTGTATGATAACCTTACACTTATATACTGGATCTGTCATTGTGGTTTTCTATTTACCCTTTTCAATGTTGCATATTTTGGTCAAATCAAGCAATTTGACAACACCATAATATTTCTAAGTCTGTATATATAGACTTATGAACGATTATTTATAACATCTTTATATAGTTACAAAAAAATGAAAATTTGTGGTACTAACACTAAAGTATTAAATGGGACATATATGTTAGGTCGATGCACCCTGGTTTAAACCATTTTTTTTTGCCACTGTCCACTCCAAGAAAATGATTTGAAGGGAACTCGTTAGGTTCTAGTTTTTATTATTCGTTCAAATGTTCCTTTTATAACTTAAGTTCAAAAATCTAAAACATCTCCCTCTTTCTTGTTTTCTGTTGTTGTTTCTTTTATGTTTTCAAACTCCTTGTTCACAATAACATACCAGATTGATGAAATACGTTCCTAATATACTCTTCTTTTAACCTATACAATGCTTAAACCACATTTATGAATTAATCTTCACCTTACACACAAGAAGTCACTTTAACTAATCCCAAGATTTTTTATCTCACATTACATTAGCCATCCATGCCTAAAAATTTTTTTGTTAATTTTCAGGATATAAATTCACTTGACAAGAATGGTTGGACCCCGGTTCATTCTGCTTGTTATCATGGTAGGCTTGGATGTTTACAACTTCTTAATAAATGGGGAGCCAGCATTGATGAAGTTGATAACATAGGAAATACACCAGGTGAGTGAGATTTCTGTTGTAACCCAGTGTAGCAGACCAGTCTATTCCCTGGCCAATCTTTTCAACAGGGAAAAAGACTTAGGTATTTACTTGCTTGGCACAGGCTGGGTTTTCTCAGCAACTATAACATGCAGCAGCCTAATACTTTGCATATTGCTTCATCCCATAGTCCCATGTCGTGTAAAGCGATTTCATGCTCCTTGCTCATCTACTTCCTGTTTGTCGCATATTTTTAGATTTTTGCGGGGGTATCACTAGTGAGCATTAGCTCACAGATTTACTTGTTTAATCTTTAGTCTTAAGACATTACCCACTAAATCCTTATAAAAAGTAACAGATGCACGGTTAAATCTCTGGATTTAGCTGTTAACCACTTACAAGGCGCTTACTTCCGTCAATGACTGACAACTGCCAAACATTATTTAGAATCTGTGGTAAGAGGATAAATGTCTGTAGTAATTATTTTTATGACTAAATTCACGAAAGTATGTCCCATATAGGAATTGAACTAACAATCCCTCTATCTGTAGACTTCCTTGCTACCAGCTTAGCTAGCCAGGCAAGAAATATGTATAATTGATCATCTGGCTATGTAAATTTAAGATTTTTTCACCAATCATTTCCATGTTTCTGCAGGCAAGCTTGATGTAAGAACTGGGAAAACTCCTATGGAGTGTGTAGAAACTGTGTTTTTGCAGCATTCTACCCATTCCATGGAAATAGGTGGTGTAAATGGAATCGGTAGCGGTATATTCATACCCAAGATGGCGGCAGCATCACTGCAAACATATAAGTTTGATGTTTTGAAAGCAAATTTTGTTAAAATACACTTTTGCCCGATTGTTTACGATAACAATTTAACTATTTGCTATAAATAAAGTAAAAAGCAAGTATATTTGCTACAAGTATTGCCTTTGATTCAGTTCCGACATCCAATTTCACTTGTTTGGCAGATTCTGTGGAAGAGTCGGAATATGATTCTGGAACAGTTCTGACAGCCCAATTGAGCATGCCCTACTTTAGCTCATTACCATGTTTCTTTTTATAGCTCATTACCATGTTTCTATTTTTAGCTCACTACGCAGCAGCAGAAGGACATTTACCATGTTTAAAGTTCCTAGTTAGTATGGGTATAAGTGCTACACATATCCTTGGTGCACGGAATGACCAAGGTGAAACACCAAAAGATTTGTCTCAACAATTTTATAAAGATAACATCATAGAATATATCAGAGGTATAGAATGGGAGAGAGACCATCCTGAGGAGGCTGAGAGTAAGTACATGTATACCAGTCTACAAAATTATCGTAGGCGGATCGAGCGAGGGGGGGGGGTCAGGGGGAATTTCCAAAATGTACCTGTGTGTTTCTTGACTGTAGGCCATTTTTAAGTAGGATGAAGCAAATTTCTCAGTGCTTAATGCAGATTTAATGGTTATTTGGTTTTATTATTAATATACAAATGTATTGCATTATTCTGCAAAAAGTGTATAATGTGGATGTGGTTCCAAAGTTTGGATCCCCCTTCCCCCTAGAAAAAGTTCGCCCCCCCCCCCCCCCCCCCCCCGAAAAAAATCACCTAGTATTGCTATTTTAGTGTATTTACTGCTAAAAACATTACCTGTCCATGGACAAGTGGGCTGGAATTATTTACTTGTCCACAGTCATAAAAGACAAACCCAACAAGTTAAGCATTGGAATTCCACACTCCAAATATGTCAATCAATATTAAGGACTTTTCCACAATTTAGAGAAGATGAAGACTGGCAATTATTGTCTTCAATTTTGTAAATTCTTACACTGTGTTGATTTATATTTATTAACTTCATAAATTGACAATTTTTATTGTTCCAAATAAGTCCAGGTATATGATTAGCTACTCAAATATAAGTTCTTAACTTGTTACAGAAACCTTCACACTAAACTATTTTCTGTGGGGAGCTAAATCGCCAATGACTGTGATTAGTAATTTTATGCTAGTTCAAAACATGTCTGTTATATGGAGAAACAATGGAGTGTCAAGTATATGATTGTATCAATCTGATTAAAACCCAATCTAAAATTTTCTGCTCGCCTACTCGCTAATTTAGATCTGGCCTTTTTCAAATGAAGGTCACATTCAGGTGACCTTTTCTCATCATAATATTCATGATGAAATTCTTATGATACGTAAATTGTTTACACGTCTACGTCACGCAATTTGAAATGAGCCGCCTTATCACAGACTGTAAATAATACCACTGTTAAATTAGCTTACAAAACTTGGTCTAAAAATAGAAATTAAGAAATCAAAATGTGATTAATAGTGTTTGTCTAGATGAAAGCTACGCATTGATTGGTCAACACAAAGTTCATCTCGATGTGACCTTCCACAGAGACAGTAGAGATCCTGTGCGACAACTCTCTACAGGATATCTGTTTACGTAGATTGATGATTGTATTAGAAGATGTATGTTATTGTTATATTTATTACAGATTTAGCATTCCCTGCTCATGTTGCCTCATTTAGTGGTGATTTAGATCATTTAAGAATGTTAGTAGAAAATGGTGTTGTGAATATAAATGAGAGAGATGACAAAGGTTCAACACCAGCACACAAAGGTGAGTTGTTACTCATTTGCTTTAGCTTAAATGTGAAACAAGCTCTTACAACTTCGATTATTCACTTTGGTGTCCACTTACGGGTCCCTCTGAATTTAAAGCTAGTAGCATAAAGTTCCTACGTGGTCCTACGTGCCTGCTTTACAACTCATTTGATGTAATACAACTGTACTGATCGAGTGGTCATAGGTTTAATTCCAAGGTAGGGCGTACTTTCATGCAGCCTGGTCATTAAATATTTTCTACAGCCGTTCTCCCTCCTACTATTGATTCTTAATCATGTAGGGCAGTTGTCAGTCACTGATGCTAAAACCCAGAGATTTAGGCTTTCTAGGAACAATGAGTAGATTGACTGATCACAGTAATATACCCCATTATACAATGTATTGCTAAACCCATCGTAAACCTACACATCTGTTGATCTTTATGAATGAAGTAGGGTTTCCATGGGTGCAAGTTTTCAGGTTTATGCCTGAAATTCAGGTTTTTGTGTGTCTAAAAATGATTGATTTTCTTTATTTTCCCCTATATAAATTGATAAATTGAAATATTCAGGATTTCAGGTTTTTCAAAAATTTTAACTTGAACCCATGGGTTTCCCTTTTTTGATGACAAAAGACATTGTCGCAGTGGCCATTCTTTTACCAACTAGATGAAGAATGCTGACCATTTATTATAAATATATTGGTGCCCCAGTACTGAACTAGTAAAAGAAAGACACAACAGTGAAGGTTTTGAATGGTATTCAGACCAATGCAGAACTGGCTATTCAATGATTACCAGCCAAACATTGTAGCCACACCCACTTCTTTGTTACTGATTACATACTATGTAAGAATATCTTTTATATTTGACAGCTGCTGGTCAGGGCCATGTTCACATACTACAATGGTTGATAGAGATGGGAGCTAACATGTCTATAACAAATCAATCAGGTGAAACACCACGAGACGTTGCTAGAAGATTCTCTAAACTAGCGTGTGTTAAACTACTTGGACGTGATCCATTGTTACGTGGGGAACAGGAAGAGGCTGATGGTAACATACTTTAATATTTTACCTTGAAAAGTTGTTTTTTTAATACATGACTCAGAAAATTTTTAATACATGACTTAGAAAACTTATAATTTTTGATATTTTAACCATTATATTTTAAATTGTAATTTCCTATATGCTTTATGGTCAAATAGCACTAGCTAAAATATGTTTTTCTGAAGTCACTTGATGAATTAATAATAGATCTTGCACCAAAGTTAACAAATATCCACTGTATCTTAACTTAAAACACAATGATTATAATGAACATCTAACATGTATCTTGAAATGTTTCAAATCTTAAAATATTTCCTTCAGAATTTACACTTTGTAATATTTGTCCATGATAGTCTTGAAATTTTACTTTGAAGTCTTATGATTTGTTATATTAAATGTGAAAATTTACCAATCATAATATTCTGCCTATAAGAAGTTATGTTTTTTATTATTATTATACCCCCGCTTCGAAGAAGAGGGGGGTATACTGTTTTACCCTTGTCCGTGCGTGCGTGCTTGCGTCCGTCCATCCGTCCGTCCGTCGGTTACAAAATTTCCGTCGCAGTTTTCTCAGCGACTATAACATGCAGCAGCCTAATACTTTGCATATTGCTTCATCCCATAGTCCTATGTTGTGTAAAGCGATTTCATGCTCCTTGCTCATCTACTTCCTGTTTGTCGCATATTTTTAGATTTTTGCGGGGGTATCACTAGTGAGCATTAGCTCACAGATTTACTTGTTTTACCTTCAAGTTGAAACTTACAATTTATTAATAATGTCATCAAAAATTTTCATTTTTTAATATATTATACCTATCAAATAGGTTACAAGAGTTAGTATTTGACTATTACTCTTTAAAACTTTTTTCATTTTTATTTTAGATCTAGGATATCCTGCTCATCTTGCTGCTTTTGCTGGTGATCTGGAACATTTAAAAAGTCTCATAGAAAAAGGGGTCAGCAATATAAATGAACAAGATGAAAAAGGGTCTACTGCTGCGCATAAAGGTTTGTTTTATTTTATGTGCTTTAAAAACTATCTACTTCCAAATTGTTTGTTTATGATTTTAAGTGCTATAAGGTGAGAAAATACTGTTATCTACAAGGAAAATGGTAAATAGATCTTATAGAGCCGAATAAGATTTGTTTGTACAGAATGCATCTGTGCAGAATGAAATTATTTTACTTATTATTGCTGAATTCTACTGTTCTGTGTACTCACATTTCTATTTCAACTTTGTTCCACGAGAGCCTATCTGGTACAAGTGAAGTTTTTCAACTGAAACATTTTATCAACTTGAGTTCTGAGTCAAATATATTGTGTTTGTTCCTATATATATCTGCTGATACTAAATAAATTGAAAAGGCAGTTCATTAATGTCTCAACTTTTTTATTTGATTGTGAACCAACCATGTTTCATTTTCACTTGTGTCTAACCCTTTCTTATAATCGTGGTTCAGAACTGATATACATGTGAGTTTAAAACTGTTCTTAGATTAAAACCATATCTTCTTTATATTTCTATATTAGCTGCTGCACAGGGTCATGTACATATAATAGAATGGTTGATGGAAGCTGGTGCTGATTTAACGTTAAGAAATACTCAAGGTCGTACAGCGTTAGACGTAGCAAGGAAATTTGGAAATAAAACTTGTGTTAAAGTTTTAGGTGGAAATCCAGGTAGATTCATGTTTGTTTTACATTATTCTTCGTTCATTTGTTGGGTTTTACGCTGTAGCAACACATATAGTATAGGTCATATAACGTCAGTCAACTTACTCAGTGACTGACAACTGCCCTACATAATTAAAATCATTGGTAGGAGAGAAAATGGCTATAGAAATAATTTCATGACCAAGCTCCATGAAAGTATGCCCCACCCTGGAATCAAACCCAGGACCCCTCGATCAGTAGACTTGCGTGCTACCAACTGAGCTAGCCGGCAGCTTTGTCCCATTGATCTTCAATCAATCATTTACTGGGTTTCATTTTGCAACCACCGTAGACATTTCACAAATGGGTAGGCAGAAAGTAGCATGATAATCTGACATATTAATGCCATGAGACCTCGTTTAGAGGATCAGTGTTCATGTGGCTTTAAGCTCTTATGTTCAGTGGTAGAATACAGGCTTAAGGATGGAGTGGTCCTAGGTTCCCCAGTAGTGGCTCTTCAAATTTTATTGAGCAAGAAATTTAAATACTGTTGTTCTTCTCCACCTTGGTGTAAATGGGTACTGTAAGGGATCACCTGCTTCTAGATGATTTCAATCATCTGGGATAATCATTCACAATTATTAAGTCAGCTTAGGATGTACATGAAAGCAGACTTTACTATTGGGTACAATAATCCCTGATCATTGACATCACCTTCTGACAGGTGGTCATTTGAAATAGCCAAGAGAAACATGGACATGGAAGCAGACTTTAACTTTTTTACAGATGATATCTCTGCCATTTAGTGTTAGATCTTGATGAAATTTCATACAATGATAACATATCATGTGTTGAACTGAATAAGAAAGTATATATTCAACTCTACTTGGCTTGATTATGGATTATTTCTCTTTGTAATTTTTGCATTAAAGTTTTCAATTTGTTGGATACCTCTGCCATTTAGTGTTAGATCTTGATGAAATTTCATACAATGATTATATATCATGTGTTGAACAGAATAGAAAGTAACCACAACTCTACCTGACTAGATTATGGATTATTTCCTTTGTATTTTATGAATTAATAGTTTATTTTGTCTTATGCCATTTTATTCTTATATTTTGGGGATTAATAACTCTCTCTCTTCCTTCATGATGAATTATTGCCCTTGGTATACCTTTTCATAAGCAATTTATCAAATATGACTCTCTATTGTAACAACAAAAACTTGACCTAAATTTTCCCCATCTGTGGAAAAATCCAGCTTTAATGTGGTTTCCACATTATATTTCTTGTTTACAGATGATTTAGAACATTTAACAGAGTGGTCAGATGATGAGATATGTGGTACTGAGGGCAATACTGATGCTTCATCATTGAAACTATCAGATAAACAGAAGAAAGAAGCTAGAGGTTAGTACTTTATATTGTTGTGGTTATTTGTCTAATAGTATACAGTTATTTCATGTGTGATTTGGGAACAGTCAAACTGTTGGCCCGAGGTGGAGGGAATAGTGTTTTGAACTGTTTCCCGAGGTCGTAGGCCAAGGGAAACAGTTTAAAACACTATTCCTGACATCGAGGGAAAACCGTTTTACTGTTCCCCAATCACACATAAAATAACTGTTTTATTACCTGACCAATTGCTATTTGAACAATACTTGACATGTTTAAAGCATCTGGTAAGCCTAAAATCCCACAGCAGTTACTTCCCCTTAAATCAGTACAGTAACAGTTCGTGACGTCATTACGTGACGTCAGTGCACGCGCGGGAAACAGTCAAAACTATTGACCGGTCAACAGTTCAGTCAGAAAACAGCTAAAAATATTGAATTACACTTATATAAGCAATCAGGTAATAATATACAGTTATTTCATGTGTGATAGGGAACAGTCAAACTGTTGGCCCGAGGTGGAGGGAATAGTGTTTTGAACTGTTTCCCGAGGCCGTAGGCCGAGGGAAACAGTTTAAAGCACTATTCCTGACATCGAGGGACAACCGTTTGACTGTTCCCAAATCACACATAAAATAACTGTTTTATTACCTGATCAATAACTATTTTAACAGTACTTGACATTTAAAGCGTCTGGTAAAGTCTAAAATCCCGTAGCAGTCATTTCCGTTCACATAAGTACAGTAACAGTTCGTGACGTCAATATGTGACGTCATTACGTGACGTCAGAGCACGCGCGGGAAACAGTCAAAACTATTGCCCGATCAACAGTTCACTCAAAAAACTCGAATTACACTTATATAAGCAATCAGGTAATAAAACAAAATGTTGAATGTTCCTGTGGTAGGGCACAATTTGCAATGCTTGTGCATTATTCAATTTCTTCCTGACTTTTGTGTTAATGTAATATTTATCATTATTATTACATGTTTTATTATTTGATACTATTAAGAGTTGTTTTTATGTTATCTGTTTGATTTTGACATTTTAAAAAAAGAAGATATTTTCTCTCACAATATGTGTGGCTTATTCCTTGTTTTATTTATATTTGTATTACACAAATTAACTGGAATACTATATTGATTGTGGGATACTTATTTGATTGCGAGGTATGGTGGTTTGGAAGGAAATAGTAAAATAATGTTAAAAAGAATGTAAAAAAAACATAAAAAGAATCTTTACCTTGGCATTTTTATAGCATTTTTTATGGAGAATATATTGAAATTTTCAGGACGTGCAAGACGCAAGGTTGAGGACTTAGAAAGGTTATTAGAAATAGCCAAAAGAAATTACACACAACTAGGTGGAACATTACCTGAAGACAGGAAAAGATTACAGACTATCAGAGATAAAGACAAGTAAGGGAAATCCTTTTAATACATTAAGTTACTATAAATAGACATATGTTACTATAAATAGACATATGTTACTATAAATAGCAGATGTTACTATTAATAGCATATGTTACTTTAAATAGAAATATGTTACTATAAAAAGAAATTTATAACATGTTACTGAAATAGAAATATCATTCTATAAAAAGTAGTACACTATTATTTATAGGAACAGGTATTTTCTACTCATTGATCATTATACATGTTGCGCTACATGACCAATAAGTTTCAGTGCACCTTTAAACATCATGAAATAAAATTATTCATGTATTCCGGACCAGTATTACTACTTGGTTTGTCTGTAATGCATACTCTGAACACTTTGGAATTGGTTCATTTAATTAAAGATGTCCTAACTCTGTCTTGTGATTAAGAGAATTTATTGAAATCAGAGAATAAGTCTGTAAAAAAAAGAAAGTTTAAACCAAAATTTGACTGTCAACATTATAGCTGTGAAATACAATCACCTTATACCTTTCAAATTATTCTACCCAATGATAACTTTAATATGATTTTGTAAGAAATGTTTATGCTACAAAAAGGTTTGTATGTAAAACTTTGTGTAATTTTTATTTCAGTGAAGTTATCCATTCTAATATTATTTCAATTAATCAATGCATATTGTTGCTGCGGCATAAAATCCCAATAAGGCCACAACAAGTTGATAATGTGTTTTAAGGATTTTTCTAGAGAAAAATTGGGCAAGCCAAGAAATTTTTTTAAAAATCTTAATTCAGTTTTTATATAGCAGTTTGACCAAATTTTCATGAGCGAGTGAAGAAATAAAAATATTTTTTTTTTGTAAAAAAATGTCAAAATTAAGGTGGGAGCAAATTCATAGAACATATGATCAACTTGTTGTGGCCTAAAAATAAACTTTAATTTCTTAATATTTCAGGACAATCAATGAGTTAGAAGCTCAGTTAGATTATGAAAGATTAAGGCGAGAGAAGTTAGAGGCACAATTAGATCAATACAGACGTGATATGGCTGACTTAAGTTATAGATTACAAATGAGAGCTGCAGAAGATTCTGGGGTAAGTAAAAATTACATAGATAATACAATAGTGGTTGCTTAAAGCCCACCTGGCTAGCTCATTTGGTTCCACACAAGAACACTAATTAAGGGGTCGTGGGTTTGATTCCCTGGTTGGGCATACTTTGGTAGGTTTTGGTCAGGAAATACTTTCAATGGCCATTCTCCCTCCCACCACTTATTTTAAATCATGTAGGGCAGTAGCTGGTCATTGACAAAAGTATGTGCCTAGTAACTGGTTGACCCCTAAATCCAGAGATTTAGCCTTTCCATTTACTGTAAGTAGGTTGACTGACTGCCTTGATATGACTTTGCATTGTGTTGTTATGGCGTTAAACCTAAACAATAGAATTGGAGAATATTAGCCTTTGCTTGACCTTTATGCAAGAATATATTAAACTCAATATTTACTGTCTAATTTTGTCTTTGTTTGTAAAATCACGCTTTATTGGAAGCTTTCCGCAAGATGCTCGTACTGAAAAATTAATTCTGTTTTCATTAGAATAAATAGTTTGAGACTGTGCCACAATATTGTGGGCTTACATGCTTCCCCATAAACGAATGAGTCCACACTTAAAAGCACTTGCATTTCCCCCCATAAATGAATGCTTTTAAAATAAAAAGTACAATAATATGCCATGTTAACATAATTGATTTATAGTCACATAGGTTGTTAAAACACGTGTATAATCGTATACAGACATGTGGTAACTCACGATTTAATGTAACTGAAGTGTGTAATTATTATAATAAGGTAGTTCAAGTGCAGGTTGATATTGTTGGACTATACATGTTAACAGTCCATATTTCTTTGAGTAAATTAACGTAATGTTTTATACATAGCTGTGTATTTGATTTTTTTTTTTATATTCAACAGTCTGAATATGACGAAGGATACAACGTACGAAGACCTACTAGACGTGTGGCATCTGCTACCAAGAAAAGATCAGGATCTAAAAAACGCACTCAAGATGAGGGCGGAGTATTTATTCGCAGAAATGTTGTAGTGAATAGAGATAAACGTGGAAGTCGAATTCAAAGAGTAGTTTGAGGGACTTTTTTAATATAATTTACGCATTTTAGTATTTTTCTTTAAAGTATGGAAACTGACTATGTTTGTGTTCACATAAAACATATACTAATATATTGTTTATTATTAGAATTTAGGTATACAATCCTGAACTTATACATGTACCATACTTTTCAACGTCATATTTAAATGGAGAGTGGAATTAGGGATTGTTTACCTTAATCTCTTGCTAGCAATAAACCTTTGCTAAGCATGTTATGAATTAAATCATGAAATACATCTAATTAGTGGATCGAATTATTTTTTGGATATGGTTATTCATTTCTGGAATGAATACCTTTTCAGGCACTATTTCAACCTTATTTTTATAATTTTTACCTCTTTTTTTGTTGCTTTTTTTGGGGGGGTGAGAGTTGTATTGTTAGTTGGGCATATTCTGAATTTCGTTTCGTCAGATTTGATTGAGCTTTTTCCATGCTCTTTGAAATAATATTTTACGTAGTTAAGACTGTTTTTTTTATATCTTTCATTGATTTAGCATTGCTGTTGAGACATTGTTGACTTATTGTATATCAAAACACATGTACATAGGGTATCTTAAAGTATTTATTAATTATTTGTATTTATTTGTTAAGGCCACAACAAGTTGATCATGTGTTATACGGATTTTTTTGGGAATAAAAATGGGGCGAGTGAGTGAAGAATAAAAAATCTTAATTCAGTTCCTTTACATTGTGATTTGACCAACTTTTTATGAGCGAGCGAGGAAATAAAATATATTTTTTTGTAAAAACCATCAAAATTATGGTGTGAGCGAATCCATAGAACACATAATCAACTTGTTGTGGCATAATCTCATTTATGAAATCATGTTAAGATACCATTAAAGCTTACAGATCCAAGGTACAATGATATGTTGATGTTATCATCATGCTACTACCCTGATTTCTTGAAAAAAGAGTGTTACCAAAGGCAATGCTTTCAAAACTAAACTAAACTATCAATTTATTAAACTACCATTTTAGTTATTCTTGGTATTAAATGAAAGTGTTTTCTTTCTTAGGGTTATTTTATTTTTACATAAAAACTACTAAAGAAAGGTAACATTTATGTCTTTGTTTTATAGCAAAATCAATGACACTTCTTTGTTACTATAAGTTATAACCTTTTTTGCTACTTGTAGAATAAATTAGTTTTTTCACTAGTCAATATAACCAAATCTTTTGTCACATATCACAGGCTTAGCACAGAAAAGTTTGTAACCCAAGTTAAAGAAAGAGTGAGTTACGACGGTTTTGCCCTATGCTCATGATATTAATCTGTGATATTGACAGTTATGTTATAAAGCTGTTTCGTGACTGAGTACCCTTTTTTTAACACAAACCTGTATGTACATATATGTGTGTCAATATAATAATCAGGTACCATTTAAATCATTGCTTAGAATTTCAAAATTCTGATGTTTCCATTGGGTTTTGAAACACAGGAGACTATTATCAAATGTTAGTACCATAGTATTGTGAAAATATTGCAATTAACACTTGGTACAAGCATATATGGTCCCTTTAATGCTAAAAGATACCATCTTACATAAGATATAGGAACAATATAGTACCTTATGGCATTAAGGGGTCAATATTTGATATAACCTGTACAACAGAGAAAATACATGCTGGTGTTTCAATCCAGAGCCTGTTAGACCCAGATGGAAAGACATTGAAAGCATATTCAGCATTGTTCCTGTTTGTTTTTAAGTATTTCATTTAGATCATTAGGTACTAGTTTGCCACAATACAATAGGTGCATGTTAGATTTATAGATTTATGTTAGATATTTGTTCTTCACTGTCTTTATCATAGATTTGATTATGATGTATGGGTGTATGGTTATTACTGACTTCTTTTTCAATAGTTATATAAAATTTTAATTTAATTTGTGTTTGGCTATACGATAAACCTGGGTTGGTAGCGTCAGTTGGTAGCATACCTGGATTTTACCTGTTATTTAATTCGACAAAGAACATTAATTTTTGTTAAAAGATGGTATATTAGTTGTTTTGTTTATTCAAAACTTACATTAATTCTGTGATAGGGTGATGACCTAATTCTGCCACCATAAATTCATGTATGTATGACCTACTATAGATATATTTATGATAATGGTATTTTGGTGGCAGAAGTAAGTCACCATGCAATGTTGTGTGTTATTTTCATTTGTTGTAAATATTTTTATCATGTATAGTCCAACAATATTAACCTGAGCTTGACTTTTATGCAAGAATATATTAAACTCCGTATTTTCTATCTAATTTTTTCTTTGTTTGTAAATCACGCTTTATCTGAAGCTTACGGCAAAATACACATACTGAACAATTAATTTAATTATGTTTTCATAAGAATAAATACTTCAAAAACTGTGCCACAATATTGCAGACTTATGTGTTTTCCCCAAAAATAATGTGTCCAAAATTTAAAGTGCAGTAGCATGCCATGTTCATAAAATTGATTTATAGTCACATAGGTTGTTATAAGCATGTGTATAACTGCATACACGCATACGGAAACTTAATGTAAGTGTAGTGTGTAATTATTATAATTAGGTAGTTCAAGCCATGGTCCTTGTTCAAGTTCAGGTTACTATTGTTGCACTAAATCAAGTAAGTAAATCTATAGTAATTTCTATTAGATGAAATAAAAAAAATATGTAAAAAAAGGATTTTGGTTATTATTTAATAAATCTGTTGTTTATACTATTGCCTGCTCATTTGAGCTCTAACTGCTGTGGATATTGGCTTAAGTTATTAGATAAGTAAAATATGCTTCCACTATAAAATATGTCCTAAGGACATAACCTGTTACACTATCGTGTACGAGTCGTTTCTGAGTCTATATCAAATGTTACTAAATTTGTGATTTGATATAGGCCCTCTTATTTTTCCAAGAGCAGTCGTATTGGCCTGAGGCTGAAGGACTGATCTTTGCCCAGAGTGACATTATTAAAGTCCACAGAAATCATACACGACGTTGCTTACAGTCATGGTAAAAGCCACCCACAGTACAGACAAAACATGCAGATACAAGGTTGTAGCAAGCTATCAGAGCTTGGTCATGAAATAATTCCTACGCCCATTCTCCTGCCTGCCACTGACTCTAAACCATATAGGGCATTTGTCATTTACTGACTGATGTATGTGCATAGTTAACAACTAAATCAAGATATATAGCCGGTGATCAGCTAAATCCAGTGATTTTTTTTTCAGGAAGGTTAAGTAGGTTGACTTGCAGCCGTTATATAACCTATACATTGTGTTATGGCGTTAAAACCAAACAAAAAATATAGCGGTAGTGTATATATGACCTGACTTTAATGGGAATAATTGCGCTTGTGTCAAAGCTGTTTGTGGCTTATCTGTAGTTTATGTGAGAACACGCTCACCTGGTCACATACATATTTCATGGCATTATTTGAACAATTGGTTCGAGCTTGTCAGAAATCAAAGTAATGGCTCTAGTTTATTATTTGCTTACTGGCGATAATTTCATAGAAATGTCACATGGTTATGTACTGTATAACTTCTGCAGAGAGGCTCTCTACAGAACAAATCCTCTGCACAACTCTGTCTTTTGATATTTTCCGTAGGCATAATTCTAATTGTATTAAACTTGCAGAGCCACAATCTCTATACAGCTGAGCAACACGCTTTAGTACCTTCTAGTGGGTGCTATTTGCGAGAGGGTGTACTGTTGTTCCAAACAGACTTGCTGGTGATTAATTCTATTTGATATAATATGATAAAATATATCATTTTTAGATATGAACTGACCAATGAAATATCAAAAGACATCAGTTAGGGTTATCGAAGTATTTTTGAAGTTATATGCTTGTTATAATCTAAATTGACACGACACAGTAATGGTCTAAGAGTGAAACTTATTAACAACTCTGAATTGGTTGATTTTTGAAGTTTTCTTATTTAGTTCTTTTAATGATGCTTTGAGATTAAAATTATGAAACGGATGGAGTATTACATTTGTTTGACTGTTGTGTTTCTGTTAGTACAGCATTCTGGTTTATTTAAAGGTAAGCGTGTATATATTCATAATTAATTTTAAGCAGTTTGTCACTTACCTACGGTGGCATAGAGGTGACATGGAGATATATTTAAACTTTACGTGGCCACGTAATAGCTTTACGTGGCCACGCAGTAGCTATTACGTGCGCACGTAATAGCTTTACGTGGCCACGCTGTAGCTATTACGTGCGCACGTAATAGCGTTTACGTGGCCACGTAAAGCTATTGCGTGGCCACGTAAAAGCTACTGCGTGGCCACGTAAAGCTTTTACGTGGCCACGTAAAAAATAAAATATATTTCCATGTCACCTCAATGCCACCGTACTTACCTTTTTTTGTATTTGGTTATATATATCGACTGGCTGACGTAACTCTTCAACCAAGACAGTTAGTTAGTTTATTTCCGCATGCATATATAATTTTAATGGACACATGCTCCTTGCAATGATTTTTTTCAAGGTGAACGGTAAAGACTGTGTTTTACGCCGTGTCAACACATTTTAAAGGTTATTTTAGGGTGGCCGGCGCACATAACCTAGCTTTCCTGGACCCTTGTCTACAGCCAGTATAGTGCGTACATATTGACCCCGACCTGACCTTTATGCAAGAATATTCATTACATTGAATACGAATGTAGTAATAATTCTCGATTACACATTGACCGTGAGGATTATGGGTTAAAACACACTTGTAGAATTTTACGATCGCTGCCGAAGTGTAGAATAGGCGTGGTACTGACTTTCGTCCAATCTCCGTAAACAGAGATCCTGTAGAGCGTTGTCGTACTGGATCTCTACTTAGTCAATGCAAGGTCACGTCGAGATGAACTTTGTGTCGACCAATCAATGCGTAGCTTTCATCTAGACGAAAACACTACTAATCACATTTTGATTTTCGTAATTTCTATTTTTAGACCTATGTTTGCATGCTAATTTAACAGCGGTATTATACACAGTCTGCGATTGGGCGGCTTATTTCAAATTTCGTGACGTAGACGATGTAAACAAGTTACGTATCATAACAATTTCGTCATGAATATTATTATTATTATTATTATTATTATTATTATATACCGTATTTGTATAGCGCTCTTTTCATATTGAATATATGTTCAAAAGCGCTTCACAATCATATGCATAATTAGGTTAAACGAGCTAAAATAAAAACGAAAATGATAAAGATATAAAAACATAAACTGAAAATAATAATAAACTAAAATTTGTGATCAATAAAGTGCTCATAGTAGTTTAAAAACAACAACAACAACAAAACAAGTGAATTTTCAATTTTAAAAATAGTGAAAGAGAGGTAATGGATCGTTGGTAGAACGGCAGCTACGTAGTCGATGAGGAATCAGGCCAAATGCCCCGAAAATCCATGATTGCAAGGTGCAAAGTTGGATTCTTCTCCAAGGCTCCCACCCAAACATCCATCAGCATCAGCGCCGCACGTCCCCCAACCATACATTGTATAGTGATAAAGTAAAAGTGATAATAGTTATGATTAGAGTATGAGAAAAGGCAGCCACCGACCAATAGGGAATCCAGCCAGATGCCCTGAAAAATCCATGATTGCAAGGTGCAAAGTCGGATTCCAATCCAAGGATCCCTCCGGAACATCCATCAGCGTCAGCGCCTAAATTGGTTAGATAAGGTTTAATCTTCAATGTAATGAGTATATAATCGGTGGAAAGGCAACCCCTAGCCAATGGGGAATCTGGCCAGATGCCCTAGAAAATCCATAATTGCAAGGTGCAAAGTCGGATTCCAATCCAAGGATCCTGCCAGAACATCCATCAGCATCAGTGCCGCACGTCCCCCGACCATGCATTTTATAGTGATAAAGTAAAAGTGATAATAGTTAAGATAAGAGTATGAGAGAAGGCAGCCACCGACCAATAGGGAATCCAGCCAGATGCCTTGAAAAATCCATGATTGCAAGGTGCAAAGTCGGATTCCAATCCAAGGATCCCTCCGGAACATCCATTAGCGTCAGCGCCTAAATTGGATTAATAAGGTAATAATCCTAAAGGTAATGAGTATATAATCAGTGGAAAGGCAACCCCTAGCCAATGGGGAATCTGGCCAGATGCCCTAGAAAATCCATAATTGCAAGGTGCAAAGTCGGATTCTAATCCAAGGATCCTGCCAGAACATCCATCAGTGTCAGCGCCTAAATTGGATTAATAAGGTATTAATCCTAAAGGTAATGAGTATATAATCAGTGGAAAGGCAACCCCCAGCCAATGGGGGAAACTGGCTTGTTGCCCTGTAAAATCCATAATTGCAAGGTGCAAAGTTGGATTCGAATCCAAGGATCCCACCAGAACATCCATCATTTGGTCGCATATTATTTTGTAATACACCTAGTGCATAATTATTATTATCATTTCTTTTTTAAACTATGGTGCTATATGTTTGTAATTTGGGTATATTTTAAGATCATTCAGCCAGATAGTTTCTAGTGATTAAAAGAAATTTCACTGTAGTATTATTAGACGTACTAATGAACAATTTTAAGTAGTCTAAGATTGGTTCATATTAATACTGATATATTCCAAAACCAAAGTTTTTTGTCCCAGGGTGATTGATTTAGTGACCATAGTAATTGACAAACAGGTAAGTCTTTAACTTTCTCTTAAAAGTATTTAGAGACTGAGCACACTTGACAGAGTCTGGAAGCGAATTCCACAATTTTGGCGCAGCATGGCTGAAACTACGATTACCAAAAGTAATTGTCCTAGACCGTGGGACTGTAATAGATAATGAATTGCTAGATCGGAGGTCTCTGTTGGGTTTATAGACATGTATTAGGTCTTGGATATATATGGGACATTGGTTGCTAAGTGCTTTATATGTATATATCAAGAGCTTGTATGTGATCCGCTGACAAACAGGAAGCCAATGAAGTTCCTTGAGCACTGGTGTTATATGGTCATGACGACGGGTTCTGGTAATGATTCTTGCTGCTGTATTTTGTAGACGTTGAAGTTTATTCAGATTTGACTTTGAAGTATTTGCAAGAAGGGCATTGCAGTAGTCCAATCTTGATGTAACCAGGGAATTTACTAACGTCCTTGTAGCATCCAAAGTAAGAAACTTTCTTATGCGACCGATATTTCTTAGCTGATAATAAGAAGATCTGCATACAATATTGACATGCTTCTCCATATCCATGTGGGGTGTGAAGTAAGCACCAAGATTTCTAATACAGTCTTTAGAGTTTATGATGGAATCACCAACTCTAATGGACACGTCATCAACATGTTTACGGTTATGTTTGGAAGAGAACAACATAACTTCCGTCTTGTCTGCATTCAATTTCAGCATGTTGGCATTCATCCATGAAATAATTTCAGTCAAACATTTTTCAATACGACTTAATGCTTCTGATCTTGAAATATTATCAATTGGTTTAAAGGATATGTATAGTTGAGAATCATCAGCATAGAAATGATGTAACAATCCATGTTGCAAGCAGATGGCACCAACAGGCTTAGTGTACATGGTGAAATATTTAGGCCCTAAGACAGATCCTTGAGGAACACTGTATTTCATCAGCACAGGGTCAGAAAGTTCTCCACCAACACAGACTGTTTGGTATCGATCACTCAGATATGACTTTATCCAATTTAGAGCACCATCAGCAAGACCATAGTGATCATGCAGTCTGCTTAACAATGTATGATGGTCTATGGTGTCGAAAGCAGCCGATAGGTCTTGTAACACCAATATTGTGACACAATTATTGTCTAAAGACTGGAGAATGTCATTTTGCACCTTAAGAAGAGCCGTTTCCGTGGAATGAAATTCTCTATAGGCAGATTGATAAGGTTCATGCAGATTGTTCTCTTTAAGATGGTTCTCAAGTCTAACATTGACAACTTTTTCTAAAATCTTTGACAGAAATGGAAGATTTGAAACCGGTCTGTAATTCTTAAGTATGTTTGAATCCAAATCTGACTTTTTCAGCAATGGTCTAATAATAGCACTTTTAAATGCTTTCGGTACACTCCCAGCGTTAAGTGATGAATTGATTAGAATTGTGACTACAGGCAAGAGTTCGGGTAAGCATGATTTAAGAAGCCATGTTGGAATAGGATCTAACTCGCAAGATTTATTTGGTGACTTCTCAATGATTTTCTTTACTTCTTCTTGTGAAGCACAAGCCAGACTTTTGAGTTTATTGCCTTGGAATTGCTCGGTCACAGATTCAGTGGGTGTATCAGCTTGACTGTTTATAATGTCATTTCTTATGCCTTCAATTTTTGATGAGAAAAACTTGCTAAAATTCTGAGCAGTGTCTTTCGGTGTGGTTCCAGATGGTAAAAGAGTACCACGCTTTTCTCCATTTAACAAATTATTTACAATTTTGAATAAACTTTTGCTATCTCTGCCAGCAGCTTCAACTTTGTCTGAGTAATAGTCTTTACGGGCTTCAATCAGCAGTTTGTTATACACAGCACATTGATTTCTGTAAATCTGATGATGGATCAAAAGTTTTGTTTCCCTCCATTTGCGTTCTAATTTACGTTTCAAATGTTTAGCAGAATGTAGCTCCTCATTAAACCATGGAGATTGAGGACGAACTATAATTGTCTTTGTGTGTAAAGGAGCATGTTTATCTATTAATTTGGTTAGCTCACTATTATAAAAATCATTATGATGAGAAAAGGTCACCTGAACGTGACCTTCGTTTGGAAAAGGCCAGATCTACATTAGCGAGTATGTGAGCGGTAAAATTGTAGATCGGGTTTTAATCAGATTGACTTTCGTCGGGATATGTGTACATAATTATTAGATGTAAATGTAAAAGGTCAGGTCGGGGTCAATATTTACACACTATACTCACCTACCCTTCCTCAAAGCCGACACATTCTACATATATATCTTATGTGTAAACGCGTTTTTACCAACTTTCAGATAATACCGGTTTATAAGCTTCATTTAACGTGATGCACGAAATTCTCGCGGTTCACGTGTTGGTAGAAAATTATGTATATAAAGACCGCTATAGGAATACTTGGTTTGGCGCGTCGATTTAGCGAAAGAATAGTCTAACAGTCAAATGGGATGACTGAATATATTCAAAATATTCTTTTATTATCTCTTATTATCTATATAAAAACGTGTGAGTACATGTTCTATCTACATTCTTATTCACTGAGCCACTCGTACTAATTTTAAAATTAGTTTTCAGAAGAATAAATACTTTGAAACTGCAATACAACAGCGTGCATGGACTCGTGTGTTTCCACCATAAACGGATGGATTCAAAATTAAATGTACAATAACATTTCATGTTTGAAAATAGATTTATAAAGTAACTGCGTTATTATTGTTATATGGTCACCATGTTTATCATTGTTAATGTAATTTGTGGATGTAATTTACAGTTTTAGCGAACAGTATTAAACTGACACTCAATTAATTTCCGTTTGAAATCGTTTATACCCGTTGCATATATGAAATGACATACACAATGCTTTATATATATAAATATTCTCCAGTGTTGCTCGGAGTGAATAATATATGAACAATAACCTTTCAGTTAGATTTACTGACATATTGTCAGCACGATGATTCGTTTTCAGTCCATGCTATTGTCAGTTTGCTGAAATGCACTTTCATTTTGTGACGTTCTATGTCCGTCGTGTACACTGTTTATCTAATTTTAATTTCCAATTTTCACCGAACATTTTTTACAATTACATGTAGCTAGTGCCACTGAACAGAATGTTTGGAAATACAGAAACAGTTGTATTTGGATAGAGGAAAAGAACACAACGTCGTCTATCGAAGATGTTTGTAGCCAGTTTAGTGGTCACGTGTTTATTCTGAACGATACTGATGCAGAGATAGCAGTTACAAAAATGCTCGATGAACGTAAGTTTTGCTTTCATATATTGCCTTACTATGTAAATATGAAAAATTCTATAACAGAACTTGAAATATTAAATAAAACTAACATTCACAGTTTGAACATACTCATAGTGTTTTAGCAGAAAGGAAAAAGATATCTTAGCACATTTTGACAACAATACCTTTCGGTTATAAGGAAGGACCAGTTAACAAAAGCAATTGTTTTAAACATTGTACCAAGTCTCGATTAACAAACCACTAAGAATCTTCATTTTCTTTCATGATCAAGGAATTTTGACGTAGTTGCGAAATGTTTGGCTAATGTTTGACCTGATGCTGTTAATATTAATTGAGATGCCGTTTTTTGTGGGAATGTATAATAAATGGGTTTGCATAACCGCGTATTGTATATGCATGTTACATGGTACAAGTATATATAAAATCCAATTTATCATCAGTATGCATAATTACATGGGTTTACCGAAAGGCAAAAAAAAACCGGAAATCCACTTGAACTTTTTAGTGTTTTTGGAATAATTGGACTGTACAATTATGATACGTTTATCTTGTGTACATAATAGTTAAATATATTTTCCATTGTTATGCAGTAAATGGTACCTCGGCGTTTATGGGAAGAAGTGTTTTATTGTTGCTTGACTACTCTGATTCAAGAGATAATGAGTCAAGTTCTACCTTATATAGTTGTATGACACTGCTGAATGGTATGTTACTGGAAACAAACTGTAGCTCGGAAGAGTTGATTACACTATGTGAAACAGGTAAGTACGTTTCAGTCGTATTCTTCTGTAATACTTATAAATTTTCATCATTTATATGCCCTGGGCAGCATATTATCAAAAATCTTACGATAATTTAATAATACAATAGAGAAGGATTTACGACTAAAATCGGTCGTAAGACGCTTGATAATACGGGCCCCAGGCCACTTTTGAATTCCTTTACCGTGCACTCTATGTTTTGATTTGCCGTTCTATGTTTTCCGTTCAAATGGAAACCCCAGGAGTTAAACGTATCGTTTTAAGCTGAATAGACATTACGTCCTAGCCTGAAAAGTGTTAAACAGTAAGGCCATGCAAAATTGGAATTTTAATAAGCGTCAGCTCAAGTTTGGCAAACCTAGGTACCTATTCACAAAAACGGAAAACGAAAACACAAAGCGGACGCTTAAAAAATTTCCGATATTGCATGGCCTTAGCAAGCAAACAACATATAATAACTCCTTAGCATTTGAAATCACCTCACCAAGAATTCATTTTATTATGCTGTATTCAGTACAACCAAAAGTAAACTTTGTGTTTCATTAACACAATGCTTCAATCATTCAGTCAAATCCTGATCTAGTGTACTTGTCATCTGCTGTCAGTGCCCCACGTCTTGTAATTTCATGAGAAGATGTTTAGAAACTAATTTTGCAACATTATGAGCATTAACCATGATAGTGCCCGCCCGGCTAGCTCAGTCGGAATCACACAAGTCTACCTGATCGAGGGGTCGTGAGTATCCCTCCTTAATGTTGGGCAGCTATCAATCAATGGTGGAAATATGTGGTTATAGTAACCAGTTAACAGCTAAATTATAAAATTTAGCCTTTCCAGGAACGGTAGTAGGTAAACTGTCCGCCGTGATACAGTAAAATTCCGCTATGTAGACCAGCAAAATCGATGGTCTTAATAGCGAAACGGTTTGTTCACAAATACGGCATTTGGGTCATAATAATTGTCAAAAATCGCGTGATTTTGAAATAACAAAAGTGGTCTAATTAGCAAAGTTTACTGTATATCCTTTTCAATGTGTTGCTAGGTTACGACGAATAACAAAATCAAACAAAACCTATATTTAGTGTTTAAATTATAAATATGCTGCATGAGTACTTTGATATAATTCAGATGATTTATGGCAATGTAGAGGGAAACAAACAAACATATCATTTGATGAACTATATTCTGAAACATCTACCATGTCTTTTGGAATGATCCCGAGCCGTAAAAACATTGACGTCACTCAATTTCTACACAAAACAACGTCTATGTCATCGGAAACGTCAACAGTGACGTCATCAGTTACAAATGTCCCGACGTCATCAATGACATCATCCATAGGCCTATCTGGAACTAACCAGATACCTTCGATGGCAGGAAAGATGCAACAAACTGGACAAGGTTTAGCAATTTTATCCGATGAATTACAAGCTAATGGCTCTAGCGTTTCTATTGGCAATAATACTGAAATACCCAAGAACGTTAACTCTAGTGATACATTGCCAGAAAGTCTGAGTAGCTTGAATACATCTCAAGCGTTGACAACATCAACTCAGAAGTCGTCTGTTGTGACGCCATGTGAAATGTTACAAATACCCAGTAACCATGGCATTAGAAACGTTACATTCTGTGATTTTCTATTTGAAATCGTCGAGAAATCCAATATATCAGACATTTATGAGACAACAGTGTCTCCAGCTACGTCACTTAATGTGACTATTGCAACGCCTGATTTACAGAACAGTTCAACTGTTAACAATCAAACTTCTCATTATCATGGACCTCCAGTGACTGACGTCAAATTTCAAGTTTCTGGGATGAACAACGGGTCTGTGAGTATGATTTAAAAGTTATGTTTTCTACTCTCCAGTGCATCGGTCGAAATTTTCACTCGTGCACATTCTGCCCTCCACCTATTGTGCAAGCCGATATTTCTATTCTTAGACAGAGACACATACACGCTTTAATCGCATGGCTGTTACGTGGTGGTGTGATCAAATATTAGAATGCATTTTTTTCACGACAAATGTTTCTAGATCTACAGCTCCTTACTACGTGGTTTATTTCTTTTATATTTTCTCCCTTTTGGTACGTGGTACTAAAATGTGTGCTTCTTTTCTGAAATTGAATTAACCAAGGACACCTAAAATGTACAATTGCATTTGATTACACCATGATGTGGAAAACACCTCTGGCGTATATGCAAATTAGATATAAGCAAAATGATAAGCATGTTTCGATGAAAGTCAGTTTCAACGCATTCAACCCTAGCAACAGCCTGGACATTGTAAAACTATTTTGAAATAAAAAAAACATTTGGCAGAGACTTTACGTTTGGTGAGCTCTAGAATTGTTACAATTATTGCTATATGTCAGTCTAAAAACAGAAATTACAAACATGTAATTAGTTTTTTTTAAATCGTTTCAGGTGAGACCATGGATGGGTGGAAAGTTGCCATCACAACCTGTGGCCCCTCAAGTTCCACCACCAAAAAT
Source organism: Mactra quadrangularis (assembly GCA_025267735.1). Lineage (NCBI taxonomy): Eukaryota > Metazoa > Mollusca > Bivalvia > Venerida > Mactridae > Mactra > Mactra quadrangularis. The sequence continues at coordinate 36,208,397 of CM046293.1, forward strand.
ACATAACATAAGTAAAGAGTTAAATGCATTTAAACAATTAGACCATGTTGATAATATTACTCTAAAGGTAAGCTTTGTTAAATATTTGAATAAAAAAATGCTGAAACCGAATAACACTGTAATAGTTAATTCCGATAACATTGGCATGGCACATTGTGGTCCCCGACTGAATATAGCAGAAAAGTATAATGTAAATTAATCTTTGTAAAGCAATGTAGTTTACAAAAAATATTCTAATCGTATCATAGGCAACAAGTTAACTGTTAACCATGTTTATGCTATTACTAACACGGCTGTTCTAAACATAATTGAACGAGTTGTGTGGTCTTTGTAAAACTGTGTTACACATAATTAAAAGAAATCAAACACAGTATGAACATTTATCTTTATCAGCAAAAAGACGATGCGCCTGTCTTTAGTTTAGTTAAAAATTTCAGCATTTTATTTTCATATCATATGAGTCAATTCACTTTGCTAGATGTTCTTTACAACATAATTAAATTCACACACACCCTTCCTTATTAATGGTTGCACCCGGGTCGATAGCGCAGTTGGTAGAGCGCCGGGATTTGGATACTCGTGCCCGAGGGGGTGCGGGTTCGAATCAAACCCGGGGAGGTTATACCCTTCCATGAAAATTTGACAATAATGTCGATTTTCCTCCATTGATTAGATAATATGGAGAAGTTTCCGGCCTTGTGGAAGGGTAGGTGAGTACTGGTTATAGACAATGGTCCAGGAAAGCTAGGTTAGGTGCGCTGGACGCCGTGAAATGACCTAAATTGTGTTGATATGGCGTTAACTCCAAAAATAAATAAATAAGTATTAATGGTTGCTTTTATCTAATTCATTTGTTCTACATTTTACAAGGACTTTTCTGACACTGTTGTATTTGCTGGTGAAGACAAACATATATCCGAGGAAACAGAAGACGTTAAGGTAAAAAATGCCGTTTTAATATATATATTAAGTTTATTGTTTGTAAATTAATCTGTTAGACAAGTGTAAGGTTGGTGCACCCTGAACATTGTTTAAACCCCAAGTTGCAATTATTTCGCCGCTGTTCCTTGCAAGGCAGAAATCGCTTGTTTTTTTGTTTTCGATATTTGGTTGTGATGTCATATTTACAACAAAAGTTGAAAATATGAAAACATCCCCATCGTTGCTTTTTGCTGTGTGGAATGTCGGTTTTTACTGTTGCTGTCCCTAATGTTTTGACTTCTTTTTTAGCTCGACTTTACGAAGTAAATGGAGAGCTCTTCTACTCGTCCTAGCGTCGGCGTCCACATTTCTGATTAAAGTTTTTGTGCATTAAAATATTTTTTACTATAACTTTTTTTATTTTTCAAGGTATCAACTTCAAACCTTAAATACATGTTCCTTATTATTAAGCACATCTCATGTGACAAGGTTCATAACTCAAATACTTTTTGTTCAGAATTATCTCTCCTTGAACTTGACATTTCTTTAAAAAATATTTTTTTTACTAACTGTTTCATTTCTTTACGTATCGACTTCAAACTTTAAATATGTGTTCCTTATTATCAATCACACCTCATGTGACAAGGTTCATAACTTCAAATACATTTTTTTTCAAAATTGTCTCATTTGAATCAAAAAAATTCTTTATTTTTTTTTAAATTTTAATTTGTTTAGGTTATATTTTCAAATTTTAAACTATGTATGTTCCCTATCATCTACCACATCTCCTGTGACAAATACTTACGTAGTCGAGCATGCTGTCTCCTCTGACAGCTCTTGTTGAACTATACATTTGTGTACATTTTGACCAATTGTTAAATTAATAATTGTTTGTCTTGATTGAAAACATTACTGTTTGTCATTTTTAGTTGAGATTTACGCCATATTTTACAACGTTTTATTAGTATTTATAAAGCGAGGTTTATCAAAGGGAAAATCAGATAGTGGTAGCTGTAACAAAAATGATCTTTAATATAATCAGAAAATGAGCAATCTCAGTAGGCATCTTGACTGACTTTAATGGTTGAGACAGTTTTACATGAATTTTTTCAGACCTCTATACTAGAAAACATTATAGATGTCGGTGAACATTTAGTTGGAAACATTCATGTGTCCATGAAGTCTATTGTCATGGAAACTGATGGCATTGGTAAGGAGTAATACTTTTCTTGTAGTCTTTGTGTGATACAGGTTTTAAGTCGTGTACCATTATTGGAATCTAAACTTTTTACACAGTGCTTGATATGGACAATGCAACAAATGATAGAGAAATATGGTATTACATGTACAAGTCATAATGATTAGACGAATCTTTTTATCTCTATATAATATTAACTGATATATAACTAAATTAAAAATGTATCATTAAATTATTGAGTACAATGTATATATGTTTATTCAAAAATAGTTAGATAAAGTAATTAACAATTTGAGGATTTTTCGTATTCTAAATACAAATCTGAACTCGATATAGAACACCTAAGTGAATTCGGTTACATTAATTTTATGGAACACAAAAAAGCTCAAACAATTATAAAAATTCTTAGTTTTTTCCAAATATTAAATAACAACAGCATCAGCTTCATAAATGACTTGACATGTTTTTTGTATACACTACATTTTGTAACCTTTGAAATTTTTATATCGTTGCATTCTTTCTTGTTTAAACCTTTGTACGTGTACGATCATTTGTTTGAAAGATGACCCTCCTCACAAATGTTCAATACAATCAAATCTTAAGATATGAACAGCATTCATAATTCTGAAAGAATAGAATTTCAGCTCATCTGACATCTCGGGAAGTATTGTCAAACACAACCTACATAAACATTCTCTAATCATGCAATGTGGTATATTTTAGGTGTTATATCAAAATTAATTGTATATGATGAAATGGACACCGAGGAAGCATTGTCTATAAGATCTCAACATGATAAAAACTATATTCAATTGTCAAAGAAAGTATTGGATTCCCAAGATAGAACAAGTAAGTCACACAGAAAAAAATCATATCAAGCAAGCATACCAAATATTGTCAGTATTTAAATCTAACTCAATTTTGATACTTTTTAATTGTCTAATCTTGTTCCATAACATGCTTTATCTAGGTATTCGGGGTTTTATAACATTGTTTTCATTTGTTTACGACAGTAGTCTAACCTCACGTGCTGCTTTCCGTTCCCTTTTTCACAAATATTCAAACGTTAACTTATACAAACAGCCACTTTACACTATGATGTAAGGTATGAACATGCATAACACCAATAACATTATTCATTCTTAAATTCAGAATAGTTAATATCAGTCATGTCTTTTTGAAGCATTTATTTAATCGGATTAATTTTAATTAAGACGTTTAAATTATTTTAATTCAGCCTAGTGTCAAACTTCATAATAATCTCGCTAATTGAACCATTATCTTCTATATTTCACAGATGTTCGAATATCAGCATTGACATACAAGAAAATAGATTCTATTGTTAAAGCGTCCAACAAACACATCAGTAGTAATGTTGTATCAGTCATAGTACATTACATACATGGTAAATATATACATTTAGTATTATATTCAAGTATTAACCACTGCGTCGCTTAGCCTCAAATTTGCCAACGTAATCTTAGCTAAAATCGCCACACTTTAATTATTTAGTTGTAAGATTTTTATTAATTGTTATTTCTTTAAATTGATATTATTTGCTGAACGTCTTGCTAGACAATTTGTTATCCAGTGTATGGAACAACACGAAACTTTTTATCTGATAAAGCAAAGTGCAACGCCACAAACAACTTGTTCACACTGGAAAGTGAAAAAAAGTTGTGCATTATACATTTATATATTACATTGTGGCTGAATGGTTCACTAAAAGTATTGCTGAAATAATGATGCTTTGTCACATGCCGATATGCATTCGGTGAACAGTCTTCCAGATAAATTAACTTTTCTGGTCTTCTATTCCGAGTGATGTTTGTTGTACTAATATTTCTTTTGTACCGTTGTATGTCTTTATATGGCATAAATCTGTTATTAACATCACAAGATTTCTGAATATGGCATGACACTAATGATTTTCTCATTATGAAAACGTTTTCTTGGTGTGGTAAAATGCATGTTGCACAACGAATTATTATTGTACTTAAATGTAAACAGTATGTTTGGATGTTTATTCAACAACATTAGTAATTGTTATTTATATGAACAGGTCTGAGTTTGTTGTTTAACGTTGTTTTGTTATATTTTAGGAAACCATTCTGAGACTGCTGTGATCAGGGGAGACAATGCTATATTGTTTGATATAGAAACAGACATCGATAAGGTAAGATAAAAGCGGTTGTCCCCCACCTTTGCTTTTGTGTTTAATGTTTGATGATATATATGCATATCTTTTAAGTATTTAGTTGTAAGTTTTGTTCTAAAACAGTGTTTTTTCATGTGTGCATATATATATATATATATCAAATACGTCATTTACGTACAAGTAAAATGACATGTACACATACTTTGGTGTTTGTTTCTTATTTTGCAAATGTAACCAGGACCTTTATCTGAGAGTATTATTGTTGAATATATGTATCGTGTTGAAGATTGTGTGGTGGAGCAAATACTTTTTAACTTGCTTCTCAAACTTTGTCATGGCTCCTGATTAAATAAGGACGACATTGATAGTGTATCACCAATTAAGAATGACAACAATTTACTTAAAGAGCGGCAATAGGGAACTACGCTTTAAAATAATTCATGTCAAACATAAAGTGGTCATTTGAAATAACCCAAACATATTCTTTGTAAACGTATTGGGCATAAGGTCTACGGACTTATGGTAACATCGTTTTGATCCTTTTTATACAACTCAAGATAACCACTAAATATTAATCTGATTTATTTGTATTATGTTAAACCATTCAGAGATGAAAGTCTGGAAAAATATAACTGAATTGCTCTACAATTGTGGTTTTAAAAAAAAATAGAAACTAAATTAAACACGTAGCTATGCCAAAAAGTATTGGATAAACAATCATAGACTGGATTGTGATATTTAACGAAATACTTGTACAATTACAAATTTACATGTTTATTGTAGTCAAAACATGAAGAAAAAAGATTATGTACCTTCTGGGACTTTAATGAAAGGTATGTAAGAGATTACACATCCAGGTTTTGCAATTTTATCTCACTTACTAAAGTGTCTCGGTAATGCCTCTGACTAACGATATCGTGAGATTGACAAATCCATTTTGTAAATGACTGTAACATGTCTAATGTATTTGTTATTAAAAAGTATGATCGATGTATGTAAATCATGGCTCTCAAACATGGGTCGGTACATCTAATTTTAAATTTGATATATGAATTCAGTTTTTCCCATATAATGAAAATTGAAAACCACTGTATCATCCAAGTGGCACACGAGTAAATAAAACATAACATTCATTTAAAACACCAAACTTAGACTTGTAAGTCAATATATCCGGTTCTACAAATTGGGTTGCAGATGTACTGTCAAGTTCAAATGTTATTTGACGCAACAATCGCCATATTGATAAATTACAGTTCGTTTTTTTCTCAACTGTCAAACCATGAATAATTTCACAGTGACTTCGTGCTCTTTGTCTTACACCCGTGATATTGAGATAGTGTGTAATCATTCACCGTGAAATTATTCAAACTTTGACTGTTGAGAAAAAATGAACTATACTCTATGAACATCATACCTGGAATGCTACACATTTTTCTGATACACGGACATATTCCTAAGCATGGGTGACCATATCTTCCCCAAGACACACCTGCTCTGTTCATTTAACCTCAGAGTTTGTGAGTCTAAGTATTCACTCAGACGATAATCCTCATTGATACATTTAAGGATATGGTCAACATCAGGCTGTAAAGTGAAAGCTAAGAATACTACACATACATCTTGTCAATGTAACCATCTGACAAGCTTTGCTATATTGGTGATGTACATGGACACTACAGAGGTCAGTGGAACTTTTATAGTTCATATATATGTTGAATTTTATCACTTTCAAACTTTCAATAAGCACTAACAATTAAAGTCTATAGCCGAAAAGTATAGAATATGCACTTAATATATATATAAGTCAGTTCATATAAGGAACGGTTGCAGACAAGATTGTTACGATTTCAAAAAGACTTTATTGAGTGCATGTTTAATACTGTTCAACAATATTAATGCATTAACGAATTAGCGGGATCAACATGGCTGTTTACATTATGTATTATTGTTAAATGGTGTTATATTCTATCATTCGACCGATATAATGCTGTCTCATGACTGATGTATAGTAATTCCAGTGACGAATGCATTCATCATTCGTTTATTCTTGGTTTGTCACTATGTATTAGTTACTTGTAATGTTGAGAAAGATAAAACAGACATGATGGGAGCTCTCCATGTTTTATTTAGAACAAACACTATAGTTCAATGCTTATTTACAAAGTGTTTGGTATCAGACTAGTGTAATTTTTACGCTGATTCAGAGACCACATCTCAGTGCAGGTTGATAAGTCTTGACTTCTATAAATTGTTATAAGCTTACAAACTGCGGAACACATTGTATAATTCATAATTTATATAATTTCAGATTTCGCCACGAAGTCAACAAGCACTGTTTACAATGACAACAGTTGGTTGTAGTTTGTCCATTACTTGTTTAGCTATGACACTTATTTGTTATATATACTTAAGGTATTTGTTTAAACTCAAGTTACTTGAAATTTTTTTAAGAAATGTATATTTTTGTAATTCAACAGAATTTGTAACCATGTTTTGACAATTATGAGCCCACACTTGAATATGTTCTCTTTGTTATATCAATTAGTTTACCTCTTTATACATTGTTTACTAAGTAATCTTATTTCCGAGCTTAAGTTTGCCTTGTTCACCTCTGTAAGCTCAGATTTAAATTAACACATTACAATATAATCCATAAAGCTCACTACATTACCCACGTCTTTAGGGTCACTAACAATATTATAGTTTTCTTCTGCAATCAACTTTTACTTCACCGACTTTTGTATTATGGAAATGCTAGAATGCTATGGTTTTAAAGTAATAGTTTCCCGCTCCAGAACGCATTAATGGTTGAACAGTTTTTTTTATCTGAAGTGGTATCGAAGCTAAAAAGTTGTTTTCTTTTTGTTGTTGTTGGGTTTAACGTCGTACATATTGTTTAGGTCATATAACGGCGGTCAGTCAACCTACTCACTGTTCCTGGAAAGGCTAAATCTCTGTATATAGCTGTTAACCAACTACTAAGTGCATACTTTCGCCAGTGACTGACAACTGCCCTACATAATTAAAAATCATTTGTAAAAGGGAGAATGGCCGTAGAAATAATTTCATGACCAAACTCCACGAAAGTATGCCCCGCCCTGGAATCGAACCCACGACCCCTCGATCAGTAGACTTGCGTGCTACCAACTGAGCTAGCGGGCGTCTGAAGCTAACAAGTGTAATACGTATATACATGTATACAAAATAATCGAGGTTTTTTTATCAACTAAATTCATGCACGTTTCAGGATGCTACCAAAGGAGAAGATTATGATTCATGCCAATCTATGTATTGCTTTATTGTCTGCACAGATCGTATTTGTGTCTTCTAGTGATGCGCATCATGATTCGGTAAGTGATTTGTTAAATAATGTTTGCATACAATATGAGTCATGTTTAGAGAGACTTGTATTAGTTCGGTATTCTACTTTCTAGGCTTTAACTGTCTTGATTTAAAGCAGCATATGCATAAACATTATGATTGCTTATGATGATTCAATCGTAGCATTATTATCGATTGGTGTTGACAATATATTGCATTGCTTATAATTAACTATCTTTAGCGTTATGAAAGGAGCAAGTAAACTACTTTCTGCTGTTCATTCTCCTTCATTCTTTGTTCTAATTATTTAATTTTATTTTCCACCTGATTTGTTATGTAAGACTAACAGTAGAGTTAAAATCATACTGTGACTTAAATTCAAATCTTCAACTCTTCAAAGCTATGTATTAAGTTATGTACGTCGTCGCAATCGCCTTACCATTATTGCTCTTAGTTGTCCACATGGAACGAACAACATCTCCTTATACGAATGAAATCGGTATCAATTGCCAATGTTTTTACGCAATCATATGTTCTGCATCGACCGCAAATTGAAATTGGATCGCGAAATTCGAAAACTGAAGTTGGGCAACTTCAAGTAACTTAAGAAATTAATGATTTCCATAACAAACAGACTTTGAATATGTTAAAATCGTCGTAATTTTTCAAATGACTACAACCGCCATTTTGTATTATTTTAAACAGACAGCATGTAAAGTGGTCGCCATTTTACTACACTTTTTCTTTATGGCGTCGTTCGCTTGGATGATGGTTGAAGGTATCGCTTTATATCTTTGTTGTACGAAAGGTATATTTCAACATAGAGACATGCGCATTAAGTACTTCCTGGTTGGATGGGGACTTCCGGTTGTGATCGTAGTAATATCATTGGCTGCAAGATTTCCTGATTATGGTTCAGGACCACAATATAGGTAAATTTTATTTTTAAATCTTTAAGTGATAGCATATTACGTAAAAAACGTGTTGACAAAATAGGAACATTTGGAAGCTTTATGAATCAAGATTTTTCCAGCTCATTAGGATCTTTTGCTAAAATTGGTTATAGTAACGACTTTTGATTGGTAATCATTGGAAAGCCAGTTCCGCGTTGGTTCGAATCCCATCCAAAACATACCATTGTTGTTTTCTTTTTAGCATCATTATCCGACTAGTTCAGTACTGGGGGATCAGAGAACGAACTCGAAAGTGATGTATCTAAGTTGTAAGAATTTGTTTCACAACCGAGCTTAAATAGATTAGTATAAACTTAATGATTTTTTTGAAATCACTGTTGATGCAGGATACTTTATACGAGTTACCTAATCTTCTCTCTTTTTAAGCATTTAGCTATAGAGTAATGTGCATTGTTTATATATATATATATATATATATATATATAGAACAAGTACATGTTTTATAACATTTCCCTCTTTGCTTTTGGCTGTTGAAAATGTTTGATTTGTCACTGATGTCGTTTCTGATTAATAAAAATTAATTATACTTAATTTTAAATGTAGTATCAATGGATTGATGTATCACGAGGCTTTGCACGTCCCGAATTGTTTTACAATTCAGAAATTTAATAATTCATAAAATAATAATTTATAAAAATAAATAAATAAATAAATGTAATTATCATCACAATTGAGTTAGTATTTACGAGGTTTATTAACATATATTTTTATAACAAAACGGCTTTAACGTATATTTTTAAATGTTACAAGCCATCAACAGTCTTTCTTTTTTGTACAAACTTTTAATACTTTGTATACGAGTACTAGTAAACATTTCTTTTATTTTTTCTAGTTGTTGGCTATCAGTAAGGAATGGACTAATTTGGGCATTTCTTGGACCAATGTTGATCATCATATTGGTATGTATGATTGTTATCATTAAAAAGATGAATATATTGGTGATTTTAACAATTGTACATGCAATTTGTTATTCCATAATATTTCATTGCCAGGTGGTCTTTTGTCATTTTATTATTTCTGTTTACTTGATTTTACTTTTGTATATCAAATGATTGATTTTTATACTTAAAATGAATAAAAAGATCGTTTTACCGTTGAAGGAGAAAAAACTGAAACTACAGCTATTAATAAAATTTTATGCAAATGAAAAAATGTAATGCAATAATTAACAATTGTTTTTAAAAATCCAGATTTTAGTTATCAAGATAAACATTTACCTTAAATTACACCAGTCACAATATATAAAATGTGTAGCTGTACACTGTGTTTTATTAATATATGAATAATTTGATCAGGTAAGATTAACATCATAATTGGACAATTTTTTACCTGAATCAAATAATTGACACGTTAGTGCACTCCTGGTTTTAATTTGCAAATATCAAGATCTCTTTGATTTTGTACTGGAACTGTTAAATTTCTGATTGAAACATCATTTACATTTTGCAGATGAACATCGGAGTTATGGGTCTTGTGGTCAAAGTCTTTCTAACATTGAGAGCAAATGCGGACAAAACTGAGGTAGCCCGGCTAAGGTATGTAGACGTGTTAATTTACTTTATAATAGTAAATACCTGTATGGTTGTCAAGTATGTTTTATGATAAAACATTGTTTGTTTCTAAGCATAAAATTGTTTTAATTTACTAGTAATACAGTTGTATGATTTAAACGAGTGTCATTGCTTTCTGTTTCATTTTTTGTTAAGATTTTAAATACTTTCTTTTACTGACAATTGCTTAGTCACCTTTTATCCTTCACTTCATTTTAATGTTTAAAACTTTTTTTCATCTCCTTTTGTTTTTCAGAGGAAGTGTTCGAGCCATGTTGACCTTATTACCCTTGTTAGGGATAACTTGGATTCTAAGCTTGTTGGTGCCATTCAGTGTTGTATTTCACTATCTATTTGTAATAGCAAACACTGTACAAGGGATGTGCATCTTCTTTCTGCATTGTATCTGTAATGACGAGGTTTGTTGTTTATATTCCACCACTCTTCTGATTTGCATTAGTAGACTGTTCATTGAATTACACTCTACGGTCATTCTCTCCTAACACTAAATCTTAATCATGTGGGACATTTGTCAGTCAAGAGATTTAGTACGGGAACGGTGCGTATGATGATTGACCACCGTGATATAACCTATACAATGTTTTGCTACAGCAAACACCCAAACAAAAAAATGCTTATCCATGTATTGTTTCTTTACATAAGTTGTTATCAAGTTATTTACTGCACGATTTAAACATGTAAACAACTGCATATTACTCATTGCTATGGTCGCATAATTTCACAATAGTGACAAAAATCTAACAATAGTTACTGTCGTAAAACTGTAATTACAACCTAATTGTGTAAAACTCTAATAAACATTTTGATATTAAAGAACTGAGATACAATAGGGTTGATTATAGAAGCTTTTGATAATAAACATGCCGTGTAGAATTATCCTAAATTTCTATTCTCAATCATTTTGGATTGTTATTACTTTTTTCCTTTTGTGTCACGCTTATCCCAATTTGCCCTGTACGTTTAGAGCTGACTCGTAATACAGTTTACAATGTATTTGTTTTTGTTTGGTTTAACGCCGTAGCAACACTTTCTATAGGTCATATATCGGCGGTTAGTCAGCTTACTCACTGTTCATGGAAAGGCTAAATCTCTGGATTTAGCTGTTAACCAACTACTAAGCGCATACTTTTGTCAATGACTGACAACTGCCCTACATAATTAAGAATCATTGGAAGGAGGGAAAATGGCCGTATAAATGATTTCATGACCATCTCCACGAAAGTATGCCCCGTCCGGAGATCGAACCCACGTCCCCTCGATCAGTAGACTTGCGTGCTACCAACTGGGCTAACCGGGTGGCTTGTAATACTGTTTAGGTTTGTTGGAATAAGTACATAAAATCACTGTGTCTACACAACGAAACCTACTTTAGTGGTACATTATTTTGTTACCTTGATCCTCACTGATTACAAATAGCAGGGATGGGGTACTCGTACTTGTACTCGAGTATTATGAGTACAAGTACCACTTTTTCCAGTACTCGCCTGTACTCAGTACTCAGGAAAATAAATTGTACTCGTACTCGTACTTACTCAAGTACTGAACTAGCAGTACTCGATACTCGTGAGTATTTCTGAGTACTGGCCATCTTATTTCTATCTAGTTACATTCTTGATTGAGTTTTCTTTAAAACTACTTTAGAAATGATAATGCATAGTACATGTAATTGGTTATCTGATTACAAGTTTTATAGGTAGCTATTGTTATGGGATTATGCATATCAATGGGATGTCTGACACCTTTATGCAGTTTATACCTCTTCATAAATTGTGAAAACAATGTTTGTCACAATTTGTTCCTCATATAGCTTATGAATTATTAAAATCATCAGCTAGTTATATGCACCAGTCATAAGAATTTTTTAAGTGAATGACGAGACATTACATTCTCTGAAACAGTCACTTTTGTGGTGAAAAAACCCTGCACAATGTTTTGATATAAATTGAGATGAAATGTCATGCAAATTTGTAACAATAGCTAATTCAACAAAGATTTTAGTTTTGTTTTTCATTAAGTTAGTTAGTTAACTAAAAAAAGATAACTCAATTATTTTAAGCTGAAACATACTATCAGCTGTCTTTTTTTTCAAAAATCTTTTGTTTAAGTTTAATTTGGATTTAAACTTAATCTTAAACTTGTTCATTTGATTAAACGCCTATTTCTATATTACATATTCAATGGCGTTATACAAAAGAAAAATTATAAAATCTAAGTAAGTAAAAACCCTCCACCATAAATATATAAAATAACACAGAATAAAATAAAATTCATTCGCATGATTTTATATAGTGTGATTATGCATTCAGTTTTCATATATCAAGTTTATAAGACATATATTAATCTTAGTTCATGATTTGACTTTATTCTTACATTTGTTTTTACTAATTTGATAAGTTGTTGTCCTGAAACTGAAATGTGGGAAAAAAGATTCGATTTTAGAATGAGAATATAGCCCTTAGACGGCAATAAAACTGACCAAAAATAAACACCGTTGCATAAAATATTTGCAGCAACATTTTGACTGTCTTGCTTAAAATTGAATTTGAAGCTTGATTTGATGTTTAATTGAATAGATAAATAAAATTCGTCTCTTTTATTTTTACTAAAAATCTTTTATATGCTCATGCAAAACAATCTGGTACTCAAAAATACTCATGAGTACTTAAGTACTACTCGAGTACTACTCAAGTACTGAAGAAAAACCAGTACTCATTACTCATAAGTACGAGTACAAAATTTGAAATACTCAAGTACTACTCGAGTACTGGAATCCAGTACTCGACCCACCCCTGACAAATAGCACGTAGTGAAGGCACAGTGAGTACTTTGATCCCTTTTTATTATTCACTGCTTTCTTGAGCTGATTAGTCAAATGGAACTTTAGAGAATCAACTGTACCAACACTGTTTCTCCGCTCAATACCGGCATTTACATTAGGAAGCAAGATAAAGGGCCATGTAATACTATGGCTTTGTTATCAATATTATTACAGTCTTATGCAAGCAAAACTCAGAGTACAGTAGTATGGTTAGTTTGATTCACGTTTTAAAGTGATAGTTGAAGTATTACCTTTACATGGACGGAATCATTAATTTTAACACCTCTAAGTAGAAATAATGTACATTGAATCGTAAAATTATATTCTTGCAGATTCGGAAAAAGTTTTATGAGAAGCGACGTAAATGGTCTACGACAAGAACAGCATCCGATCCTGAAATTACATTTCCAAGTCGCCGTAAGACTGGAGTAAGTTATATTGAATGTTATCTAGTTAACACAAATGCGTTTGGTTTAGTTCAATTAAATGGTTCAGTGGTAAATAGACTCTTTTACATCCATTGATTCTGGTCGTGTTGGTTTATTACATGCCATGGCCATTTTACAGTCAGTTGAATTATTTGCGTTCAGGTAAAAGATGGCAGCTGATTAATAAACAGTAAGCAATTTCTGTTTCAAAACAATTTTGAAAGACGACCACTGCAGAGAACTGAACTGTATATGAACGATAAATTCAAGAAAACAATCTTATTTTAAGAAAATAATCTTAAAACCAAATGTGTACTGTTTTTATCTAATTGTTAAGACGTAAAACCTTCATCTTAATAGAATACTGAGATTTTCTTAATGTTTTACCGAAAACAAACACAATAAATATCCTTTTTTGTTACCGATATATTAACCAATTTTTTCTTCCTTCTTATTTCTTGATTTGTAAAAGAAATCAGATTCTAATGAATGGATTAATCAAGCAATCCTGTTTCAATATTTTTCAGAGTTTTGATGCTATCAGAGCGGCTGCTGCAGCAACACAACTTCAGGCTGAATATGGTAAATATGTATTATGTAGTGAAAGCCACAATACTCTTGCTTGCGGATTTGTTTTATTTTAAAATTAAAATGTCACTGTCTTTAATGATACGAAGAATGAATAATGATATTTCAAAGCAAACTGATCTATCGATTGAATAAAATAGTCACCGAAGCACATTAAATTCTTTTTTTCGTAATTTACGAAGGCTGATGTTATACACAACATCATCATCTGTTTTAGATGTATCTAAAATTGTACTTAATACTCATTGTCGTAAAACTGATGAGCTGCTTCTAAAATGTTTCTTACCATTTCGAGGGTTTTAGAATCAGCATACGCTTTGAAACATGTCAAACCTATATCAATTAAATACTCTGAATTACTTCCTATATGCATTAATTATCAGTTTATCTCTTTGATGAAAATGTAAAGTCATTTTGCTGACGTGTTTATTTTATATGTATATGATTTCAATTATAAATTTATAATATATTTCTTTGTGATTTATTGTTGATATTTTATCAGTTAAGATTAAACAATGCAATTGTTTTAAATGTTTTATGTATGTTATCATATTAGATAATTGTAATTGTTTAAAATTTCAGCTACTAGAACTGCATGGGCGTAATGTTTTACGTTTCTACCACGGGCATGGCAACAAATGACATTAAACACAAGTCATAGAATGTGTAATACTAGCTATTGAATATTACACCACTAACGTCATTGTCAGAACAATAGAAACAATGGCTTTTTTCTGACGATTTATATAATTCAGCATATTTGGTTAATGTAGATTTATTAAATACAAGTTTAAATATGATGCATTTTATGATATTTATTATAAATGCAATTGTTACTTTGCTTTGTTCGTTTACAATAGAAATATTATATTGATGACAAAGCTAAAGACATAATTAATTAAATTTAATACTGTGATGTTTTATTTATGAGCTGATGACATTATTATTTGTCATTTTTCTTTATCCATAATATTTAATGCATCAATATATTGACAATCCTCACTTCGAACAACATTCATGTTTGTACGTGGCCCTTTGTCTGTACTTTCAGTACTTTGATTTTCTGGATATGGAATGTTTACAGAGAATGTCTAGACATAGCACAAATAAATGAAACAACTTTGATACTTTGTTTAAATGGTGTTTCATCAGTTACAATAAATTATAAAAGAATGATATTGGACAATAGAAAATCTTAATCATTTGAAAAGAAATTGCGACTTTGTATAAGGAAGTTTTCGGCGCATCTGTCTAAGCCATCTTTTGACCTACATTTTTTACAAATACAATTTGCTCTACCATACCTGCTTGTCCAATGAAAGTTTGTTTCTTTATAGAGAAATGTATAAAAGACATGGTATTATTAGTTATTTGTGATAAACATGTGCGTAGCACGGACAGTAGTTGCTGAGTAGTTACTCTGTGTATTATGGGTGACTCGCTATGCTAATTGATTGTACTGTACATTCGCTATGGTACGTTCCTGGCTATGACTGAACAGCAAATATGACTACATGTATTTTTGCTTCAAACAAAAGTAACCCTGCATAGCGCCGAATATCTTTTTACAGACATTTCTTGTTTAAATTGGCTGAATTGTGTTTAGAAAACAACTTACTCAATTTCTGGACAGTACTAAAATATATTATACGATTATCTTATTGATTTATTTATTGGGTTCAACGCCGTGTCAACACAATTTAGGTCATTTTACGGCGTCCAGCGCACCTAACATAGCTTTCCTGGACTATTGTCTATAACCAGTACTCACCTACCCTTCCACAAGGCAGAAAACTTCTCCATTTTATCTAATCAATGGAGCAAAATCGACATTATTGTCAAATTTTCATGGAAGGGTATAACCTCCTCGGGTGGGATTCGAACCCGCACATAGCGACAAAAAGTGACGTATAGTATTCCGCCTTATGTCACCTTTAGTTGTTGAGGCTTCTTGAAAGGCGGAAATAAGAAAGTTAAAAGATATTTCTAAAACAAAAACAAAATCTTAGAAAGGATTGTGAAATTGCTTAAAGTGGCTTGTTAAAAATTCCAGGACATGACGTTGAAGCAACCATAACGCATAGTTTGAATGCATATAAAATTCTGAATTTGATAACAGATTTTAATCAAGTTCCAATAGATGCCATATAAACACCCTTTACGGGTTTATCTTTAATTGTGGTAAATGGTACTCTCCTTCAAGAACATTTGTTACTGTTATTTGTTATTCACTTTGGAGTGAATCTTTGAGGAAAGTGTGAGAAGTCGGTTTAAAGAATCTGGTTTAAGTTACCAGCGGCAATTATTTTGCCACTGTTTGTTTCAGGATGCAATATTTTAGTTCTTTGTTTTCGCTATATGTTTGTGGCGTTCTTTTCATAACACAAGTTTATAACTCTAGAGAGACTTTCCTCTTTTCTTAACTGTATTGAAGGTCTGTATTTTTATGCACTGTTGCTGTTCCCGATATGTTTTCAACCACCTTTTAATCAAATTTCGATATATGAATGACCACATGGTTTCCGGTATTCAAGTTCAAATCTAAATGTAGCATAAAAAGCACAATTAAAGAAAAACAAATTTAACGGAAAGGTATGTATTTTATTGACGATAAATATTCAACATAAACGCAACTATATTTTCACAATATCTAAAATGCACGGCAAAAAAACACAAATTACAAATTTGATCAAATTACATAATACACTCAATATGGAAAACTTTATACTAAAGAAAAAATAAAGAAACAAAAATAACTACAGCTATTCTTTGTTTATATGTACGGTTTTAGAAGAAACACGAGACAAAACATAAATAACACTTAACTTTTTTTACTTTCTTATACAAACTTTTAGATAAATGACGTTCTTAATTTACATTAAATGACTATGTCTTTATTAGGATTACGAAACACAACCGTACGTATAAAACGTACATGGAAATATTTTTACTTCACTGTTAATTTTGTTTTCTATTTGATGAACTTGACGTTTGTAGTACATTTCAAATAAATTATTTTATAAGCATTAATTGTCTAGCATTCCAAATAAGAAAACCACAAAACACCGATAAAACTCATAGGTCGTTTTACTTTTGGTACGCAGCTTCCTATAGGACATTTGTGTTAGAGACAGGCACTTTCAAACCAATATCAACTTTAAATATCAAGTTATTTTATTCACTAAATGTCGGTCAGTCTACCCCTTGATCGGTAGTACTAATGGTTTGTGAAACTGTCATCAATTCACTGTTTGGTTGTTTTCTGTTTATTTGTTGAAGATCTTGGCGGCTTCTCCTGCCAAATCGAAGACAGAAACAAAGAATATGTTTTGTCCGTTGTCTAAATCTGTTTCCACATAACACGTAAAAGATAAAATTGATTGCATTATTAAAGTACGAGAGTAAATTAAGGATAGTTAAACACATGATATACTCAGCAAGTTTTTGTCTGTCCACACTAAGTAGCTCAAGAGGGTAAACGGTCGGATAAACGGCCTTGAATACGTTCATTGGGGCATTCAAAAGTAGAAATGCCACGCTTAGAAGGACAATCGTCACATTAAGTCGCAATTGTGAAGAATCTCTTTTTCCTCTCATGTTTGAATTCTGAAGAAATCTTTGACTACGCCTAGTCTTAACGATGATTATTATATTACACACGAGTAAAATAAAAAATGGAACAACAAACTTAAACCAAGGGTCAATGTAAGGCCATACATCATTGATGAAAAACATGTACACTTCATTGCTTGTATCTTTCGGCAGGTCGCAATAATAAACAACATCATGTGTTGAGTTTGAAGAATATCCGACAAGTCCGGAGTGTACCGCTACATGTAAATCCCAACAAAGGTTGATAACTACGGTTACGGTGAGCACAACATAAGAAGAACGGACATTACAAATCTTCTTTACGATCAACGGTTTCCAGACACTTAAAGCACGTTCTATTGTCACCAGAACCAATATCCACGAAGAAAGATGAACAAATAAGTAAGTAAAATAAACGTGAAGCTTGCACATGTACTCGTGGAGTTCTCTGATACGAATTTGGAAAATCTCTCGCATTAGATGCCTCGAAATCGCAATTACGATTGTACCCATATCAGTCACTGCTAAAGCCGACAGTAAAATGATAGTTGACGTTTTTTGTTCAAACTCCGCGTTTAGAACAATCAAAGATACAATATTTCCAACTGTTCCAAATACGAACAAAAAGCTTCCCACACTTAACCATAGCCAACGGCTTATAAGGTCTTCAACGAATTCCATGGTATTGTAGTTGTTCAAAAGTATGATAATAATCAGTACAACACTTTCAGCTTTCTAATTTACATGCATAAATCTGCAGATATCTATTGCGCTGCATCTATTCAATTTAATTGTGAACAGTAGTTGGTCGTCTTGCAGATGTTTACCTACTCAACTTCAGTTTTGATGCAATTTTGTTATCATGTATGTCATATTTACTGAAATATTGAGCTATGATTGTCTAAATATCATATAGCGCATAGCTTAAACAAATTTGTTATTTAAAGCCCACACAATAGCCACGTGATGTTCAGAACAGTTCCGTCATTGGTCCGGCATCAACAACCTCGTGAATTATGCGTTCAATAATGTTTTGATTGGCAGTTATTCGAAGCATTATAGTTTCTGTATTTTAAATTTACCATTGTGATAGCAAAACGTTTTATTAACTATAAAAAAAATCTGTAAAATGCAAAATAGTTACAGCTACACAAACTTGATTGTTAGAAAATCAATTTATAGGTAAATGATCATAGCACAGCACATGGTCTTTTCCAGCTTTTATGCAAAATTTAGCATTCTTTGTAATGCAAGCAGTAAAAGAAGTTTTACTTCTAATTAATAATCTAATACAATATAATTTTTAATATCTCTCTTAGGGAGAATATGTAGGTATTTGTCTATTTTAATACATGTTTCTAATTCTATTTTATTTTGCCATCAGTTGAGAATTCTTTCCTTTAAATTTTTTTGAATGCGTTTTACTGTATAAAAATTTAACCGTCATTACATTATTTTTCATTTAATGAATGCTTTAGAGCCAAATATCGAGTCAAATGAGAAAGACTAGAATGTTCTAGTCTGGTCGGGCAACAAATATACATTTCATAATCATATCGGTATTGATAATTATTTTGAAACATTTTAATAATTAAAGATGTTTGTCATTGTATCAAGAGAATTCACTCAGGAAATATGTAACTTATTCATTTTCATAACGTCTAAATGCATTTACTCCGACATAGATTTAGATAACTGATTTTGGATACGATAAAATCAGAATTCCAATAAGATGAAATAGACATAGCGTCTAATCTTGCATGTATATCGATATATTATTTTCAATACACTCTATACATTAAGATAAAACAGTTTTTGATAGTTTAATGTCTACAATAGTCATGATAAAATCACAATTTCAACAATGGAATATTATAGGCATCAGATTATGGGATTGGTCGTAAGAATATTCCTCCTTTTTGAGGTTAAAGGTAATCATTGACAGATTTCAACTAAAATATCAACTTTTTCTAAATTTATCAAAATTGTATGGTCACATTTTTGGAAGCATTAAAACAAATCTCTGATATTGACAATTTTAGTGCAAATTGAAATACAATTACAAATGATGGTGTTTTATGTAGTAAACATCTACCACGTATGTTACGATATAGACACTTTCAGTGCATTTTTTGTAACTTTTATTGTATATTTCTTGCAACCTATTGGTCAGTTTGTCTTAAAATATTAATAATATTGTTTTTTGACACAATTACAGACATTGAATGGTATTTTGAAATTATAGAAAAAATCAAAAAAATCTGTGAACTAGTGTCTTTAATGACTGACTAACCTAACATGTGAACTGTATTACAAATTTACATAATCTGAAATACTTATGTAAAATTTGTAATACTTGATACATAATTCTTAAGCTAATATGTAACGCAATTATTAGGTAAAGCATCAATACTTCTTTCAATATCATTAGAGAGAGAATTTTAAAATTACTTATTACAATAAAGTAAGAACTTTGCTAAAGAATTCAAAACTGAAAAAACAGCAATAAAATAGATAATGCATAAAGGTAATTTTGAGAAAAAGTATTCAATACAAATGATAATCATGCTAACATATATATTTTATTATTGTTGTATAGTTTAGGTGTCTATTTTGATATATCTATTTTACAAGTAATAGATACATCTTTAACACCGCAGGATAATTCGGATACATATTTATTATAAATTGGCGCTGTTGTCTTATTGTTTTTAAAAAGGATATATTTCAATCTACATAAGCAAGTAACGAAGTAACGTAGCTTAAAACGGTTGTAGAAGTTTAATATTATTTTGTAGATCGTTGAAGGAATGACACTCTGCGACAGTACCTATGAAAGAAAATGGCAAATATATATATATCTTATATATAAGTATATATAAATATATATCATATTAAACAAATTTGCATCACCGACAAGAAAAATTGGATAAATATCAAAATTTATAAACTATTGAAACTATGAATAAAAATGTAGAAGACACAATGACAAGTATAGAGACAATATCTTATTATATTGTTTAATATTCCGCTTGAAGGTACTCACAATCTACAAATGAGATGGTTACCCTGTATATAACCAACAACTTTTGACACATTACTCATGCTCTCGAAGATATTTAGTTTTGTTTCTCCTTGCTAATAGAGACGATTTGACAAAAAAACTACTATCGTATTAATAAAACAAAAATACAACGTAATAACGCAAAACTACGAATAATAAAGTATTACAAACATTTAAATATGGAACATAAAACGTAGGACACATGAAACAGTTCAAAATGATACCAATAATAAATAATCACGTTTGAATGTACAGGTTTCATAAAAATGACTGTAATTTATAGATTATTTTGAATACAACCTAACATCATCAAAATGTACTCTTAACAGTTACTTCGTATTTTTTTAATACATATTGAAACAGTTTTGAGGTATTTGTGTTGAAAACAGCAAAAGGTTTTCTCGAATCTGTATTTACTTATGAGCCAAACACTATCGCTGTATGGCGGCCATTCGTTAAACATATCAAAGTGCTGTCTTGAACAACTATGAACACCTAACTTACGCAACCACGTTACAAACATGTTAGCTTCTTCTGACATATCTACAACAGCAACATAAGAGATATTTAGTCTGCTGTCTGAACTTATCTCCCCATAACACGTAAAGGAGAAAATTGATGGCATTATTGGTGTAGTAAAGTAAAGTCATTATCACTAAAACAATGTCATAATCGGCTTTCATGTAAACATCGCTGTAGTTCACCTCACGTGGGTGAGAGTAGAAGCCAATTCCTATATAAGTGTTTAGCGGAGCAACAAGAATGAAGAACGCCAGGCTTAGCATTAGTACCATCACATTCAGTCGTGTTTGGGCACTACTTCGTCTGCTGGATAAATTTGTACTTTGTTGAAATCTCAGACTACGCCTGATACCGACAATGATTATGATGTTACAAACTATCAACATCACAAACGGAATGGCAAATTTGTATATTGCTTCAATGTATGGCCATATTTTGATCAAGAAAAACAGATACGTTTCGTCAGTCTTACTGTAAAAGCTACAAAAGTAATTTACCTCCAAATCTGTAGAATTGTCATCTATTGGTTCCTGGTTGAGTCCTGCGTACATCAGAATATGGCTATTCAAACAAACAATAACCAGAAAAGTCGTTGCAAGTACAATGTACGAAGAACGTATGGTACATATTTTCTTCACAATAAATGGTTTCCAAACACTTAAAGCACGTTCCATTGTTACTAATACAAGAATCCATGTCGACGTCGGTATCAAAACGTAAATGATATACAGATGTAGTTTACAAATAGAGTCGCTCATTACTCTAATTTCAATGTCAAAAATTTCTCTGACTAAATGACGCCCAAGTCCAAATAGCAATGCACTCATGTCACAAGCTGCAAGAGCTGATAGTAAAATGTAGGTTGACCTTTTCTCATCCTTTTGTGTGTTAAGTACAAGCAGAGATAAAATGTTTCCTGCAGTTCCAAAAACAGCTAGAAAGCTTCCAACACTTAACCATAAATAATATGTAAGTTTGCTTTCGGCGAGATCAGCATCCATGGTTACTTTATGTGACCAAAGTAAAATATGAACTGTATTTCTTGCATGAAGTGCCAACGCTTAAATAGTTCTATTCAAGTGTAACTTGGCGGATGTCATTATGTTGATGAATCTCTAAAAGTACTCATCTAAATAATGGGAATAATAAAATTCTGATTTCTTATGATAATAACGATTTAGATACGGCGAGCAAATATTGTCTATAAAGCAATTCCAACGGTAAACATACTTTTTTCATCGGAAATTAATCTTCAATTTAATGGAATTATGACTTTGTTGTACATGTAAACAACATTGGTCAATAACCAAATTTACGTTTCGTAAGTGAACAATTAAATATTCAATTAAGTATTACTTGAAATACGCTAGTTTTTTTCTATCTACCGTATGCACCGGTTAGGCTTATTTTTTTTTAAATTAAAAAATATTTCCCATTGTGCGTTTTGCCTGTTTGTTTTGCGTTACTGATGCTGTTCCTGATATGTCCACTTACCCCCTTTCTTTATACAACCTCGGCACAGGTGTAAATAAGTTGAGTTCCTAATGTGATGGTTAAGGAAACAGTATTTGTCATTTCTAAGAATGAAACAACTTCTTTGCGTAAACCCAAACTAAACAACAAACTAATGGTAATTTTAATTTGTTTAATTGTTTTAATTCTGAAACTAATAACAACTATACCTAGTATAAAGGCGTTTGGGTACACAAATCAAATTCAATTTACCAAACCAAAACTAATTCAGTGCTTTTGTAGCTTTGTTGATGTTTGGTATGAATATATAATGTACTAGTATGAAATGTCAGTTTACCATGTTTTCTTTACTCAAAAAGTATATAAATTATATATAAAAATAATAGATATGAAATAACATTATGCTACATTTCTGGAATATCTTGTATCGTATAATTGTTGATATACATATTTTGTTTGTTTGTTTTGTTGGGTTTAACGCCGTAGCACCATATTGTATAGGTCATATAACGGCGGTCAGTCAACCTACTCACTCCTCCTGGAAAGGCTAAATCTCTGGAAAGCGCATTCTTTCAACGGTGACTGACAACTGACCTACATAATTGAAAATCATTGGTGAAGGGAGAATGGCCGTAGAAATAATTTCATGACCAAGCTCCACGAAAGTATGCCCCGCCCGGGCATCGAACCCACGACCCCTCGATCAGTAGACTTGCGTGCTACCAACTGAACTAGCTGGGCGGCTTTTAATATACATACATTTAAATGTATGAAAGTCTTCTATATAATTATAGGACAACAGTGAATGCCTTTAACAATGTTATAGTCGTTATCGTAAGCTTGAACGACGAATGACCATCAAGTGTCAGTTTTAATCCCAGGAACAATGTCTATAAATAATTATTTCATTTTTCTTCTGCCTTTCTCTCAAACAACTACAAACAAATAATTATTAAACCAGAAACAATTATTGATCCACCAGCAAACAGAAATGTTGCAGTATATGTATTCGTTATATCAAATATTAATCCTGAAAAATATGAATATATAATAATAATCAAAAATAATAATAAAAAAATTAACTCTACAAAGGTGACAAAATATAATACGGTTAACAATTGACTTTTGTTTAACCAATGCTCGTATATGTATATCCATTCGATATATTTTGCTACAATTAAATCTAACTACAATGAGATGTCAATTATTTTTAATAAGATAAAAAACTGTAACTGATTTCTGTCGACTTTTTGTTGAATTAGTAATTATCATAAGCTGTTTCTATAATCAATCATTCACCAAAACAACCGAAACAGAATAACGTAATTGGCATTGTAACTTAAATCGTGCATTAAGGGGTCATCAAATAGAAACAGAGAGACATTGTAATCATTTATGTCTAATTATTAAAACAATTAAAAACATTTAAAAAATGCAGTTATTAAAATTGATATTGCAGTAAGCTATACATTTTTGCATTACGTTGTTTCAATTCATTAGAAACATAAAATGAATAAAATAATACTAGATTTGGATCAACACATACCTGCTGTCGGTGGACCTATTAACCCTCCGATTCCACTAAACAAATAATTAAGTCCAATAGCATCAGTTATACATGATGAGCCAACAACGTCAAGTAATACGACTGATGTCAATGCTACAGCTGTACCTAAGTATTATTATACAGTTATTTTATATATGATTTGGGAACAGTCAAACTGTTGGCCCGAGGTGGAGGGAATAGTGTTTTTAACTGTTTCCAGAGGCCGTAGGCCTAGGGTAACAGTTTAAAACACTATTCCTAACACCGAGGTACAACGGTTCGACTGATCCCAAATTACACATAAAATAACTATCTTATTACCTGATCAATTACTATTTTAACGGTGCTTTAACAGTACTTGACATGTTTACGACTGCTAAATCAAACTTTATGGACGCTTGATGCATTCGAAAGCGTGTGCTAAAGCTTTGAATCCCATAGCAGTTACTTCCCCTCATATCAGTTCAGTAACAGTTCGAATAATATTGCGTGACGTCAGAGCACGCGCGGGAAACAGTCAAAAATATTGACCGGTCAACAGTCCACTCAGAAAACAGTAAAAAATCGAATAACACTTATATCAGCAATCAGGTAATAAAAATGTTTATCATATATTATATTCTTTATACACATAAGTTCGTGGCAGCTTTAAAAAATATTTCGTGTCTTCATGTAAAACTATATATTTAAGACCAAACATTGCCTTTTGCTAACAAAAACTTGTTTCCAATTCACCAAATCGTACGTGGGAAAACACCAATAGGCAGAGTGACTGTTGTATATTATTGTTATATTATACTATTGAAATATTGTAATGTTAAAACAAATCTTTAGATGACAACTCAAATTTCAAAACGTAAACACTACGTGACGCAAAACAAAGCTCACATTAGTAACGTTTAAGTGATAATATATCATTTATTTGCCTGAATTCACCAAGAACCGTGACAAGACAAAGGATTTCAAACAAAAATATTTACCAAACATACAACCATATACCACTGCATACAAAACTAACATCCAAAATATGTTCAACCAAGGAGAAATTGCTGTGCTTACTCCAGATATTATCAACGTAATTTTGATCAGTACCTTCCTGAAAAAGATGTAATAAGAATTTTTATATACAATTTAGAACATTCCAACAACACGTCGATATTTAGAATTAGGTTAAGTAGTTATTGTAGTTACTTATTAATAAGGACATTTCATAATACTTAACAAGTCATTGTTGCGTTTAATAGCCATTGGTTTAGACAATGTCAATACTTGAAATGACATAGAATCATTAAAATCAATCAAAATCAACGGTTAGATAAATTCGTGCTCTTTAGAAAATAGATAAGCATTAACAAATAATATAAAATACAACTATTCTTAATGGTCGTCACTCTTCACTAAGTGTTAGGTTTTAAACTATTTATTTTATTATAGATAGATTTTATTTAAGGAATGAATTCATAGAAACTAACTTTCATCGAAACAAAATGAATTAATTCCTTATGATAACAACTTTTCTGGACGTAATTTGTCGACTAAACCATTATTAATTGCGTTGATATCAAGAATATATTTTAGTGCGTATGAGCCGAATGCATTGTAGTGCGGAATAATCTTGGTCGTACACAGGTCTTTCATGCCAGCCGTCGGCCATTTTGTTCTCCGCTTCGATGCAATTTTTCAAGTGTTTAATGTCATAACAGAACAAATTATGCAAAGAAATGTAAGTAATTGGATTTTAGTTTGTATAAAAGGAGCACTAAAAGGGAAAACCAAGATTGTGTAGCTTAAAAAAACGTGTAAACAAGTTGAAAGCTTTACGCTTTTCCCGTGCGTTTATCGTCGAGGTCAACTAGCTATTTATAGTAAAGATAAAAGTGAAACTGAAATGTTTATTTCGGTTAACATTTATTACTTATTTTATTTTCAATATGATATTATCGGACCATTTTTCATGGTTTCGATGATTTACTTCTTTTATTGACATGCATAGCTTTTGTTTTGCGTGTGACAGCGCTAAAATAGATTTTTCATTCTTGAAATTAGTACCGGTATGACGTAATTTAGAGTCATGAATATTAATGAATTCTTGTTGGCAACTGCGTTTATACGGAAATGAAAACACATTTTTGCAAGTTACGTGTTCACTTTTGACCAATCAAATTATATTATTTCGTTTAGGTTGTAAATATTAGCGTATACACATATGTACATTGCCATTTCAACACAGATGCATACGATGACGTAAACAAAGAACTTATTAGCAAATCATACATATCTCATATATAAAATTGATTTTTAGCTGTACTTTGTTTTCCAACAGACAGTCAATTAAACTAACAGTTTAACTAACCATCGATCTTGGATGCTTGACTCCAATCTAACGGATAATAGTTAGAACATACTTATCAATAAAGTTTTTATCTGCAAGATATCCTAGAAGTACACGTCCTATCATGCTGGAAATACCAATCGCTGAAACAATCCATGCTGAATCTTCTTCTTTTATACCTATAATATGAAGTTAAACGTGAAAGATAAAAAAATCTATATTGAGTTATGAACGTTTTGTAAGTATAACGTATGTCATGGTTTATTGCGACCATAGATAAATGTATTAATTGTTATTGATGTTATTTAAAATTACTTAAATTACTAACATATCAGGGACAGCAACAGTCAAAAACACCGACCTATTACAGAGAAAAAATGCATAGAGGGAAATGATTAAGTTTATTTTTTATTTTTGGTATAAAAGCGGCACCCAAATTATCATGACTTAAAATCAATGAGATTACTGACTCTCTGTTCATCCTAATCAGATTTACTTTTCAAGTTACTATGAATGCAGAGTCTTACCATGAATTTTTGCTTTGTCAGGAATGAAGATAAAAGGGGCATACACACCCACAAGGAAGAAAAATTGAGATGTAAAAAATAGCATAGTTGGTTTTGTCTTTATAAGAATGAGGTATCGTGTCATTGCAGAGTCGTTCGGAGAAAACGTTATGTTGTTAGCACTTTCTCTGTGTGTTTTAATTTCCATTACAACCTTTGCATCGCCGTCTTGTTGGTCAGGAGATTCAATTTCTTTATCTGCTTTCTGTTTCAACTGAATCAAATCTTGCCCCTTCATCTGCCCCTGATAGTCAGAAATGCCTTCTGTATGTTCGCTATGAACATGTTTATTTAACAATGTATCAAACTGTTCTCCTTCGTTATAATCATGTTCGCCTTGTGACGGATGGTGCTTTGATGATGTTAAGTCTTTTCTGTGTCGTTTGTATGAAGAGTTACATTTCTGATTTTCGTTTAACGGTCTATACATCATGGAACAAGGAATACAATTTAACATCATTCCAGATGTTATTAAAAGTGTTCCCTTTAGACCATATTGTTTGACCAAGTACTCTGATAATGGACTGAAAAGACAATTATACATGAATATCGTAAATACATTTCTTTAAAAGAAAAACGGGAAACTTTAAGTAATTGTGTTTTTGAAAAACAACATCTCCTTATAAGTGTAACAGAAACAACTTAAGGACAGTTAAAAATTTACAAACATTCATAAGAATAATCATGATGCATCGTTTAATAGTGCTATAATTTACTCTCTATTAATTTTGTTTATAAAGAGAGTGTGCAATACAATATATATATATTTACCTGATTATAAGATTTCCTACTCCAGCTCCTGCTAATGCCAATGCGGATGCTATACCTCTGTATTTCTTGAAATAAATTGTCACACTTAATACAGATGGGAGAAAAACGAGGCCAATTCCAATACCTTAAATAATATTACAAACTTTTCATATTGAGAATTCTTTCTATAAAATATAATTTCGGCTTGTTTTATGCCGTTACAACACATTATACAGGTCATAAGATAATATCT
The DNA here is from genome assembly GCA_025267735.1 of Mactra quadrangularis. Taxonomy (NCBI): domain Eukaryota; kingdom Metazoa; phylum Mollusca; class Bivalvia; order Venerida; family Mactridae; genus Mactra; species Mactra quadrangularis. The sequence goes on from CM046293.1 coordinate 36,236,471, forward strand.
ACGCGGTCAGTCAACCTACTCATGGTTCCTTAAAAGCTAAATTGCTGAATGTAGCTGCTAACCAGTTACTTTGTGCATTTTTCTTTCAGTAACTAAAGACTGTCCAACAGAATTAAAAATCAATAGAGCGTTGTTGGTAATTATTAGTATCACAACTAATGTAATGGTGTTATATTCATATTTTGTATAAGATATTTGCCAGTTATATTTGCATATGAATTGACATTTCTAAACATGAAAGCACCTACTGCATGCGTTAACCAATCATCAACTCGAATACGTAAGAAGTATATCAGTTTAAAAAAGCTCAAGATACCTGTTAAAATCCCCATAGTTAAGTATAATACAAATATGTTTGGGGAAAACAAACTTGTAAAAAGTCCAATAAACGCTAAACCCCCTCCCAGTGATCCGACGATTTGACATCCGAATTTATTCACCAACATACTCACAAATGGACCTGCAAAAATATTTATGGTAACAATTAAACTACTATGTCACAGAAAATTTTACAAACTATATCTAATAATGAAGTATTAACTTGACAATATAGCTTTAGTTACAGGTCGTGAAAAAGGCCATGCGTGTAATGTACTTTTAAAAGTGGGTCATGTACGGCTTAAAACTAGGTCACTTGGTAAAATCATTGAACATTTCTGTTAGCACTCTAAAAGTCAAATTTCATGCTTTATCTTCATGAAACTTAATCGGAATGTTTATCTCTATTAGTAGTGAGTAGAGGTCAAATGTGGGTCATTTGCAGCTAAAAAAATGTAACTAGGTCAAATCATTAAAAAAGACTGTTACTAGCCTCCGTGTTTAAACGTCAATGACTAACAGTTGATGATGAAAGATATGGAATAGATACTTTAAAAACGTACTTACCAAAAAGGAAAAGACACCCAGTTACGATAGAGGGTATCCAAGCAATCTGAGACTTAGTGCCTCCATAAGTTTCTTCAATGGCTATGAAGTATATACCAAATGATAAGATAAATCCATGAGTAATTACATGCACTATAAATGCTGCTATCAGAACCACACAGCTCCATCTACTGTCAACAGTGGACATTCTGATGTTAATCATACAATTATTGTTCGATGTTAACTTTTTCAGTTTTATGAAACATCCACACTTTCTGTATTATCCTATCTTGGTTGATCAAGTTTAGTCACATTGATTTCATCATACTAAACTCGGGTATACATGACATAAGCAATATTATATAATATTTATGTTAATGTTAAATGGCATATGTAACGTAACTGAGAGATAAGTATGACTAGATCGATATCAACAGATAAGCCAATTTATACTTCATGGATTAAATTACACTTTGCATTCATTTGCTTCTTTTCAAACATTAAGATTCATAATTTATGACACTCTAATCAAACTCAATACTTAATCTAAAACTGCACATGTAATCAATAAAAAATAGTTAATATACTTACACTATAATAATTTATTAAAAATAAAACACAATGATAAAAATCAAAAGATAAAACAAACATATTGGGGTTTTTTAAATATTGGTTTTACATTTGTGTTCTATTTTTTACATTTACATTTCACAATAACTCAACCATTAAAGCAATATATAGCCTTTAAACTAATGCATATACTATAATTTATACTACTTATAGAGCAGAGTTATTACGGAGTCTCCGAAGTGACATCTTTTTATTTCACGATTATCTCGTTTTTATGAATTATTATTTCTTTTTTTAATTTTTTTTTTACGAAATATTGCTATGTTTTTACAGAATATTGTTTCGTTTTACGGAATATTGTTTCATTTTTACAAAATATTGTCTTATTTTAACTAAAATATTATTTTGAGTTTATATTTCGTAAAAATACGAAATAATATTACATTCAAACGTAATAATTGTGAAAAATGAATAAGTCTTTCGAAATACTTTAGGGGCTCTGTAAAATCTTAACTTTATATGTAGTATATTATACATGTATACAATGTATGCAATATTTTAAGGCTATATATTGATGGATTGATTGAGTCCAAGTATAGTAAATTGTGTATGTAAAAATATACAAATTCGCCTAAGTTACAAATATAAGTTAATGATACATCATTACTAACCATTTATTTTCCATTGTATTGTTTTCAATATTAAACGAAAGTTTAAATTGCAAATATATAAATTATGTATAGATATATGTACAGTGTCCACCAAAAGTTTGGAGATATTTTCACTTTGTATGCCTACTGAATAGCTTTTTCAAAATTTTCTAATCGTTTTTAAACGATTTTATGTTCTGCTTTATTTATGGTTCTAGATAATTATGTAGCTAAAACTACAAAAGTAGCTAAAATTATATCACTGAAAAAGAATTATATTGATCATGGTTTTGGAGACTTTGGGGTGTCATTTGCTGAATCTAATAAATGTGAGGCATGTATGAAATTAAATTTCATTTTATTACAAACAATATACTAAATATAATAAAATAATGGCTCTTCAAAAATAAATATTACTCAATATTTCAAATTTTAATAAATTTCAATTGTCTCCACACTTTAGGTGGGCACTGTTTGTATTATAGCTGTATGATTAAAAACGAGAATTTAATTGATAAGAAAATCTTACATTGTATGATACAGTTTATAATATCCTCGGGGCATGTAGAATATACTAATACATGTACATAATATATTCCTTTATGTTTTATGGTTTACAATATAGTAACATGACTGGTAAATACTATGAACGTAATAATTTAATCTTAGTTTAAATATTTTTAGATTGTTTAACAAGGTCATTTTACCAATATCTATATAATATTTACAATTGAAATTCATTATCTTTAAATGTATATTAAATATAACGTATGGGTTAAACATACTGTAAAGATATGTTATTTGTAGATCATAATTTGACGATATATTGCGTTAATTAGTACATGTATGTTTCACTTTTACTTACATTTTTATATTGGGTTTGCATGCATGCCAATATAATTTAGGTTATTTTACGTTGGCATTCCGTAGGCTGTTTGGCCCATAAACAGCCTGCACAAGTTCTCAGCATCTGGTTGTGGCACATTTCCTCTTTTGCCAGACTAGGCGGACAGACTGAGACACTTTCGGACTTAGAAACAAATAATGCAAGATGATCACATCTTGGAAACCAGTATTATTGTGGCATTAATTGTTTCAGCCATTTTTGGCCTCAAGTTGCCCGAAGCAATCTGTCCAGACGTATTTAAGCCTTATTTTAGGTACGGAGATAAAATCGGCATTCATGGCGTTAGCGTATGATTTGTTTTAATTTCCCCTTATGTATACATCTATTGGTAATTTTTTAATATAAGATATACTAAGTTTTTAAGCATGGGTACCACAATGGAAATAAGAGATTGGTCTATTTGTGTCATCCCCGGTAGTGATGTGCATGACATATAGCATTATACATACTGTGATACTCAACATTTGTATGACATGTGTCATGCCATTGTTACCAAAATAAAGTTATGATAAAAACCAGTAATAACTTAATGCCAATTACGAATGCCGTCTGAGGGAATTTTATCAGTATATATGACATCAAATGAGAAGTATGTATATTCGAAGAGATATAAAATGTAAACTTACATCCATATTAAAAAAAATACAACCTAAACTAAAAATACAATCTGATTGGTCAAAAGTGAACACGTGACTTGAAAAAATATGCTTTCATTTTTGTATAAACGCAGTTGGTTTCAAGATCTCATTAATATTCATGACTTTAAATTACGTCATGCCGGTACTAATTTCATGAATTAAAAAAATATTTTAGCGAGGTCACATGCAACGATGAAAACAACAGCTATGCATGTCAATAAAATAAATTATCGGAATCATAAAAAATAGTCCATATTGAAATTATAATAAGAAATAAAGGTTTACCGAAATGAACCTTTCAGTTTCACTTTCAGCTTTACTATAAAGAGTTGACCATGACCTTGATAAACGCACGGGAATAGTGTAAAACTTCCAACTTGTTTACACGTTTTTAAAGCTACACAATCGTGTTTTTCCCTTGTAGTGCTCTTTTTATACAAATTAAATCCATTTACTTACACTTCTTTGCATTATTGATTCTGTAATGTCATTAAACCCTTGGAAAATTGCATCGAAGCGGAGAAAAAAATGGCCGACGGCTGGCATGAAAGACCTGTGTACGACCAAGATTATTCCGCACTACAATGCATTCGGCTCTTACGCACTAAAATATAGTTCTTGATATAAACGCAATTTATTATGGTTCAGTCGACAAATTTCGTCCAGAAAGGTTGTAGAAACATTCGGCGCTTATGCAAATTAGATATCATCAAAATGACATTTATTTTTCGATGAAAGTCAGTTTCTATGATTTCAATCCTTAAATGATATGCCCATGTTTGAACATCACGCTAAAAAATACGTGAACCGATAAGACACTACTTACATAATTCATTTTTATTATATCAACAACGAGCATGACCTGTATTTTAATAATTTATTAAGTTTTTAATAGTATTTTATATCGACCATGTCAAATATACATTTTATATTTTTACTTACAACAAAGTCGATTCTACACGCATGAATGAATGGATAAACTTTTTGGTCCCTTGAAAGTAATAAAATGATATTTTAAATATTTTATTAAGCATTGAAACACAAACATATATTGTGTTGGCATACAGATTGTATTGCGACAAAAGGTGATTGTGTCCGCACGAATGAATAGATACATTGCCTGGTTTCTGTGCAGAAATACGAAAAATAGGCTATTGGTAGTTTGCGAAACGGAACGAAACGGAACGGAACGAGAGGCGCCACATGGGGGGAAATTAAGAAATGAAATGTACATTCTTAAAATCAATATACAGTAATCATAATAGTAAATTATATGAACTCTATATAATCTTAGTATATCCGATGAAACTCATTATACACAAACAATTAAGTATGAACTATATAGTTGTTGTCATTATACCAATTTAGCCCATTCTCTCTTGTTTCGTTCCGTTTCGCAAAGTACCAATACCCACACAGGTATTGGTACTTTGCGAAACGGAACGAAACAAGAGAGAATGGGCTAAATTGGTATAATGACAACAACTATAGTTCATACTTAATTGTTTGTGTTTGTTTCATCAGATAGTCTAAGATTATACAGAGTTCATATAATTTACTATTATGATTACTGTATATTGATTTTAAGAATTTACATTTCATTTCTTAATTTCCCCCATGTGGGGCCTTCGTTCCGTTCCGTTCCGTTTCATTCCGTTTCGCAAAGTACCAATAGCCCGAAAAAATATCTTTAAAAAGATGTTCGACGATATGTAAGATTAATTTTGTTTGAAGTATAAATACTAGTAGCCATATTTGCTGTACAGTCATGCTACCAGAAGTGTACCACGACGAATGTATAATCAATTAACATAGTGAGTCAGCGTGAATGTGAAGGCTTGACCAGTTTCTTCATTTCTGTCGACGTATTCTTGCTGATTTCCCTTAGGGTGTTCTGGCCTCTGTAAGGCCATTTCACACTTGTCTTCCATCTTGGGAATGCTATTAGCTTTTTGTTTTTATGTCTTTTTGTGATTATGCACGCATATTGTTGTGTATACCTAGTAAAAAATGCTTATCACTATAATAATCTTGTGCTGTGTTTATTAAAATCCCACCAAAGCCAACCTCATAGTTTCATTTAACCTGTTCTTCTTCTTCAGTATCTTACTTGCTCAGTACTGCGGGATCAGGAAACGGACTCGAGATTGATAAATCTAAGTTGAAAGAACTTGCATCTCATTTAAGCTAGATTGATTAATTGATTAGTACTTGCATACTAATTGCGTTTTAGTAATAGAAAGTGTGAAAAAGAACCAAAGCAATATCGACAGTTATAAATAATTTTATTAGATTTTATTGACATCATATTTCATAAGACAAAACAAAATATTACAACATTAGTTCTGTTCATCGCCTATTATCAACAAATTGTTTTTCTGTAAACCTGCTTACTCTCAAACAATAAAATTACTTGTAACTTATCTATTGGACTTAATAACAAAGAGAAAAAAATTACTTATTTGTAAATTAGTACTCGTGTCAAGCATTTTCCTCGATATATTTAACATATACATGTGATTTTCTTCTCTTTTTGTTATTTTTTTTTCTCTTTTTTTATTGTTTGTACATGTATGTTTCTTTCGTTTATTTTTATTATATTGCATTTGAAATATACAGTAATGTTCGTGCAATGATAAATATCTGACTTGGTTTTGGACTTGTGTAAACATTTATCATTTTATATGGATGAATTAGGCTCTACTAAAGGCATTTAACAATTTATGTGTATGTATGATGTGGTACAAGAACCATCAAACATTGTAAAACACTTCCTAGAACCATACCTAACCCTGCCACAAGAAATGGAACCAGATAACTGCCTGTTTTATCATACATCAAACCTGCAAATAAAAAAAAACATCATTAGTTAAAGTCTTTATCATCAGGATAAACTATGGATGAAGTGAAAAGTAGATAAGAGAATTTAATGCAAGTTTTTCTTTTCAAAATGGCCACACTGACAAAAAGTAATTAATAATATATGTGTAAAATCAGCTAACAAAAGTACGACCCGCGTAAAATTGACTGTTTAAAGCTCCTTCCCGTGAAAAATTGGAAAAAAGTGTTCTCTTTTGCATTTCAAATTGGCAATAGATTGAAATTAAAGGTAAATGTGATTTTAAATTCATGTAATAAACTTCGCGCATTAAGTAGATCATCTTACAAATTATGAAAAGATAAAAATGAATACTACAGAAAAGTTAGTGAAGGATTGTCATAAAGTTGTCTCTTCACTATATGAATATATTTACCCAGTAGTGGTGGACCCACTATAGCACCAAATCCACAAAACATGTTGCTTAATCCCATAGCATCCGACATTGATTCCAAACCTACTATTTCTACAAGTACCACTGATGTCTGTGATAGCAATACAGCTGTAATTAGTATATATTTCTGATACTAATTTGTAAAAATAATAATATGTAATAATCATAAGAAGAAACAAAATAATGATAATAAACAAAATAATGATAATAAATTTAAAAATTATTAACATGGTGAATAAATTATAAAATAATGAATAACTCAAGTTATACTAATCACTCGATAGTTATACCAGTTATAAGTATATGACCCGTATGAAGGTTTTTAAAATGATGGTGAAATAGATGACCAATTAAAACGTATTGTATATAAGATGAGCTATAGATATGTTTTATGTCGATCAAAAGAGATTGTATAAAATATATTGAAATTATATGGTGTTTGAAAATAGTATTTTAACTGAGGAAATCATAAATAAAATATCTAAACCATTTACACAATAGCATCAAATGATAAATTATCATCCACAATCGAATCAACTAAATTATTGATTATATTTACCTACCGAATAACTTAACTTAATTTACCTTTTCACATTGTTTAAGTATGTCAATAACGTATGTTTGCCAATCGAAACTATATAAAAGTTTATAAAATCAGCTTGCATAATATGACTAAAACATATATATTGGCAAGGAAATACCATGCAAAGTGGTAACGTAAATGAACAAACCTGTAGAAAGACCAAATATAACAGCAGAAATAACTAAAACATGGAATGTTGTCAGAACTGGAACAATGGCTGTGATAACGCCTGCTACTAACAACGCTATCTTATATAACCACACTCTAAAAATATATAATGTTGGTATAATCTGTAAGAACTTTGAGTACAAGACGATGCAATGTTAAAATGAAAATTTGATTTACACTAATAAGCAAGTTAAATGTTCATAGCCAAAGAACTGAATACGTACAATCAAGTCGTCTGATTAAGAGCCGTTGGTTTCGGCCTAGCTAATGGTAATGGCATTTTAAGTGAGAAGGTGAACAATTAATTATTGATGGTAGGGTCCTGACTGGATGTCTACTCGAAAGATTTTTGGCGACCTGTTAGTCTCATATGAATTTGAGTAGGAGCGTTAACTCAAATTCATAGTCAAAATTATACGTTCGTGCATACAAACATAGAATATACCAGTTTATTTGCTGTCACTGTTACAGTTGTGATCAGTTCCATTCTTCAATGCACAACGCATCACACAAATACTGAACAACACGCAATGATGTTTTGCAGTCATTCCTTTAGGAATATTTACTGTACATTTTGTTTTACCAACTTAAATAATTAATTTGAAAATCATGATGAATTAAAACGAAATGTAACACTTATAAATCATATATTACATCATGTCTATCATGTTGCACAAATTAGATTATAAAACAACATCACAATGCAAGTGAGTTATTTCCGTTTGATTTGAAATTGCCTACAAACAACATTAGCCACATTGGTATGATTAATAAAACTTAAACTTGGTAAAAACATATGAATTACAATTTACAATGAGACACCATTTCTTCTTATATACGTTTGTGAAGTCACAAAAATAGTTGTGTAATAGTGAAATTCTCCATAAAATGGCTTGACTGCTCGGTTATTTCACGATGCATTAAACATTATAGCGCTTTGTGTAGGAATTTTAGTGTAGCGTATGTAATAAAAAAATACCTGTTCATAAATTTTCTATCAGATAAATAACCTAAAGTTATTCTACCAAATACTGTTGATATTCCAATAGTTGATATAATCCACGCTGCTGATTGTCTTGATATACCTAAAGTACAAAAATACAGAGAGTCTTATCTTAATCCTAGCACTTTTTCAAAGTATCAGCCCGCCATTAGGTGACAAATGTATACGCTAGACAAAGGATCCGCTCGCCCACCCACCAAGACAATCAGACGCCCTCCATGGGTGGTCCAATGATACTGCATGTCTTCGACTAGTGTATACTGATTTGAAACAGAACTGTTAATGTAGAGCATCAAAAAGCACCGAGAAAGATTTAGTTATTGACCGTGAATAACATCTAAATAATGGCGTCGTGTTTGATAATTTATGCCAGTAAATTGTTGAAGTAATATAAAAGTACATAAATGGTAACTTTAAACCTTGGGTAACTGGTACCATAAAAACGCCCCTTAACGTCTAGTTACCAGGTGTAAAATTTAAAGGTCTTTTCTTCTGGAGGTGCTCAGTTAGAAAACACTAACATTATTTTGCCATTATATAGTCTAGTTAATCGCGTGTTTATCCACTCCAACAAAACTGTCTTGAAATATTAAGAGTGTAAAAGAACATTGTCACTCTATGAACACAAAAAAGAATATGCATTCTGTTTTAATGTTGCCCTTATAGCAAACTAAAAGTACTTACCATAACTTATTGCCATTTCAGGTATGAATACAAAAGGCAGGTACAATCCACTTATAAACAACACTTGTGATATATAGAATAAAAGCATGTCTTTCCTTTTTAATAAGCAAAAGAACTTCAAATGTGAGTAGAACCTTGATATCATAGTTTTATATTTTGACTCCTCGTTTGTTAATGCTTCTACAGAAGCCTTTTCATTAGGTTTCATCTCACCAGACTTAAGATGTTCACAAGAATATGTCACTGTTTTTACATCTTTGTGTTCAGTAACAAGTTTCGATTTGTCTCCAACCAAACCGTTTTTAATTTCATTGGTCTTATCTTTGTTGATTTGAGACAGTGGATCATAGTTTCCTGTAAATGTATTTAATTCAGACGTGTGCGAAATGTCACCATTATTTTTAAATAATGGTTTCACCATATCAATATCCGTTGTCAATGTTTTATTGACCGATAAATCAATACCATTATCGACAGGTTTACACTCATCATTGCCTACATTGAATTTTTCAGATGTTTGCAAATAGTATTTTTCATCAATGTCAGTTGAACCGTCATTACCAGTGCACACTACATTATAATCAGGCAAATCTTTTTTTGGCTCATGCCACTTGACAGATTCCATTTCAGTTAATTCAGTAGTCACTTGTTTGTAATTGCCTTTCTCAGAATCATGTAGCATTTTTTTATTGTTAGAAGTTGTGTTGGTGCTTCTACCAGTAAATGTCATTGCACAAGGTATTATGTTCAGAAGTATGCCTGCTTGTATAAGTAGTGTTCCTCTCCATGAATATGTATCCAAGAGAATTTTGATTAATGGACTGAAATAGACAAATATACAATGTTATAAGAGAAAAGAAGAAATACTAGTAGTAGGTACAAAATGTACTAATGATAAGCGTCGATTGATGCAAATGGAATATCAAATAAATAAGCTGAATTAAAACCGCTTGGATGCATAGTATTAAGTCTGTGTATGTTTCTTTACACAGTTGCTTCAGTGTGTTTCTCTACAACAAAAATCGGCATGATCAAAATATTCGATAAGGTATATAACATCAACATGATCATAGAAAACTTTGAATGATTATAATCCAGTATTCGTACTAAAACATTGAATAGTATTTAATGTACTGTATAAGTCTATGTTGTATATCTTATTGTGCATTCTCTGCAAGACTTCTCTGCAGAGAGGTCAGATAATACAGCATGGTTCCACTGTAAAGACCATCAAAATTGATGGGTTCAATAGCGAAATGGTCTTAATGTTAGAACCTTTTTATCAAATTAAGCATTAGCTTCTCGAACTTAAAAATTGTCCAAAAATCCCATAGTTTTTCGATTACAGATGAGGCTTTTATTAGTTGAAATTTAACGAAATAACAACATTACCTGATAACAAAAGCCCCAAATCCAGCACCTGACACAGCTGTTCCACATGCTAGAGCTCTATGTTTCTTGAATCGTTTTGTAACATCAACCACACTTGGTATAAATATCAAACCATAACCAACACCTTAAAAAAGAGTAAAGCTACAAGGTCATTTACAAATATGTTACAAAAATGAGACAAGTCAGAGTGGCTCTTTATATAACAATGTGCTGAAACCTCACAGCTTCAGCTTTGACGAAAGTCATTACGTAGTTGATATAACATTCCAGATTGATGCTTTGGTAAGTGTCAAGTCAACATTCTCAAATCTACTTAGCTACCGAATGGAAAACAATAAAAATCGCATCGTATTTTACATTGATTTTAGAACACTAGAGCTTATACGTATTCTTTCATCGACTTTTTACAGCGTAATTTTAATGTCATTTACAAGTGTTTGTTTCTACTTAGCAAAATAGAAAACTTACTCTCCTGCAAACGCTAAACATGGAACCAATGCGGTATGGGTTGATACACATGAACGTTGTACCTACTATAAAACATTAAAGCCATTTTTTCGTCATTTTCGGTTACGCCCTGTCTTGGCGGTTAATTTAAACATACACATAAGGGGGAAAAATTATTTTAACATACCAGAGAGAAGTCCAAGAGAAAAGTACATGAAGTATAAGCTTGTTGAGAATATTGTTAAAATGTATGCAAATGATGATATAACTGCTCCTACTGTGGCCACTGTACGATTGCCAAAACGATTGACTAAAATACTGGCTATAGGACCTGAAATGATACGAAAAGACAATATGATGGTATAAACATACATGTGCGAATACTCAAAGATTGGGTTTTTGGGGGCAAGTGTGAGGTTTTAGCGCCCTTAATCTGATTTATTCCCCAGTGACATTTCTTCTGCCAGTTTTTGTCTGTTTACGTCCGTTGGAAGAGTTTACTACTCGTACTTAACAGAATATTTGTTATTTTCTCCAAATCATTTTCATTTTAACTCGTGAGTCAATGTCCCTAGTTTCAAATGAAAGAGTACGTAAAATGTTGTTAGTTCTCTGTACGAAACTTTGATATATGATGCAAACATGATTGATGCTCAATTATTACATAATTATTGTAATTAGTATCTAATTCCACACATTTATGTATGTAAGCATCAATCATGTTTGCAACATTAATTCACCGTTTGTAAGTTAATGAATGTTATCCACTCCCATGACGGAGTGTAATTGGTCCTGGGGTAAAGTTAATATAGATTTTAGGGTTTCTGAAATGCGTGACACCGACGATAAGATATCACGATATAACGGTTTTTTGGATGTAACGCTACCACTCATTTTCTTAAAACCTGGATGATAAGGGTCCGTTATCTTTGAAAAACATTAAAGCTACCCATTCACAGATTCCAACTTAAATATCAACATTCCTAAAGGTCTTACAACTGCATTAAAACACGTTGAAAGCAGAAAAGCAGGGTAATGACAATTTCATTGCAAAATGACATACAACCGTAAAGATGGTGATTGTATAATTATACAAAATATTGTACCATTAATAACGGCATATGTGAGCTTAGTACGTTTTTATGACTTTATGGTTGAAAATATCTGTTTGTCAATTTGCATACAGTAAAACCTCTGCTCCGGACTGACCAAAAAGTCCGGTTTTCAGAGGATTCCGGTTTTCAGAGGTTTATACAAAATCACTGATTAAACATAGCTATGGGTCTGGTGGGACATTTTCCTACATATAAGGATGGCTTAGCTACATCTTAATTTATTTTTCATTAAAATTTGGTCAATTTTGGTTTGGTAAGTATAAATTAACTGAGAAAAGAGAAAATTGAAATAATAGCTTTTCTTTAGTTACATGTTATCAATGGATTTAAATGCATTCAAATAAATTAATCATAAATGTGGATGCTATTCTTGTTTTAAATGAATGCATATTAACACATAACCACAACAATGTCATATGAACATGTAATGTTTTCCAATATCTTACTCAAAATAAAAAGATAGTCATTATTATTTTTTTACAATTAACAAACTTTGGTAATTTTGAATACAAACGTGTAGATTCTTTATTTGTATAAAAACAACATTTAAAATTAAAATATTTTTACAAATCATATCTGTACAACAATACATGTTTAAACTTTATACAAAACAAACATTATAAGAATCCTAAACAATGACAGACAAGTGTTTTTCACGCCTCTAAGATAAAACGCTTGGATATTTAATTAACAATTGACATCTGCGTCCGGTTTTCAGAGGATGTTTTTATGAATATTATTCATTAGAAGCCATGGCAAAAGGACCGGTATTCGGAATTCAGAGTTTCCGGTTTTCAGAGGATATTTTTCAATGCATTTTATAGGGAAAAGTATGGGACTTTAAAAATCGTCCGGTTTTCAGAGGATTCCGGTTTTCAGAGGGTCCGGTTTTTAGAGTTTTTATACAACCTTTCTTGAACAACACCAATTGGGAGGGACTATATTGTGTTGCTTTTCAGATGTGTTGTTCTGCATAGGCTGAATTAAATTAAACTTACTCCTCTGTGGAAATTTTATGTCAAAATATATTGCTGGATTTGGTCTGCAGAGGGCGGCTCTGCAGAGGTTATGCAAAAAAGTCAAGTAATAAAAAGTATGGTGAATAAAGCTGCAATTTCAACTATGTGGTTGATTATGTATAGTTTGACTCCTCTGAATTCAATCGGGACACGGATATTGTCAAGAAGTTACGATTGCATTGACCACAGTCATTCGAACACCCGAATCAAATGATAGAACTTAGCTGTTTTCATAATTTTCATGGTTTGTTATGAATTCGTGTCAACAACAAACAGGTTAGTCAAATACGTTGTAGATTCTCTTCTAGGAAGGTTCCTTGATAAATTCGTCGAGATTTGTCACGAAACACTTTCCATGGCAATTTTTCTTACTACTTTATATGAAGTTGTCGACCTTCGGCTAATGTACATAAAATGTACATAAAATTGTGTGATTAGTTCTTATTAAACACAGTGACTTAAGTTTTGAGATGGAAGCGCTCCAGTGTCAGCGACCACTATGACACCTGAGGTGCCTTCAACAATGCGAGCTCTACGGGCGACAACGCGCGCTCTCGTTCTGAGAGGTGTTTCGCTTAGATATCAAAGATGGCGGCTGGAAAAAGTTAAACTTTTATCGCAAAGGATTATCCCTAAAAAATTAGGACGCAAACGTGTTTGTTACTTGTTCTGCATAACATATTCAAGCAATGCATATAATAGAATTTATTTGGTACAGAAAATTGTGTCATAATGAGTCATATAAGATAAAAAATGTGAAAGATCTCATGTATCAGCAGAAATAATTGTTCCCTCATCCGCTATTTTCAATTATGTGCTGTTTGATTCCTTCTTGGATTTTACAGCGAGCGCTTTCAATCGTTCAATAGCCTAACATTTCGCAAAGCAGGCGCTCGTTCGAGCGCTCGCATTTTTGAACGCACCTCTGAGTTCAAAAATTTTAAGTAGACTAATAACCTGTATGATAAAAGTTTAGTTCTTTTCCAAAGTCAGGCCAATGTTCTCGGTGTCTTAAAATACGGTACCCACCAAAAGTCAGGAGACATGTTCACTTTGTATGCCAACTGAATAGCTATTATCTAAAATTTTATATGTTTTTATCTTGAAATGCTTATAAGTATTGCTTTATATTTTGGTTAACTTTATAATTATAGCTGGGTCTACAAAAATATCATAAAAGCTATGTTATGGAAAAATAATTACACTGTACATGGTTTTGGAGGCTTTAGGATGTCAGATGCTGAATTTTATAAATGTGTCGCTTTCGTGAAATTTGTTTTTGTATTACCACTAACCACACTTAAATATATCAAAAATAATGATTCTACAAAAATAATCATCAAAATTCAAGAATTGTATTAAATTTATTTTGTCTCCAAACTTTTGGTGGGTACTGTAGTGTTCATTGTATTGCTAAAAAACTATGCGTTCTGTTTTTATAGGTTAAATAATAGGTTATTTCATTAACCTTTTATTCAGTAGAAAGTAATGAAAAGCAAATTTCAGTTGAAATCTATCCTCATTTGTACTCAAGTGAATGATTATGTAACTGACAAATAGCATTCTGGTTTATATAGATATGCACAAGTTTCAGTCTTGCCTGATCACGAATTAAGCAGCTAGAGGTTACTTACTCTAATATAAGAATTGTCCATAAACAAACGAAAATCATACCAACAATATAATATATACGACAAAAATCGTATGTATCAATATATCGATACGATATACTTGTATGAGATTTCAAAATGTGTATCAAGCATGCAAAACCCGTTTAAACACCAGTACTTTATTTTGGTCAACCAGCTAAGCGGGATCCGTGCTCCACTGCTCCGGCTGTAGGACGGGCGCTTATGGACCGATAGGTCCCGGGTTCGCATCTCACTGAGACTGCAGAATTTTACCAACCTTTGTCCCACTTTCCATGCTGTAAATGGGTATTATTAGAGATCAACTGCCTGGTGGTGATGTCATTGATCAGGGGTTATAGTGCAGAATTGTTAAGTTGGCTGAGCTTGTATACGTTAACAGACTTATATTGCATTTTTATCGTTTTAATTTTTTTTACAAAGTCTTAAACTTACGATATCTTTTTTCGTAAGATTTTTTGTGATCAGGTGCACTGCATTCTCGTTCCCAGAGTCTAGTAGGATTCTCAATACTAGCTAGTATTGAGAATCCTACTTGACTCTCTGGGAACGAGAATGGTGCACTGGACTCCTGTGGACTTTATCTTCATTAACAGTTTTTGTTATGATATCAGTAACATGAATGAGTTGTCAATGATAACATGACAGTAGGTTGGTGACATCTGCTGGATGACTAAGCTTCATTTTTACATTTGTCTACATGCGCCCTTATTTGTATACAACCCGGGTCTATAGCGCAGTTGGTTGCGCGTCGGGATTGCAAATTTAGATTAGGTCATGCCAAATTGAAATTTTGTGAAGCATCAACTCAAGTTTGACAAACCTTGGTAACTATTCACAAAAAGCACACAAACCGAAAACGAAACACATATCCATTCCAGCTAGTATTCACACAACCAAGTTCTTGGTAGTACATGAATGTTTATGACTTTAATGTGAAATTAAAGTAATTCTATCAAAAAGTATATACAACATACACATGTACATTTTCATTAATCAAATACACAGAAACAAAGAACTATTAGACTGGTATTTCATGAGAAAATCAGTTATGGAATCCCGGAACAACAGAATTATTTAAGAAAAAATCACCATTTTTTCTTCTTTTTGGTATTGGTGACTCTATTTTTAAAACCTACGCGCACGCGGACGCTTAACAAAATCATATTTAGTAAGGCATGGCCTTACCACTTGGGAAACTGGAGAAGTTGTCGGTCTTGTAGCAGGGTATGATAGTACTGGTTTTAAACATGGGTAAAGAAATGCTAGGTTAGATGTTCTAGCTGCCGTAGATTAACTTAAATTGTGTTGAAACGGCGATAAACCCGCAGCTTGTTCAATTGTCCCGAACGTTCCGAAACGTTCCGTAACTTTAGGGTTAGGGACAACTCAACCCAAAGACAACTCATCCCGAGAAAACTCAAAACCGCACTAACGGTTTGAGTTGCCCAACTTTGGCTTGAGTTCTTCACGGGTTGAGTTGTCGCGGATCGGTAAAGATCGCTAACAGTCGTTGCTTCAGCTGCTGGTATAAAAACACGCTGCTGGTATAAAAAAAATTTAACATGTATGTTTTCAAATAATATATTCTAATTAATATTAACTAATTAGAGACCTCGCTTTGATTGGCAATATGTTCACTGTTAACAATAACAAATATGCATATCGGTAAATGTGTTTCGACCCTTACTTGAACCCAGTATGAATAAAAAAGAAACCATCGTCTCTTTGTGTCCTTGGTGAGGTCATTTCATGTTAAACGATCTAATAATATAACTTAACTATCATTTTACTATTTATTCGTTGGATAAAAACATCAATCAAAATAGCTATGTAACATGGTAGATATATTGATATATTTACGTTTGTATATCCTATTGTAACATTATTTCACCAAGTCTGCATGTTTTCTATATTACCACAAGTTTTTAGCAAACGTCATATGTTACAGCCAAAAGCACGAACAATTTCTAATCAAGCGACCTGAGTTTGATCCTCAACCTAAAACAGTTCTTCATTTTTTTCCATTTTTAGTTTAGTTACTGAAGCATACAATCTGATTGAAACCCGATCTAAAAAATTTCCGCTCGCTTACTCGCTAATTTAGATCATCCCTGCGTTCAGTTACCGCGAACGTTCTGTAACGTTCTGTAACGTTCGCAAACAGTAATAATTGAACGGCCTGTTAGCAGAATACGTTTAAGGCCAACAGCTAACGGTTTTAGTATATAGTACGCGAATATGAAACAACCTGAAACAAAAAAGCTCCAGTACATTTTGCAAAATAGTATCTGCCATAGCGAATAGACTATATCCGAAATTCAAATATTTGGGTTTTCCCCTCCGGTACAAACAAACTTTCACTGTTTCAATGAAAACGTGTGTAAAAAAGAACAGTATACAGTTATTTCATGGGTGTTTGGGGAACAGTCAAACTGTTGGCCCGAGGTGGAGGGAATAGTGCTTTGAACTGTTTCCCGAGGCCTACAGTTTAAAGCACTATTCCTGACATCGAGGGACAACCGTTTGACTGTTCCCAAATCACACATAAAATAACTGTTTTATTACCTGATCAATTACTATTTTAACAGTACTTGACATGTTTAAAGCGTCTGGTAAAGTCTAAAATCCCATAGCAGTTACTTCCCTTTACATAAGTACAGTAACAGTTCGTGACGTCATTATGTGACGTCATTACGAGACGTCAGAGCACGCGCGGGCAACAGTCAAAACTATTGACCGGTCAACAGTTCACTCAGAAAACAGTTAAAAATATCGAATTACACTTATATAACCAATCAGGTAATAATAGTATTTAATCCATAGTTCGTGTTGTTTAGCAATAATGTGTAGACAACTTTGTTTGTACCGCCTGTGCACGGACGAAAAAAACCATAAATTTAATTTCTGGATTAGGTCTAACGAAGTCGGTGGTGTTACTCCCGTTGATTTAGATCAATACATGTACAAAAAACAAGTAAACAAGTCCTCCTCTCCGAATTCTTCTAATAAAATAGAAGTAACAACTCTCTTGTCCGCCATCTTTAAACGTTCGCACTTCAACTGGTCGTTCAATTAACCGTTCATAACGATAACTGTGTTTGGCTAACGCTAACTGCTAACTGAACGCAGCCCTGGCCTTTTTCAAACGAGGGTCACGTTCATGTGACCTTTTCTCATCATAATATTAATGACGAAATTGTTAGGATATGGAACTTGTTTACATCGTCTACGTCACGCAATTTGAAATGAGCCATCCAATCGCAGACTGTGAATAATACCGCTGTTAAATTAGCTTGCAAACCTTGGTCTAAAAATAGAAATTACGAAATCAAAATGTTATTGATAGTGTTTCGTCTATATGAAAGCTACGCATTGATTAGTCGACATAAAGGTCATCTCGACATGACCCTCCATTGAGACAGTAGAGATCCTGTACGACAACGCTCTACAGGATATCTGTTTACTGAGATTGTGAAGCATATAATCTATTATTCAGTTTCAAGTCAATTTGCACAAACCTTTATCCCATGCGTAATAATACACCCAAATTTGTCCCTTTTTTTTGGGGGGGGTAATGCCATAGCAACCTATTGTATAGGTTACATAACGTCGGTCAGTAAACCTACTCAGCGTTCCTGGAAAGACTAAATCTTTGGATTAGGTGTTAACCAGTTACTTGGCACATACTTCCGTCAGTGACTGACAATTGCACTGCATGATTAAGAAACAGTGGTAGGAGTGATAATGGCCGTAGAAATTATTTCATGACCAAGCTCCTCGAAATTATGCCCCTCTCGGGAATCAAACCCACGAACCCTGGATCAGTAGACTTGCGTGCTACCAAATGAGCCAGCCGGTAGCATCCAAACCTGTTTAACGGGGGAATTGAACCCCGTCCTAAGGGGGATTGTTCACTTTCTTTAATGAAAACGAACATATTCTTTATTTGTTTGTGGCATCCCATTCTATAGAAAAAGTAAAAAATCTGTAGAAATGTCCCCTTTTGCTTATTGGCTGTGAGGCCGGTCTGCCATCTTGACAATTATTGTCTCTGCTATGTTTGCTTACATCATATCATGAGCGTACACTTACAGTGTGCAATCACCGATGCGCAATGCATTTAAAATTTACAAATTTGATCGGCGCAGCTCCATAAATATGTACGGTTAAGTCATTATCTTAAAGTTTTGTGTACGGTGTGGTCTCCTGGTGTAATACGTTTTATCTGCATTGCTATACCTCTGGTACTAAATATAGCAACACGGACGTCCACGTGACTAATTATTTTATTCCTGTCTCGTCGTAACAAAAAAAATGATAAAAGTCGCACTACTTAATTAATGCGCGTGCTACAATGGCTTTCGATTTGCTATTATGTCGAACAAAACAGATTGTATAATAAGTATAGAGAATTCAATGTTATATATTACAATCCATATTCAAATGTATGTAATGTAATACTCGTATATTATATGTATATATCATATATTTGTACTAAATCAAAATATTGTATTACACGTTCTTTATCCAGTGATATTCACTTCCTTTACTTTATATTTCTATTTACATTAACTATACATTGCCCTCCAAAAAACCTCCACACATTCAAAATTTACATTGTACTAAATGGAGTTTCAAAAATTTGTAAATTACAGCAGTTTGTTCAATGTTTTTTAGTTTGCTTTTTTAATGTGAATGAAATAACAAAAAATAATTCAAACTTGATAACGGTTCATTGAGATACATTGACCATAGTTTCGGAGGCTGATAGATAACTGTTGCTGCAACTCAGTAAAATAAAATGCACCAATAAAATGTTGTTTTTATGGCATTAATAATGAATAAAATAAACAATAACATAATAATTTTACAAACTTGAACTTGGAATTTGTAAAAAAAACACTAATTAATTGTAATGTAAAGGAACTTTTGTTGGGCAGTGTACAATGTATATTAGAAACAATTCAGTAATAAAATACTACATTTAGGAATCCCTTAAGTTTTAAATTCTATTTTCATTTTCACGATAATTTCGTAAATAATATTAAAATGATTTATTTTTGTTTTATAGAGTAATAATTTGATCTTTTTTTTCCAAAAAATAATATTACTTTGACATTCCGAAATAATTATTTCGAAATATTTTTCGTTTCATTAAATAATTATTTTGCGTCTCAAAAATAATATCATTTTCTTTTTTTAGGAATAACATTTCGTAAAATCGAAATATTATTTTGTAAAAACGAAATAATTTTTATTATGAAATAAAATTTTTCAAAATGTCACTTTATGTGCTCCGTATAAATCACTTAGACCAATATACATATAGTAATATTTTGTGTTATAAGACATTTAAACTTTATTTATGGAACTTATATAAATTGTTTATGACACATTTCTGTACGGCTCGCTAAATTCAACCTTGCTATAGATTATAACTACTTTTTAAAAAAAATAATTGGTAGGTTCAATATTTTCGCCCTGTTTCAATATATGAGGAGGTCATTTATAAAAAAAGCTTTAAGTTAAATACATGATCGATTTATATTTACAATTATGACCAACGCACAGTTTTTTTTTCAATGTCAAAACCATTTATTGGTATATTATTATAATGACTAAAAAATAAGTTTCTGTAATTACATTAACAAAGTTGAATATTTTGTCATGCTAGTCTAGTCTCAGTGACCTAAGTAAGGTTTTCCAGACCGTGATCGAATGGTTTCACCTTAGCCCATAAGATTGCTTGTAAGAGCTTGTGAATCTTACACTGGACGGTAAAGTGTAGGATATACATGTATCGTATCGTTTTCAAGTGTCTCAAATTCGACAAACCAGTGCCTGATAGCTACATTGTATAAATTAATGATGATAATAATAATTATTATTATGATAAAATACATATTCATGTATGAAACAATCGTTATATTTTCCGTGAGTTTTAATTAGCTTTCAAACTAAATTAACTCTACAAATATGACATATTCTAGGCCAAACCATGATATTATAAGTTTTTCTTGTTGTAAAAGTTGTACAAGTTCGAGCCAAAAATGGACATTATAAAATACATAATTTAATATCCGTTGTCTAAGTCAGATACGGTTCTTGTATAGCCTCTTCCTTTCGATCATTCGTGTCATTGAATAATCTCATAAAAATTGCTTACTCATACTGTATCATATGAATTACCTCTTAAATAACAATTTTTAGTCAATTTTATTTGAAGATATCAAAGTATTTTTTAGATAAAAGTACAATACACTAGTTATGTTATAATTTTGACTTTTAAAACCTTCTTTAGAAAGTAGAATAACAAGCTTATATTTCGACCTTAGCCGAATAGTCTTTTTAAATACTGTTAAAAAGTCAAGGTCAAATGTAGGCACCGTGGAAAGAAAATACAGTCCATTTGCGTTCGCGTTTTGTATAAAGAAATAAATAAATGCTATCGATTGTGATTTTTGTATGAAGAGAAACCTTAATGCTAACTATTGTGATTTTTGTATAAAGAAAAAATCTCAATGCTATCGAATGTGTTTTTTTTATATAAAGAGAAACCTCCAGGCAATTGATTGTGTTTTTGTATAAAGAAAAATCATTCATGTATTCGATTGTGAATTTTGTATAAAGAGAAACGTACAGGCAATCCATTGTGATTTTTTTGTATAAAAAGAAACCTTTATGCAATCGATTGTGAATTTTTGTATAAAAAGAAACCTTTATGTAATCGACTGTGATTTTGTATAAAGAGAAACGTACAGGCAATCCATTGTGATTTTTTGTATAAAGAGAAACCTACAGGCAATTGATTGTGATTTTTTGTATAAAGAGAAACCTACAGGCAATTGATTGTGTTTTTTGTATAAAGAGAAACCTACAGGCAATTGATTGTGATTTTTTGTATAAAGAGAAACCTACAGGCAATTGATTGTGACTTTTGTTATCTAAAGAACTTAGTTTAATAATTAAAACCTATATATTTCCACGAGATCGTATCGCTTGATAGAGTGATTATCAAGCTACAAATATCGATATATTAACTAGAGTATTTCTTGCATGTAAATGAAATTAACGACCTTGACTATTTTATCGATTTGGATTTAAAGTAAAATACTGATCCGTCAACATATTTCAACAACGAACAAGCTGTCAATTGAAGCGCGGTCTATGAATTGCTAACATTAATTAGAGCATGCTATTTTAAAACCCAAGTTTAGCTTTTAAATTTTATACCGGGTTAGCAACAAAATATAGGTAATTTTACGACGACCAGCGCACCTAACTCAGTTTTCCTGTACCCTTATCCATAACCAGTACTCTACCCCTCCACAGGGTCGACAACTACTCAATAGTACCTTATTAATGGGGGAACATTTATAATTATAGTCAAATTTTCATTGGAGGATATAACTGCTACGATTAGAATTGGAACCCGTACCCCTTCGGAACACTATTCTTAAAATCCTGGTGGGATACCAACTGCGCTACAGACCCGGGGGCGATGGTAATGTCTAGCAATAAAGAATTGTCTAACTCAATAACATAAAATCTACTCGGCGTGTACACTACGTGCTTGAGTGCTTCTGATTTCATACTCATGAAGCGAAAATTGATCAATATTTTACCTGACAGGTACAGACATCCTGTAGTCAAGGAAACAATCCATCCTAACTCTGATTTAGTTCCATGAAATGCCTCTTTTAGACTTACAAAAAGTATTCCATAAGAGTACACTATTCCATGAGTCAAACAATGGCACATGAAAGCCGTAAACACGACTAGCCAATCTATGCGTCTGTCCGTTTCCATCATGATGTATATTTACACTTTATTGCAAATATATGAATCTATATACGCGATGTTATGTAAATTGCAAGTACCTAATATACAGTATAACCTCAGCAGAGCGGTCATCTATTGGGTCTGTCACAATAAACCGGTATACCAGTATATTGCGATACGCAGCTGAGGTAATCCGTACCCATTACGATTTTAACGTACCGGTATTTTGCGATATTTTATATTCTAATTGGAAAATTCTTCCTTTGGCGAAATAAAAGTAGCGAAACCTTAGTTTTTCCATTGTTCATTCCATCTAACCTTAATTTACAAGAATTTAACCGATTAGGGCGCGTCACAATCCTAAATGACCGTGTATACTTAGAGGCTAGATTCTAGCAGTAGCTGCATGTAAGATGTGCAATGTTTCTATTAAATACAGCAGAGGCACAACGAATCTAATAGCCCACAATATATCGTGGTACGTATTGCGATACGACGCCAGCGTATTGCAATATATCCCGATACGCTTCGTGACAGCACTACTACCTACGGAACAAATCCTCCGCATAACCAAACAGCTTTTTATATTTCACTTAGGCGTAATTTTAGTTAAAATAAACCTCAACGGAACAACGACCACTACACAACGACATACTTTAGTCTCTGTTTCAGTGGGCGTTGTTCAAACGGGGTTGTACTGTATTATGTATCCAGTGAAATTATACACTTAATTTCGAATGTATTTCTCCGTTGTTATGAAAAGAAACGAGTATTTATAATATCACAAATTACATATCCAACTTGCAATATTAACCTAACATCTGCACGTGTAGCCAGTAATTGCTTTCAACCAGTTATATACTACACACTGACGGCAACTCAGTCAGAAACTTAAAACACTAATTAATGACTTTATATACATTTTGTTAGTTCACACTCTCTGCATGCCTAATAATCTAATGTGTGATTAACTTAAGCAATACGGATTAAACTTGAACTGGTTTATTTAAAAAAAGATCAAAAATAAATAATTTAGACACTAAACTATTCAATCTGGTTGAAACCAGTTTAGCAGTCATAAAATATATTATTTAGCTACGAAACTATTTGGTTACACAGTAGTATAGAATATATAGAATAACCATTAAATCTATGTTAAGCACCGAGAAAAATTGCTTCATGCTACTTAAAAATGACTTACTGTCAATAAATACACTAATGGAAAGGTACATTTTGGGAATTCTAGGGGTTCCGGACTCCCCCGATCCCTCCCACCGCTAGATCCGCCTATTTCATTTATTGATGTATAGGGGCGGACTTGATTTCATTTACTCTGTTTACACCAGAGCAAATTCAATGTACTCCCCGAGTACTCGGAGGACCCATGAATCATATGAAATAGAATAAAATCATGGCTGCTTCCATGAAAAATATTACAGCTGGCATGGCATTAGCCTTGTTTGAAGAATTAAGGAGCAGTTCGTCAATGATTGATGACGAACTTTTACCAGTCGCTACAAATTCATGTCTATTAAACACTTCCATTGTCATGAAAAATATCTTACAAGTTCATCATTGAAAGAGCGGTCTATTTTCTGTGGAGTATTCTAGGAAAAATCAAAGAATTTTTTTAAATTCGTCAGGAATAGCTGGCAAGTGTTTCTCGCTAGCGCTCTGTACTTTAAATTATAATATTCTAAGCTATATAATATTGTGGCATATTTCTGCCACCAGATAACCACATAACTAAATCGTTATTTAAGTGGTTATTTAGTTAAGTAACTAGTTAACCACTCAATTAACTAGTTAATTATCTGGTTAACTAGTAACGTAATTACGTGATTTTATCAGATTAAGATAACTGACTATTTAAAGTCCCTAATAATTACGAAGTTAATAAAGAGTTTTTCATAAGAATAAATTCTTTGAATATGTGCCACATTATTTCTCACTCACGTGTTCCTCCATGAAACAAATGAGTCCAAAATTAAAAGTACAATGATATGCCATTTTCACAAAATTGAATAGGTTGTCATAACAAACACGTGTTTAACCGTTTACACGCATACCGAATCTCACAGTTTAATGTAAATGAAGTGTGTAATTATTAATAATAAGCCGCGAGTCAGTTTAATACAGAATATAATAATATTGTTGTACTATAACATAAACCTAAGCAATAAATTTTGATTCACTTGAAAGACATATTCATGTAGTGAAAAGGGGACATAACCAACAAGAATGTTGGTTTAATGCTGTTTTTGTTTTAATTAATTATTTTCACATTTTTGAAATAATGCAAATTAAGTTTCATGTAGAATTATTCTGGGAGAGTATACCATATAAGATTGGCACTAATTGAAATTGTATTTGATTTTATTGACACGATTATTTGTGTTCACACTTCAACTAGACTGCTAGTTATTTGTAGGTGTTATAAAGAAGACACTTCTGCAGTCATGCGATTGCCATCACATTCTTTTTATTCACACTTGTTGTCTTGACTTCGAAGAGAGCAGAGCTTCTTTGGCTACACTTTATTAAATAAAGTTATTTTCTAAATTCTAAATTCAATATCTTAATAAGTTTAAGTATTCTTGTATACTTAGTGTTTATCGTTCAGTGTGAAGTTTACAGTGTTTGTACTTGTGATTTTGTGCTTTTGTGAAGTGTTCTAAGTGTTGTGCTTTGTTTTGTCAGTGTAAAAGTTGTGTTTGTGCTTGTATTTGTGTTTATGTTTATGTGTTAAGTATTATATAGGATATATAGGAAGGAAAAGATCGTACCAAGGATAGGTGATATAGTATCATTATTATATTAACCATCCCTGTCCAATCTAACCATATCTTTGTACTTCCTTGTAAAGCTTAATTATTTGATATTGAATTGTATTTTACTATATTTTAGTATACTGGAAAACCCTGCCCGTCAAAACTTCAAAAAGCTCTGCCTCTTCAGCAAAACCACGATATACGTTAGTTTATAATCATATTTACTCTATATTTGCTTATATTGTATCTATTATATGTATATTGTGACTGTTTATATGTAAATTTGCTTATGTGTAACTATATTTGATATCTAAATCCAAAAAAGTAAACAATCAAACTAAATCTTAAACTGAAACTATTAAAGAAACTCCCGTAGGCCAAAAACAAAGAGCCTAAACCCCTGATATAAGCCGTTCTCTGATTGGCTAAGAGAGAACACACCTTCGGTAACCGGCCGCCATTACCAAAAATCCTAATATTGAGCAAATTAGTAAAATAGCCATTAAACCTTCAATTTCAAACAAAATTCGGAATTCAAACAACTTATTTGTAATAACTTTCCATAATCAATCCAAAAAAATAAGTTACAAAGCTCTAAGAAGTCAAATTAGAAAGCTAGAACTTAAGATCTCAAAGATAGGAAGCGTGACCTACTTTCGACACTTAGCAAAATCCAAGATCAAATCCTACCCAAAACTTAATAATTGCAAATAAAAACTTAATCTAAAACATTATTTCATGATCAAATAACTTAATTAAAGTAACTTTTAACGACAATTCCGAATCTTTAAACCAATTTCTCCTAGCGAGTCAAAATAAAAATTTAGAACTTAAGACCTTAATAGTCAATACTGGTGACCTACTTTCAATACTTAGAAAATTTTTGAAGTACCAAAGTAAATAATAGAAAAATCAGGAAATTAACATAAAAACCATTCTAAAAGTGATATTTCAAGAAACTAAGAACTGTTTTAACTTAACTTTTCGTCACAAATCCTTTGATAATAACCAAAATCTAGTAAAACATCAAATAACAAAGTTAATACCATAGGGCCCAGCATTGACCTAATTAAGAACTTAGTACTTCTCTAACTAAAAAAACTCAAAAATTTGACTTTATCACTCTAAAAACTTAAATAAACTTAGATTCTCAAGCTTAAACATCCATTTTAACATAACTTTTCACAACAAACTCAAAAATAAGTGCCTCAGATCTCTAAAAAGCCAAATAAGAAAATTAGAACTGGAGGTCTCAAAGATAGGAAGCGTGACCTACTTTTGACACTTAGTAAAATATAAGAGCTCATAGATCCCAGAAATCAATAATTACAATTAAAAACTTAATTTAAAACATAATTTCAAGCTTAAAAAACTTTTTTCTAGTAACTTTTAATGACAATTTCGAATTTCAAAACAAATTTCTCCTAACTATTCAAACTAAAAAGTTAGAACATAAGACCTTAATAGTCACTACTGGTGACCTACTTTCAACACTTAGAAAATTTTTTGGAAGTCGCAAAGGAAAAATAGACTAATTCAATAATTGACTCTAAAAACCTTAAATAAACTTAGAATTTCAAAGTTAAACAACCAGTCTAACATAACTTTTTCCAACAAACTCATAAATTAAGTCAAATCAAACCAAAACTCAAAAATAAAAAAGTTTCATAAATCTAACCATAAGTGACCTAAATAAGAACAAAAGTTTCAAAATGGCCGCCATAATCAATAAGTCAGGTAACTCAAGCAAAAACTCAACAGACTCAACCGCACTAATAATTGACCTATCAGCTGAAGCCGACAGCTCAGCCATCAACATAATAGAGGAGGAGGACAGGGTGACGTCCACTCCTAAACATAAATCAACCTATGCTGAGGCAGCCAGCATCAACTTATCTAAAGTAGGCTTAAAAACTCCTGAGAAACAGTCTAAACCAATGTCCAAGTCTCCCAATTCTAGTGTCAATAAAACCAATACAATCAAAGATGAGACTTGGATAGAAATCACCTTCC
This sequence comes from Mactra quadrangularis, assembly GCA_025267735.1. Taxonomy (NCBI): domain Eukaryota; kingdom Metazoa; phylum Mollusca; class Bivalvia; order Venerida; family Mactridae; genus Mactra; species Mactra quadrangularis. The sequence continues at coordinate 36,264,001 of CM046293.1, forward strand.
AAATTATAACAATAGGAACACTCCTGAGATTAACTAGGAACATCAAAGCAAAAGTGGTAGATTCCTTTACAAGACATGTAGGAGCCGCCTACATTAAACCAATAAACTCTAATTTTGATAATGTAGTAGACAAGCAAAAATTTCTTATAAGAAAAGACAGATTAACCATAGCTAATAACTTCAAAGAAGGTAAATATGACTACAAAATTGATATCGAACAAAATAAGAACCAAACCAATAGACTGAATCTTACTCAAGGCATCACCGATATCCCTAATAACATGACGTTTGAGGACTTTAAAGCCAAACTAAGCAATGATAAAACCATTCATAATGTCACCCAAACTAAAAACGGCCAGGTAGCAGTGCAATTTACTACTAGCACTGTACCTACCCAAATCTTAGGACAAACAGTTAAACCATCCCTTTTAAACATACTTAGATGTAATAACTGTCAGATGTTTGGTCACCTAACAAAAAAATGTAAAAATACTTCTAAATGCCCACACTGTGCGGGTAGCCACACACATCACCAATGCACAACCAAATCAAACAAAAAGTGTGCTAACTGTGGACTGGCCCATGGTGCAGCCTACAAAGGGTGTAAAATCTATCAGAAGTATTGCAATAAGATCAACACCATTAACAAAAAAGTGTTAGGCTCTAAGGAAAATAGACCTAACCAACCAAAACAAAATCCCCCCAAACAAATACATCAACATACACCACCCCAAATCAACATATCTGATTTGGCTAAACAAGTAGTGAATAAAACCGAGCAAGAAATTGTCACCATCCTAACTCAGGCCTTAAAAACACATAAACCACTAGCAGGGTCAAGAAACAATTCAGGCCCCGCAATCACCCAAACAACACCAGCTGAGCCTAAAAAAGTTCCAGGCCCAGCACCCACCACTCAAAATCAACCAGTAATCACTGCGGCCGAGCAAATTGAAAAAGCAGGCCCAAGCACAGAACCTATGTTCATAGCTACAAAACTGATTATCCAACCAACTCAAACTAAAATCACCCCTAAATACAAACATATTCTGGCAACACCTTGCCCCCCCTTCCCAAGAAAATTCACATTTGACCCCTACTACAACCCCTCTCTAATAATAAATAAGGACACCAAAAAACAAGATAAACTTGACCACCCCGCTAAATAAAAAATACCCAACTAAGATCATATAAATAGATTAAACTATAATAATAACCAACAATTAACTAAATAAATAACCATGACGGAACAAGGCCATAAAACAAAAGCTCTGTCCAGCCTCACCGTCATGTCATGGAATGCTAATGGATTATCTCTAAACCAAGCAAACAATAAAAAATATGAATTAGAAAACTTTATCTATCAACATAAAAAACAAATAGATATAATATGCCTACAAGAAACCAGACTTAACACTAAATGTAAACCTATTAAAATTAAAGGATATCAAGATCCAATAGAACGTAGAAGAAAAGATGGCCCAGGTGGGGGCCTAGCCATATATGCAATAGAAGGTCTCCAATTTCAAGAACTAAATATAGACTCAGATGATAAACTTGAAGCCTGTGCAATCACTGTACATGGTAATAACTCAAAATTAAACATAATCAATCTATACTGCCCTAACACTGACTACAATACTATAGGGAGATACAACAAAATTTTCTCTAAAATAGATAAAAATAAAAACAACCTAATAGTAGGAGACCTAAATCTTAAACATATATTCTGGAACCCCCCTGGAGATCTTAGATGTGATGGTGAGGCGGACATCTTATTACAAAAATTAGATGAATATAACCTAACGTGCCTAAATGACGGCCAAATAACAAGAATAGCTAATGTACCTGATACTAAAGATAGCGCCCTAGATCTCTCAATAATCTCATCTAAACTTCAACCTAACAGCGAATTCTATGTAATAGATAACTCCATAGGTAGTGACCATCTACCAACAGAAACAACAATAAAATTCTCAGTATCCCATGAATGTAATAACCCTAATGGACAATGGAATATAAAAAAGGCAACCCTAGAAAACTGGCTAAAATTCAAACAAATTGCTGAAATTGAATTTAAATATTATAAAACAGAAAATGACATTCAGGAAAATTTTGATAAATTTATGAAAACACTGCAAAACATTCTAAATCAAACTATTCCTAAAATAAAAGCAAGTAATAAGAAAACCAAAAAAGCAGTTCCATGGTGGACCCCTGAATGTGACCAAGCCATTAAATTAAGAGAAAACTTACGTCATAGGATGAAAGGAAATAAAAGCGAAGAAAATATAGAAAGATTTAGAAATGCCAGAAGGGAAGCCAAACATATCTTTAACTCCGCCAAAAAATCAGGGTGGGAAAATTTCTGCTCAAAACTAAGTCAAACAACTAATTCTAAAGAAATATGGCAGTTTGTAAATAGAATAAAGGGGCGCCCACCCCCCAATAACCCCCCCTTCTTAGTAGATGGTCAAACAATAATTAAGGCTAAGGAAAAAGCAACAGCCCTATTAAATAACTATGTTAAAGTCAGCAGTGATGAAGGTTTTAATCAAAAATTCCTAAACAAGAAAAAACTTTGGAATAAAAGACTTGATGAACTTAAAATAGCGCTACAAGACGACAAAAAAACTGAAATCCCATATAACCAAAACTTTTCTCTATTAGAACTAAACTCTGCTCTCAAAAACTGCAAACAAGGTGCACCCGGTGAGGACGGTATACATTACTCAATCTTAAAAAACCTCCCGGAAATTGCCAAACTTAAACTTCTAGAACTTTTTAATCAATCTTGGGAAAAAGGGGAAACACCTGACTCCTGGAGCGAGGCGGTGATTATCCCTATACTGAAACCTGCAAAACCTAAAAATGACCCAAAATCATACAGACCTATTTCATTAACTTCAACCTTTACCAAACTAATGCAAAAAATGATTAAACCTAGGCTATGTAATTATCTAGAAGAAAACAATAAAATCGTCAAAGTCCAGTCAGGTTGCAGACAAAACCATTCATGTGAGGACAATTTACTAAGATTGGAACATGACATAAGAACAGCTCAAGTATCAAATCATCATGTAATAGCTGTATTCTTAGATCTCACTGCAGCCTTTGACAAGCTCTGGAGCAATCAAAATGTTAACTAAAGCAGGTTTACAAGGTAGAATGCTATTCTGGCTAATTGACTTTCTATCAAAAAGAAAAATAAAAGTGAAATTTGCAGGGGAGACAACCCACACTGAGGAGACCATAAATGGGTGCCCTCAGGGTAGTGTACTCTCCCCTATAATATTCACCCTAATGATGAACACTCTTAATGAAACAATAAATAAAAGTAATTTAGAAGCCGAAAAACTAAAACTCTGGAAAACAGATCTATCCCAATTTGTTGATGATGGAGCCATATGGTCCAAAGTTAAACACATTAGACATGGACTAAAAAGTATACAGCACGCTCTCACTGCAATCAATAAATGGAGTAAAGATCATGGCTCCCAAATCAATCCGACAAAAACCCAAGTAGTTATATTTAAACCCCAAAAATCTAAAATAAATGAATTCTCACCCAACTTCACCAAGCTAAAACTAGGAGGGGAGATACTTGAGTATTCAAAATCAGCAAAACTACTAGGACTTACATTTGATGACAAACTTAATTGGAAAGAACATATACAAAATGTAATCAAAAGATGTGAAAAAGACCTTAACCTACTAAAATGTATCAAGGGACACAACTGGGGATGTGGCAAAAAAGCTCTCAGAACCATCTATAAAGCCCTTATTCAATCAAAAATTAACTATGGCAGTGCAGTATTTAACTCAGCATCTGATATCCAATTAGAAAAACTCCAAAAAATTGAAAATAGAGCTCTCAGAATTATAACTGGATGCCCACGTCATACAAGAATTATACCTCTACTCATAGAATGCAAAGAAATTCCTTTTTACTTAAATAGAGAAATGATAATGCTAAAATACTGGGCTAGAACTGTAAAACTAGAAGATAATCTACCAATAAATGAAAAAATAAAACAAAACACTGGAATAAAAAATAGACTAAATAAAAGAAAAAGAATAAAAGCCCCATACCCAGTAGCAATTGACAAGCTAATTAAAGAATATGATCTAAATAGTGATGATATCTCCCCTCCTTGCTATAAAACTCTAATAGGCCTATCTCAACCACAAATCAATACAGATCTAACTAAAATCATAAACAAAAAAGATCCTGAAAACATCAATAAAACTAAAGCATTAGAACTCATAAATAAAACTAAAACTCCTTGGGAAATCTATACAGATGGCAGTAAAGATCCAGATAATAAATTAGCAGGAGCAGGAATTGTAATCCTAGATCAAAACAAAAAAGTTATTCAAAATAAAGCTATAAAACTTGATCATAGAGTATCAATATTCAGTTGTGAACTAACAGCCATTAGCCTGGCTCTTAGCTGGCTCCACTATAATGTAATACTAGGTAATCAAATACCAGATAACATCAATCTTTACTCTGACTCACTAAGTTCTCTCCAAACCATTCAATCAGGTGTATCTAAAAATAGACCCAAATTACTACATAAAATTTTGGACACCTTGAGTGAACTCAAAAAACTAAATAAAACTATTAACATTATCTGGATCCCAAGCCATGTAGGCATAGAAGGCAATGAAATGGCAGATAAAACAGCCAAAAAAGGCTCCCAAAATGGAGAATTTATAGATATTAAACTAAGTATCCAAGAAGTTTATAACATAATAAAAGCCAAAATCAATCATAAATTCCAAAATGTAATATTCGCCAACTATCGTACTAAAAAAGGCAAAACCTACCCAAAATGCCCCACTAAAATACAACAGTACTCAACTGTTCCCTACCACGATAGGACAATAACTAGATTAAGATTGGGATGTAGCTATCTTGGTGCAGAAACTATCATCAAAACTACATGTCCACACTGCCAAGCAAATGAAACGTTTGAACATTTACCTTTTGATTGTCCGAACTACAGCAAAGCTAGGAAAAAATTAACAGGACAACTTTTTGAACTAAAAATAGTTTCAGTCACCAAAGAGACCCTACTGTTCCCAGATAATGAAAACTCAAACAAAATTTTCCAAATACTAATTGATTACTTAGCCGAAATAAAATTCCTAAATAGAACATATATAAAACCTACGCCAATAACCGGTCCTGACTTGGTAGCCCCATGAACTTTGGGGGATCAGTCAGAACCTACCAAACTAAAAATATAAATTAAGTAAGCCATGCCAAAAACGGTCCTGACTAGGTAGCCTCATGAATTTTGGGGGACCAGGCAGAACCGAATAAAAATTAAAAATAAAACCAAATAAAATAAACTAAATCAAAACAACTGGGCAAAAAGACCCGAGGGCTTCGGTCAGCTAGTTGGGTAAGCTCTCGGGTCACTTAAAAACCCAATAAAATAAAAGGGCTGTCTGACAATAGGGTCAGCCCCCCCCTCAATAACCTTAAAAAACAAAAATAAAACAAAACAAAAATATCAAAGACCTGGAGGCTTCGGTCAGCTAGTTGGGTAAGTCTTCAGGTCAATGATAAAACAACATGTTATATAAACTATGAAATAATAATAAAATTAAATCTAAACTAATATTTAAAAATATATTATGAAGGTTACCGCATGAGATTAAGTATGGCCGTCTCCAATCCAACCACTTCATATCCTCGAAATCCACCATACCGTCCCTTTGGCTTGATCCAATACTAGATGTTAAATAGAGCCAAACCCACAACCTAAAAGAGCCGCACCCATAAAATACAAGGGGCGGCCAAATTAGATTATGAATACACCCTAAATATACCATTCATGCTGTCTCATCCAAGTGCAATGTCCCTGTCATCTCCACATCCTAACTAAATCCTACTTATTGACATAATCCTAAAATCTTCAGCCTCCTCAGGTCCAATCCACCATAAACAAGGCACAAATACTGCCAATCCCAACCTAAATGACCTATATAGCTCAATAACCAGGTCAGTTAGAACCAAAACATCAATTTGGTGCAAAGTCGCGAAAACTGATGACAATAAGTTAAAACGGTCACAGTTAAAAACCCATTCATAATTCTACCATGACCCCGGCCGATACCAATAAAGTACAACCCAAATAAACCAATTCCACTAGAAAATAACTCCTACCTACCCTATTAAACATAAAAATCCAACAAAAACTTAATCCATGTGATAACCTTGATAATACCGGAAATGATGATACGTAAAAACAACACGGCGTGAATTTTACTTTTGATCAACAGAGTTGCCGTTCGTGACTTTTAAAGAAGAAACAGACCCAGCCGACTCAATACAGACATGGTAAAACACTTCAACCTTTATATATTTATGTTTCTAAAAAACTGCTTCCCAGTATAATATATTTCGATCCATTAACCTTTCGTCTAAATACGAGAAGCAAACTATAATAGATGAATATAAATATAACAGCTAACTACCTAATGTCTCTCTTTAAATCTAATACTTCAGTTAGGTTAATAACCAGGGATTACAAGTAGCCAGATAACATGTCATCACTGAAAATTCAATATCATCAATCCTACGAAGCTAAAAAATACTTAATTCAGAGGCATTATGAAAAAGTGAAATTATATGTCGCTAGATAATAAGCTGTAACCAGTTACCCAACTAATCTTATCTCATACTAATAACATGGCTTACTTAATTCCAGATCCAAGAAAACAGTCTACAAGAATAATAGTGTATACACCCAAATAGAGACACAAACCACAGTGCTCAACACAACGAAAGTGATAAATTGGGTGCCAATAGTGATATTATATCAAAAAGAACACTTTTAGTAGTGCCACTAACGTAATGAACAATTGTATTAGTTAAGGAGTGCTCAACACACCTACCTCGGTGTCATATTTTACAGACACTATAGTGCTAAAATCAGACTTAACAACACCGAGGGAAGATCATGAAATCAGTGCCATTAATTTTCATAATATATATACCATAGTGTTTCAATAAAATGTGCTCTAAAAATATGTGTTATTCCTCATTCTCATGGATAATATAGTGCTAGGATAAATGTGCTAGTAATATAATATGTGCTCCCGCTGATTTCACAATTCATTGTGTACTCTTTTATCTTAATACCCTATCTTGTCATTACAAATAAAATATCACTCATCATGAAACCTTATTGTTAACATTTAATGTATGTCCTTATTATATCCAGGTGACGGGTTAAAAACTATAAAAATACTAACACGGAGATCCCTCTCCAAAAAAAAAAAAAAAAAAAAAAAAAAAAAATCACTAACCATATGTAAATTATATATCAGTATTCTAATGTTTTATCACCTCATGTCTCTCGTTATCTCTCTCATACTGCTTCCTAAAAAACAACCATGTATTAAATAAAGCTATGTATATAATCATAACTCATTTTACCCTAGTTTTGTTAGGTACCGTTTAAAAACCATATATATCATGTATGAATATGTAACTATGTATATCTATATGTTATGTACCTATGTATTGAATTTCCAAATAAAGTGACTTGTAATGTAGATGAGTAGCATTCCCGGGATAGGGGCGGGTGTCTTCTCTTGGTTTCAACAAAACATTATTATTATATATTTGGCAATTAATATGAGATAACCGAGATTATCATTTCAAAATCATTAATACTAACAAGGCTAAGAAATAATGAGAATAGCCACGCGAAACCAAGAGGGGGGCCTCCTTCTTTTTGGACTGGCTGTATAAACCTGGCGACCAAGGTCTTTGGGGTGTGTTTTCTTTGTTTCCTCCTGGTGGCGCTGCTTTGACAGGCATGATTGCAACAAACATAAAGCCCAGTTTGGATAATGGGCCACAATCACAATACTTGCATGTCAACACTACCCTGGTATAAGTAATGTAGGTCACTAGGTCAATACCTAAAAATAAACCATCTATTATAACTTTACCAATGCATAATATTAAAATAATATTTAATAATGTTCATGAAAAACCAGATTTTTGGTAAAGTGTAAAGGTAATTTTAGATGGCACTATATACAAACATATCTCACACTGAAAGAACTAACAATTCTTATAAGCTTTGAATAAAAAAATCAATCAATATTTATAGAAAACTGGACAAAAGCACAGGTAGGCCTATGCATTTGAATGAAACATTGTACGTTTAATAAGGCAAGAATCTCTTCAAAATTTGGACAAATTGAAGGAAAATGAGATAGTTTTGCGGGTTTCATTTTCCACCTTGGTAAGGCAAATATTATTAGAATATTATGTTGTTTGGTAAGCAATAATAATTTACAAAGACTATGTGCATGTAGATTTATATAGATTTTTTTCATGCATTTTCGTACTTGTCATTCATAAACATTAAAACAATAGGTATTTCAATTGCATTTTATTACTATAAATAAAACAGCAGCGTGTTCAGTAACCTTGAACGTTCCAAAACGTTCCGTAACGGAAGTGTCGGAACAACTCAACCCATAGACAACTCAACCCGAACAACTCAATATCCTACTAACGGATTGAGTAGTCCCAACTTAGCGTTGAGTATTGCACGGGTTGAGTTGTCTATGTGTTGAGTTCTCCCGTATCCGTAACGTTAGCTATTGTTCGTTTTTTTTCTCAACTGTCAAAACATGAATAATATGATATGTTTTAGTCAAGATATTTTTAATAACAATTAGACCGCTAGTACAAAAACAATGCATTCATTACCGTGAAATTATTCAAGCTTTGACAGTTGAGAAAAAACGAACAATAACAGTAGTTACTGAACACAGGGCTAATCTTTTATGTGTTTTATACAAACCAACCCGGGTCGATAGCGCAGTTGGAAGCGCACCGGGATTTGGAATCTCGGGCCCGAAGGGGTGCGGGTTCGGATCCCACCCGGGGAGGTTATACCCTTCCATGAAAATTTGACAATAATGTCGATTTTTCCTCCATTGATTAGATAATATATGTAGAAGTTTCCGGCCTTGTGGAAGGGTAGGTGAGTACTGGTTATAGACAATGGTCCAGGAAAGTTAGGTTAGGTGCGCTGGACGCCGTAAAATGACCTAAATTGGGTTGACACGGCGTTAACTCCAATAAATAAAATAAAATAAATTATACAAATCAATGTATCCACTTATACTGTCTTAACTCTTTACGTGCGGTTTCATTCAGGTTATTGCAAATTTACATAGGTGTGATCTGAATGATTTTGTCAGAATAAACAAAACTTGAAAACTATAACGTTTACATGGTTTTCCCGAAATTTCTAAATCACACGATCGCTGCATGCAGTCAATTGAGAAACGATATTTCCTTTAACAGTCCTTGACATCTGTTTTTGTTTTTAACGTCGTATTCAACACATGCATGTTTAGGTCATATACATGTATACGACGGCCAGCTCTTCCTACTATAGTTTTCTGGACACTTTTCTATCACCAGTACTAACTTACCCTTCCACAAGACCGACAACACATGTATAGGGTAGGATCTACCGCGACCGGGCTTGAACCCGCGATATCCGGAATCGAAGTCAGACATGCTAACCACTACGCCACGACCGCGGCTTTTGACATCTATACAAATGGTTTTAACATGATTTACTCGTACACGTCCATCATTGGCTGATGACTGGATAGCACTGCATTACTTAACACAGAGGTAGAAAGGATGAATTATGGATGATTAAACTTAACTTTAGTCGACCGAGGTATGTAGGATTCACCTGGAAATCGAACGCAAAACCATTAAGATTCGTATCCAGATGCAACTAGGCAACTTCTTTACTTTAAACACGATGGTCATGAGGACCCTGGACCGCTCACCTGAGACCTAGATGCTTAAGGCATCTGATAAAAGATTGTTAAACAGTATCACCCGAGGAAAACAGGGGGGGCGGGGTCAATTTTCAACCCAGGGCATAATTGAAAATCTTAATAGTTGACCTCAAGATAATACCACTTATCAAATAGGAAATCTCTATGACTTGTAGTTTTTTACGAAGATTTTTTAAACAATTATTTTCCTTATAATAACTCTATGTAAATCTAGTGACCATTGGGGCGGGCCAAGTTTGACCTTAGGGGCATTTTTTGAGAAATCATTGTTAAGAACCATCTAGTGATGCTACATGGCAAAATTCAAAACTCTTGGCCTGACAGTTTTAGAGAAGATTTCTTATATTTCCTTATATAACTCTATGTAAATCTTGTGACCCTGTCGTCCCTGGAACGGTGCGAATTTTGACCCCAGGGGCATACTTTGAACAATCTTTGTAAAGCACCTTCTAGTGATGCTACACGCCAAAAATTAAAACTCTCAACCATGCAGTTTTAGAGTAGAAGATTTTTTTAACATTTCCTTTTTTGATATCTGTTGACCCCTGGGGCGGGGTCAATTTTGAACCCAGGTGCATAATTTGAACAATCTACATGTATGTAAAGCGTTTTGTAGTGTTGCCAAATTCAATAACTGTAGACTATATGTTTTTTTACAATAAGTTTTTTTAAGAAATTGTTGACGACGGACAGACGGACGGCCAGACGCACTAACCTAACGCACATTGGTCAGACGTACCCCCAATAGCCCACCTTGAGCACTTTGTGCTCAGGTTAGCTTAAGAAAGATGACATATATAAACACAAAAGTTAATTTGATTTCAGTCAATTAACCTATATTGAAAATTGATTTTTAGCGATATCAGATTATTCCGTAATGATACTGTATAGTACGAAAAAATAATTAAGTAAACAGTTTACATATCAGAATTGCCAACAGCGGTTGATTTTAGACGGATGTACTGAGTCAATAAAACTTGCTTCAATGTTGTTAAGAAAATTAAATTAAGACTTATATTAAATGATTACAAACTATATAAAAATTGTAGACGGTTACAAATTTAAGTTTGGAATAAAAACTTTTCGTTCTGTTATTTGTTAACTTAATTCCGCGAATAAGCCATGCATCTTGAATATATTGAAGCAAAAATTGCCAGTTATTTATGGTTATATCTCTTTTAGTGCTCAACAGAAACGGAGATGAAAAAACGTCAACTAGTATGGTTCTATCAGCTTTAGCAGTTTGTGACATGAGTACTCTGTTAGTAGGACTTAGGCGTCATTTAGTGAGAGAAATATTTGATATTGAGATAAGAGATTTGCATGACTTCACTTGTACTTGTTTTTAAGTTCTCTTTCAAATGTCAACGTGGATTCTAGTGATTTTGACAGTGGAACGTGCTTTAAGTGTTTGGAAACCTTCGATTGTGAAGCAAATATTCACTATGTGTTGACCTCAAGATAATACCACTTATCAAATAGGAAATCTCTTAGACTTGCAGTTTTTGAGAAAAAGATTTTTTAAAAATTTATTTTCCTTATATAGCACTATATAAATCTAGTCACTTTTGTGGTGGGGTCAAGTTTGACCCTAGAGGCAAGATTTGAGAAATCTTTGTTAAGAACCTTCTAGTGATGCTACATGCCAAACATCAAAACTCTTGGCCTTGCAGTTTTAGAGAAGATTTCTTAATATTTCCTTACATAACTCTATTTAGATCTTGTGACCCTGCCGTCCCTGAAACGGGGCGAATTTGACCCCAGGAGCATAATTTGAACAATCTTTGTAAAGCACCTTCTAGTGATGCTGCATGCAGAATATCAAAATTCTCGACCATGCAGTTTTAGAGCAGAAGATTTTTTAACATTTTTAACATTTCTTTTTTGATATCTGTTGACTTCTGGGACGGGGCCAATTTTTACCCCGGGGCATAATTTAAACAATCTTTGTAAAGCATCTTCTAGTTATGCCAAATTTAATAACTGAAAACCATATGTTTTTTACAATAAGATTTATTAAGAAATTGTTGATGACGGACGGACGCACGCACGCACTAACGCACATTGGTCAAACGTACCCCCTCCAATAGCCCACCTTGAGTACTTTGTGCTCAGGTTAGCTAAAAAAAGATAGAAAGATGACATATATAAACACAAAAGTTAATTTGATTTCAGTCAATTAACCTACATTGAAAATTGAATTTTTTAGCTATATCAGATTATTCCGTAATGATACTGAATAGTACGAAAAAATAATTAAGTAAAAAGCTTACATATCAGAATTGCCAACAGCGGATGATTTTAGACGGATATTCTGAGTCAATAAAACTTGCTTCAATGTTGTTAAGAAAATTAAATTAAGACTTATATTAAATGATTACAAACTATATAAAAATTGTCGACGGTTACAAATAAAAAGTTTGAAATATAAAAACTTTTCGTACTGTTTGTTAACTTAATTCCGCGAGTAAGCCATGCATCTTGAACATATTGAAGCAAAAATTGCCAAGTATTTATGGATCACTGTCGGTAGTTTTCTGATGATTTTTGGAATTGCTGGAAATATATTATCTCTTTTAGTGCTCAACAGAAAGGGAGATGAAAAAACGTCAACTAGTATGCTTCTATCAGCTTTAGCAGTCTGTGACATGAGTACTCTGTTAGTAGGACTTGGGCGTCATTTAGTGAGAGAAATATTTGATATTGAGATAAGAGATTTGCATGACTTCACTTGTAAATTTCACGATTTTATTCTTTACGTTTTCTTTCAAATGTCAACGTGGATTCTTGTGATTGTGACAGTGGAACGTGCTTTAAGTGTTTGGAAACCTTTGATTGTGAAGCAAATATTCACTATGCGTTCTTCGTACATCATTCTTGCGATAGCATTATTGTGTACCGTTAGTTTGAATTGTCATTACGTGATATACACGAAAATCATCCTAATTCCAACAAATGATAATTCAACAGAGGTCGATAAATTTTGTGCCCCTTTCGATGACAGTAAGGCAGACGAAACGTATAAGTACTTTTTAGAGAATATATGGATTTACATTGAAGTCTCTTACAGTTTCTATATTCCGTTTATAATACTTCTCGCTTGTAACGTAACAATCATTGTAACATTAAGGCGAAGTAAGAAAATCCAACAGAGTTCTAATGGCGCAACTAGACAAAATGGTCAAGAAACACGACTGAATAGGATGATACTATTGCTGTGTCTAGCATTTTTCGTTTTTGTTGGCTCGTTTAATATTTTCAGTGCGATTTCTCTTAACGTTTATACTTTTGAACAGAATTCCAATGATTTTCAGAAGAGAGCTGAATATCTAATGGTTTTAACTATCATGGATTTACTTTTTTACACCAATAATGCAATCAATTTTCTTCTATATGTGTTGTGGGGACGCAAATTTAGGCAACAGACGATACATATTTTGTGTTACTGCTGTCGACTAGTAAGGAGAAGAAAAATGGTTCAACAAACCAACAGAAACGACAACACAATTGAATTATGGACAATTTCGCGTTAAGCTAAAAATAAAGTATCCAATGAGAATTTAAACTTACTCTAGAATTATTTGGGAACAAAAATCCGTGACTTGAATAACGTAAGATATTGCCATAAATATACTAATATTTGACAAATTGACTTTTTATTCTCATTCGCTTAATGATTATGGAATGCACCTACATGTTTATTATACAGTATATTTGACAGTAAAACAGATGACTCTTATATGACCATTTTGGTAAATGTAGAAATAAATGTATAAATATAGGACTATGTACGTAAAAGCCATTAACAATCATATTTCCCTCAGCTTTTGGAACAGTTTTTGAGATCATAATCCTAGTTATAAGTACTGAACACCAGACGTAGTTCTAAAAGTTCTTCAACATCGTTGTCAATTCAATCACATCAGTAAGTCGCTTTACTTTAAGACTCATGTTTGTTGATGATTGCCATTTTATTGTTATACCTTATAGAGATTATTTTTGAATTGGACAGTTTAATACACAAAGTAATATGAATATTACAAAAACCTAAATGTGGTAGAAAGAAAAAGTAATTTAATCAAGTTGCCTAAATGCGAATGATTTACCGATGGGAACACTTCATCTATTAAAAATCTGAAACTTTTCTTGGTCAATCATATTTTAATCAGTTGAAGCAATTACAACATTAATCACAACAAAATCAATGTTAACCTATATAGTTCTGCAACATGCAGGACGAAGATTTGACTTGTGTAAAGATTTTGTCTTATACGTGTATTTGACATCATACATAAATATGTTTTAATGTACATGATTTTTTGGAATGTTCTATAGGTTTGCCTCCACTGGAAATATGAATTGATTTATAATTTATTACTATTATGTAATTTAAAAATAGAAATGAATAATTGGAAAATCATGGCCATATGGTCTAATGTTGGAATAAAACATATATCTATATACTCAACCCTCCATAAGTAAGTATGCAGTATGATATTTAAAAAAAGGAAAAAACAATAAGCTCTAAAGCAAATATTTTATTCATTTTATACCACATTTACGTTATCAATTGTCAAATAAAAGTCTACATTAAAATAATCTAGTCGTAAAACATCATTAAGAACTTTTTTCAGGTCTTTAACAAACATAATTCCCAACCAACTTTGCCACATTTTCATGTTTTACTGATGAAAGTCGTCCAAAAACATTATATAATGTCATTTTTCAGGCATACAATCAAGTAGATTTTATGGTTTTGTTTGTATTTTGTATGAACAATCTTATTAAGAAAATGATGAATTAAAAAAAGACTCAAATTTAAATCAATACATACTGTTGTCTGAAAATGGTGAAACTGAGTTTTTATTTTCTTCCTTCCAATTTAAATTATTTTCTCTACAGAAGGAATACTTAACATCAAAAATTGCAACAATTTGTGCAAAATTTATCAAAACAATGTAATACATAAGTGTATACTTATTTATGGATAGTAGTTTATGTTTACTCATCAAAACAATGTAAAACATATGTGTATACTTATTTATGGATAGTAGTTTATGTTTACTCATCAAAACAATGTAAAAGATAAGTGTATACTTATTTATGGATAGTAGTTTATGTTTACGCATCAAAACAATGTAAAACATAAGTGTATACTTATTTATGGAGAGTAGTTTATGTTTACTCATCAAAACAATGTAAAACATAAGTGTATACTTATTTATGGATAGTAGTTTATGTTTACTCATCAAAACAATGTAAAACATATGTGTATACTTATTTATAGAGAGTAGTTTATGTTTACTCATCAAAACAATGTAATACATATGTGTATACTTATTTATGGAGAGTAGTTTATGTTTACTCATCGAAATATTTCGTCATACTTTAACTCTCCATTTTTACATTTAATTGGACCAATGAATATATATTTGAAGCTAATACCGTTCTTTCAACCATCTAAATAATTAGCCACACCAATAAGCTGAATGTTATGGTGTTGACGATCTTATATTCATTTTCATAGGTCAATTATACTAACAGCAACCGAAAACATAAACAGATTTTACCAATTGGATACAGTTGTTTTCTGTACATTTGCCAGGCAGCTTTGAATCGAAATTCATTGATGTGTGTTATAAATGTAGTGATCAGACTCTGAAAAAAGCATCTTAGCTCAAGAGCAATTCTAAAAGCTTACTATCTTGATTTGTTAATAAAATACTTCGGAAACAATATTGAACTTAGTGAATTTCATATGTCAAAACATAATGCAACAAATGTAATGTGTTAACCACATTAAAGCCGGATTTTTATCAAGATCTTAGCATAAATGACAGAGACATCCAACACATAAAACTTTAACGCGACAATTACAAAGATAAATCATCCATAGTAAACATCCTTATGGTGTGTTACCATTGCATGAAGAAAAATCTGACAAAAAATGACAAAATTTTATGGTAAAGAAAAAACTTTGACACAATTGTTAACAACACCAGACGTCCGCCCGACAGAACGCCCACCCGCCTGATCATCTACACGGCCGGGTTTCGTCAGTCTATAATCCGATTTTTCCGTTAAAAATCCAGCTAAAAATTATGAAATTGGTTTAAGCACTCATTATTTTTTCATTTACACTGGCTTGCCCGTAAGCTTTTCGATCGCGATGACAAAGGTGAACATTAACTAGTGTGATATTTTTTTCATCTATAATCACTGCTGAAACCTTACTCTATCAATTTAAAATTTATCAAGTTCTATTCCCAAGTATACATTTAAAAAAAATCCAATTAGATTAATGTAATTAAACCTTTTCAGATTCATCAAAATTAAGACACGTGTCATTCACCAGTCTGTCCTAATATTTTATCAAATGTGATATATAAATATACTCACAAAGTAAGAGATACTCTTAATGCAAACATATTGTTATTTTCAATTGAGTTTGGTGTGATTAAAAGAATATATTATATTAATAAGGGGCTATGGATACAGGAATCGTTGAAAGAAAAGTTGCTCATTATTTATGGATTATTATTGGTAGTTTCCTAATTGTTTTTGGAACTGCTGGGAATATATTATCTCTTTTGGTACTAAACAGAAAGGGAGATGAGAACGCATCTTATTTTATCCTTCTGAGAGCTCTGGCAGTTTGTGACATGAGTGCACTTATACTTGAACTGGGGCGTAATTTAATAAGAGAAATATTTGATATTGAGATCAGAATATTACATGTCTATACATGTAAATTTCATGGTTTTCTTGTTTACGTTTCCTTTCAAATGTCAACATGGATTCTAGTGATTGTGACATTGGTACGTGCTTTAAGTGTTTGGAAACCTTTTGTTGTGAAAAAAATATTTACAATTCGCTTTTCTTATATCATACTTGCAATAACAACGTTTTGTACCGTCAGTTTCAATAGTCATTTGTTAATATACGGAGGAATCAGTGCAGGACCAAGCTTGAATATTTCAACAGAATCAGGCGTTACATATTATTGTTATCCTTATAGCAACACAGACGAAACGTATCAATACTTCGTAGAAAATGCATGGTCTCCCACTGTGGCCGTATTCACTTTTTATATTCCCTATGCTATTTTAATAGCTTGTAACGTCTTAATCTTTGTTAATATCAGGCGTAGTCGGAAGTTTCGACAAAGTTCCAGTTTAACAAGTACACAGAGTCATTCCCAAACGCGACTGAATAAGATGATACTACTGCTAAGTCTAACGTATCTCTTTCTTGTAGCACCTCAAAACATATTTGTATCAATAGAAGCTTACGTTTATCCCAATGAACAATACTACAGTAATTTGCAGATGCAAGCTGAACGTACCATGGTTTTAGCCATTACGAATTTACTTTTTTACACAAATAATGCCATCAATTTTCTCCTTTATATATTATGGGGTGATAAATTTAGAGAACGGACAAAAGATATCCTATGTTACTGCTGTCGATATGTACAGAGAAGACAAATGTTTCAACTAACTATCAGGAATCAGAATGGAGCATGGACAACATCACGTACAACTTGATCAATGAATACTGTAACCGAAATGACTAGTAACTGACTTTTTGTGTAAAAAAATCTTAAAAATAATTTTTTCATGTTTTTATTGCTTACTTTTGATGTAAGATTATGTTCATTCGAATTCATTACTTTGTAAAATCGTGTTGCATGATGCTTGTTCCGGTTGATATTTCAATATTGTAAATTTTATTTATTTTAACGCTTCATATGTTTTAAGTGGAAACCCAACTGCATTGTTATCCCACAGGTAACAGAGACAACTTGATATAATGATCTTTTACATATATATTTTATATGGTGCATTGCTACCACGATTTCAACTAATGTGATTATATTTTTGATCTATAATAGCAACCCATATTTTACTCGATCAATTAAATATTCATCAGTTCCTATTCCCAAGAAAACATTTAAATTGTATATAAATGACTTATATCGAATTAGATTAATGTATCTAAACTTTTTCCGTATCATCAAAGTTAAGCCTATCGATATGTTATTCATCAGTCAGTCATTCATACTTCATCAAATGTGATGTGTCAATTTACTTAAAGAGTGAGAGATAGTCAGAATACAAATGTATTAGTATTTGCAATTTAAATATTAGTTTTTTTTATTAATAAACACTTATAAGGGACTATGGATTCAGGAATCATTGAAAGAAAAGTTACTCATTATTTATTGATAGTAATTGGTAGTTTTCTAATTGTTTTTGGAACTGCTGGAAATATATTATCTCTTTTAGAGCTCAACAGAAAAGGAGATGAAAACGCATCTTATTTCATTCTACTTAGAGCTCTAGCAGTTTGTGACATGAGCACGCTTATATTTGGACTAGGGCGTATTTTAATAAGAGAAATATTTGATATTGAGATTAGACAATTACACGACTATACATGTAAATTGCATGGTTTTCTTATCAGTATATCGGTTTAAATGTCAACATGGGTTCTTACGATAGTGACAATGGAACGTGCTTTAAGTGTTTGGAAACCTTTTATTGTGAAGAAATTCTTCACAATTTGCACTTCTTACATCATACTTGCAATAACAACATTTTGTACCGTTAGTTTAAATAGCCATGCTCTGATATACGGAGGACTCTTTGCATCACAAAGCAGGAACATTTCAACAGAAGAGGAAACTGTTTATCATTGTAGTTATTACAGCAAGACAGACAAGACGTACAGATATTCGTCGACAATACCTGGTTATACATCATAGCCTTTTGCAATTTTTATATTCCTTTTGCTATTTTAGTAGTCAGTAACATCATAATTATTGTTAAAATCAGGCGTAGTATGAGGTTTCGATCGTTTGTAACAAGTAGACAAAGTGATTCCCATACACGACTGAATAAGATGATACTTTTGCTTAGTCTAACTTTCCTCTTTCTTGTGGCACCTCAAAACACATGTTTATCAATACAGGGTTACATATATTCACGAGAGGAATACTACAGTGATTTGCAGATGCAAGCTGAATATAACCTGGTCTTAGCCATCATGAATTTACTTTTTTACACAAACAGTGCCATCAATTTTCTCCTTTGACAAATGTTTCAACTAACTATCAGGAATCAGAATGAAGCATGGACAACATCACATACAGCTTTATCCGTAAAAAATGAAACTGATGTGACTGGAAACTGACTATTTACATAAACAAACGTAAATAAATTAAACGTCGCTTTAGTGTAATGTTAAAACGGTGTTCATTCGGATGTATAACTTTTTAAACTCGTTTTAAATAGTGTGCATTGTTTTTGTAAATAGGACATAGATTCAAATCCATTCCATGACATATACTTTCATATTGATCTAGTATTTCCATAAAGATAGCTTCAACAAGTGAGATAGAAACAGCCAAATCTAATTTCTATAGTTATCAATGGATTGTCATTAAAAATTTAAATACGACCAAAAACAATGCCAAACAAATAATTATCCATCAATAAACACTTCGAATAAATTGATATGGCTGACGATTAATGCTTTTTTCTTATCGATAAATACCACCACTCAATGCAAAAAACCTTTTATGAGATTTTCAAGATATAAACCCGACTATATTATCGACTATAATAAACATAAGATAAGAAATTGTAATCAACGCCCGTTTTAACCACTGCACAATATTATGGATTATGCATTAAAGTTATTTGAATAGAACAATTCTTTCTTTATCGAAGAATGTGTTGTTTTCAGTTATACACTTAGGCTCACGTTTTTAATGGGTTTAACGCCGTTTCAACACGATTTAGGTCATTTTACGGCGTCCAGCGCACCTAACCTAGCTTTCCTGGACCCTTGTCTATAACCAGTACTCACCTACCCTTCCACAAGGCCGGAAAATTTTCCATATTATCTAATCAATGGAAGAAAATTGACATTATTGTCAAATTTTCATGGAAGGGTATAACCTCCCCGGATAGGATTCGAACCCGTACCCCCTTCAGGACACGAGATTCCAAATCGCGGCGTGCTACCAACTGCGTTATCGTTGCGGGTTTAGACTTTGGTAAATTTCCGTATACTCTGTAAATTTCATAGACTGTATATTATTTTATTTTGTTTTACAATAAAACATATATAAAACGTTTAGCTTGGTGTTTTTTATTTTATAGAACACTCATATAAGGTAACAATACTAATAAAAATAACAATTAATTACATTTAGTGTAAAAATGTAATACATTTTATATTTTATTCACACTAGAGTATGTCATTCTCATTCCCAGAGGCTATCAAGATTCACGATACTAGAATCTTGATATCCCCGGGGTACGAGAATGGAGTATGTTACCTGGGACATAATTTGTTAAAACAAATCATATCGAGATATTGAGTTTAAATGTAATTGTAGTAGGAAACGTTTTTTTTTTCATCTCAACAATGTCGCTTAAGGCGTAAGTTATTATTGAAATGTTATTTGATAGAGTTGAGCTATATGCCCGAGAGATTGAAAGTCGATTTAATTCCATCACTTAGTCGCTCCCCTCCAAGCCTTTTATGTTAATTGTTTACTGCCATACGGCTAGCTTCGAGCCACTTGACACACAGTCAATGACATAATTAATAGCGTATATGTTACGTCAGCTTTAGATTAAATAATACATGCTTTGAAGAGACAGCCTCAAATATTTATTCATAATAATAACACAACGTAAGTATTACATGTAAGCACATATGAACTGAATAATTTACACTGGTGCAGCTGTAGGCATATTAATAACGACAAGGTGGACAGTTACAAATGAGATAATATTTTTTTCATCTAAAATCAAAGCTGACTCTATATTCTACCAATTAAAAATTGATCAGTTTCTATTCCCAAGAAGACATTTATATAATCTTTTAAGTTTCATTAAAATTAGCCTGTGGTTCTCATCAGTCAAACAATTATATTATGTACAATGAGATGTAAAAATTTACCTATTATAATACAAACCAATATTACTTGCATTTATGATATAAGAATGTTTTTTTGTTAATGTTTATTTTATAAAGAATAATGGATTCAGAAATCATTGAAAGAAAAGTTACTCATTTCTTATGGGATTATTTATTACAATTGGTAGTTTTCTAATTGTTTTTGGAACTGCTGTAACTTGGAAGTATATTATCTCCTTTAGTGCTCAACAGAAAACGAGATGAGAACGCATCTTATTTTATCCTTCTGAGAGCTCTGGCAGTTTGTGACATGAGTACACTTATATTTGGACTGGGGCGTAATTTAATAAGAGAAATAATTGATATTGATATTACACGACTATACATGTAAATTACATGGTTTTCTTGTTTACGTTTTCTTTTAAATGTCAACATAGATTTGAAGATGTGAAGAAATTTTTCACAATTCGCACTTCTTACATCATACTTGTAATTACAACGTTTTGTATCGTTAGGTTCTAATAGTCATATACGGAGGACTCGTTTCAGCACAAAGCATTAATATTTCAACAGAAACGAATACAGAATATTTATCATTGTGGTTTGTCCAGCAAGACAGACGAAACATATCGATACTTCACGGAAAATACACTGCCGCACACAGTGCCAATTAGTATTTTTTATATTCCCAATGTTATTTTAATAGTTTGTTACATCCCAATCTTTACAAGTAGACAAAGCCATTCCCAAACACGACTGAATAAGATGATACATTTGCTTAGTCTAAATTTCGTTATTCTTGAATTGCCCCAAAACACATTTATATCAAAAGAGAATTACGTTTATCCACGTGAGCAATTATTACTTGATTTACAGATGCAAGTCGAAAATGCCATGATTTTAGCCATCACTAATTTATTTTTTACACAAATCACGCCATTTTTAATGTATATACTATTAGGAGTTAAATTCAGACAACAGACAAGTGCTTCAACAAACATCACGTCTAACTTTATCTATGAATGATGTGTAACTGATGTGACTAGAAACTGACTCTGCAAAGAGTATTGTCCGAGGCAGCCTCGCTATTATCAATCAATCAATCATATAAGTGAAACTATTGATAACTTAGTCATTTGAATAATGAATCGATATGGCTACTTTGGCTTCATGCGTATTACAATTTAACATAACTGACGAAATATCAAATTGACTATCTTATAATGAGCCATTCATAATAACAAATTCAATAATAGCTCGTAAGTATCAAACATATTGATGGTTGAAAAACTTTCATGTATAGATTTTCAGGAATATATAATACAGTGTCATTGTGATTGAATAGTAAATAATATGTTAAATTTATTCACTGAATTTTTTAATGGTTGTAATTACAAAATTGTTGTTATTCATAACCTAAACATCTAATAAATTCATATGACAGCAATTCAAGTATAATTTTGTTCATTTATTTCCTTTAAAAAATATAAATCATTAATAATTTAACTGTTTTAATACTGTTATAAAACAAAAACAGAAATATGTAGACTAAAAGGCTTTGTTTCAAATACATGAACGTGACCAAATGCATGTGTAAAATCAGTAAATCTTTAAACACACCTCTCCGTTGACTAAAAGAAAGCTTCCCTAAATATTCAAAATATTATCATTTTCAGGTAATATAAATTGCATTAGCAAGTATACAGAGCATGGAGTACATATTCAAACTTATGAAGATGCTCATAACCTAACCTTATTAATCAAGCAAAGTCAAACATTTCTTCACCATTTTGTTTCCTGTTTTATTCCATTTCATTGAAGTAAAAGTTATTTATAATAGTCTCTTCCATTTAGTTTTGAATTTATAGCTTTACAATAGTTTTACAACATCATTATATCTGAATATTTAGGGAGTACTTTCAATTAGTTCCATAGTTAATCAAAGCGCCGATAGCGCTGTACGGACATGGATTTAACAGGGAAAAAGTTGGTGGAGTCAATAGAAAGGGAACTTGGGGAATCGAAAATTTACAAACAAACTGTATAACGTAGGATCATGACGCTTATACCCCCCGCAGAGAAATGCGAATCAACCGATCATGATTTTCTACGACACCAGTATATGATCTGTTTTTGACAGCGGAAAATTGCAGGCGTGTCTATTTTTAGCACATCGGGGATCCAGTTGAATGTACGAAAAAAACAGAAACGGGTCAGATGTTACATAACTTGCTATCTATAATTTAGCATATGAATGGCGGTTCTTAATCGAAAATGTTAAAACGGAATTAACAATGATATTTTCACGTATTGTGTGTGAACAACAAGACTGCTTAATACCGTCATATATTGTTAACTAGGGGACTATTTATTCATACCTTGTGTTTACCTATACATACCGTTGTACTGAATCTGACAGTGCATGTCCATCGAATGTCTACGTCCGCGACATTTTTTGATGCGTTTCAAAATGTGTCGCTTACTAAGACCTGAATTGCTTACGCAAGTCATGTCAAGAACGATTCAATAGCAAGATATGGTAGTTGGTTTCAAATAGATTTATATTGATTAGCTCAACTTAATGTCATTAGGAGTTGATAGCCAATTCAAATGAATTAGTAAATGCCATTTGATTATATTACATTACATCAGATAAATTATATATATTTAATATTAAATTGTGTACATTTGGTAATTCTATAATAAGGATTTGATAAGCAAAACTACGTCTGTCGGTGTTCAAATAAAAAAACGAAACAACCTTTTGTATCTACCTTGTGCCATGTTTTCGTCAAAGAGTACGCAACATTGCAGAAATGAAATAGCCGAATAAAGTAGTTCAATCAAATTAATAATTTATGCGTTTAGTCTTAGTACTTAGAGTTATAATCAATATCGTGCTCCAAACACAGCACTAACTGTCTTCTATATGCAAGAGTGGAATGCAATAAAGTAAGTATCCCCATAAAAACATTAACTTAGTTATAATTTGATACTATATCATTTTTATATTAACTTAAGTTGTATCAATTTTGTATAGTCCAACAGAATTAACCTGAGCTTGACCTTTATGCAAGAATATATTAAACTCAGTATTTACAGTCTATTTTTGTCTTCGTTTGTAAATCGCGCTATATCGGAAGCTTTCGGCAGAATCCACGTACTGAACAATTAATGTTGTTTTCCTAAGAATAAATACTTTGAAACTGTGCCATTATAGTGCTGACTTACTTGTTTACCCAAAAACAAATGTGTCTAAATTAAAAGTACAATAACATGCCACTTTTAATAAACTGATTTATACTCGCATAGATTGTAATAAACACGTGTATAACCGTATATACGCATACGGAAACTCACGATTTTATGTAAGTGAAGTGTGTAATTATTATAATTAGGTAGTTCAAGCTCAGGTCAATTCTGTTGGACTATATACTTGTATATTACATTTATATCTTGATTAAAATCATTGTTTCTAGTTCATGTACCCTAGATTAAGTTTAATGAATGTAGTACAATTATATATTATTTATATTATATATCATATACTTTCAATATTTACATTTGAAATACTGTATTGTATTACTTATTATAGTCCGATTTTATCCGGTGAGCCGTGACTGCACTTTTGTATTTATAGATTTTTGGAATATTCCTACAAAAAGGTAACACAGCTTATTAACCAACCAACTGATTACTGCCTTTATCATAATTATTCAAGTTTGATTTAAGTGACTCAATAGTCGTGGCGGTAAGACACTTGGATTGATAGACATTCCTTTTGTTACCCCGGGTTCGAATCCTGCTTAGTATCCTTTATTCTTTTTTATTATTTTTATTTTTTATTTTTTGCAATCATGGAAACGTACAACTCGAAATCTCTGTGCAGCACGAAGCCAAATGTATATAAAATAGAATATGCATATTCGCCTGAGATTGTGCTTAGTTATTACTTTGATGTCATACACTTAACTGTCTCGACCGCGTCTTATAGAAATGATTCTATGCGCATGCATTTTATAAGAAAGAGAAGTGAAATGGGATGCATGTAATTTTGGCACATTCGTTCGATTGCATCCTAGTTTGGTTTCATATAAATGTATTATCATTCGGTACAATATAAATTGCTGGATATAAAATATAAAGAACCAAGGAAATAAAGCAAATAGAAATTAAACAAAATCAAATTATAGCACAACAATCATTATATGATACGGACAACTATACATGTATTTAATAATAAATTAAAAAATGTGGAGGCGGCGAGGTTCGAACCACTGCAGTAAAATTTATGCATCGGCCAAAGGTTTCTGACTCGTTACCGACTGCGCTATTTTGAACAATGATTTTCAATTATTATATCATGCAAATATACTTGAGATATTATAGTTTGTATTGATTTTTAGTGTAGTATTTACTGGTTATACCTATCGTCATGGTAATGATTAGACTCATCCAATCTGTCACGGCTCACCGAATAAAATCAGACTATAATGTGTGATATATTAAAACTAAGTGATGCATGAACATATGAAACTAATATTGTTGTAGCTTTCTTCTGCTTAAAGACACAACTTATCATTAATTTTGACACATGTATGGCATGCTTTTTTCGTGGCTAGATATAACGGTAGAATTTCAGTGTGTCACGTAGAATGGATAAAATAATTGAGGCCCTGCGATGAGTGCATGAACCTAGTTCATATGTAGCGTTTATATAAATGGATCTTAGTATCGAGTAGCAAAAAATACATGTCCCTAATTGTCTACATTTTTCGCTGTTTGACTTTAAGTGAAACTCTTGATACAACTGAAATGATCAAAGTTTGCAAACACAAACGTTGAGACATTGGATACCGACACCCGAGTGACAGTAATAAGCTCTCATTATCTTTGAAAAGCCATATGTAACCCATACATGGACGATAAAAGGATATTTTGTACACTAAGGCACTTGATGACAATATAGCTCGTTTAGGATAACTTGAGACAAAATACAACGATACCATTCTTATACACTGGTGGATTTAAGTTTAGTACACGTAATTATCGACTATTATCAGTGTGATTTTGATGTATTAAATTTAGTACGAGAACACACGTTCCACGCATTAAGACATGTGCAATACTTTCATTACACAAAATCAGCTGACCTCCCTATTTTATGTAATACCTGATTCCCAAAATGTAAACAAACTGAGTCGTTTGTCTCAAGTTATCCTAAACGAGCTATACTTATGTGAAATTTTTGTTGAAATCCATTGACAAATGTTGATGGAATTGTGAATAGAAAAATATTTCTCTTTTTATTACGTATGTCTAATCGTTGACCAGCTACGAAAAAAAATGTCGTCTGCTCATTTAAATGTTGTCTGCTAAATTAATCTTTTATCCATTTTTTTTAAAAAAGGGTGGAAATATTGACTTAATGACAAACAGTTACTCAATTTTGTCAGAGATATCCATTAATACAATAGAAGAAACATTATCAATAGCCAAGCATGGGCCTCAATTTATTTCACCTGCTAGCAAACACGAAAAAGTCATGAAACATGTAATACTTGAAATTTTCACCTCTATTATGATGTAACCACTATACTACAATTTTCTTTTGATGTCCAAGATTTATAAGTTGTGTCTTTAATATAGATTTAATGGTTATGTAGATTTAGATTTTATTTATAATATCTTGCATTATTCTTCAAAATGTGCAAAATATGGTTGTGGTTCGAAAGTTTGCCCCCCCCCTCTAGAAAAAGTTTGCCCCCCCCCCCCCTAGAAAAATAATTCTGGATCTGCCCCTGAATGTACTATGCTTACAAGAATACTATACGTCAAGTGATTGAATAAGGCTCTTGTCGGGGTAGGTATAGTTTAGTATATGTTTAAAACTGACACTTGAGATTTTTGTTGTTAAGTTTATTTATTGGAGTTATAGTTCTATCACATTAACCTGTCACAACTTGAATAATTACACACTCACTGAGTTTGTTATTATTTAACCACTTTTTAACCATTGAGCCACAAATCCATAATAATAATTGATAATCTAACTATACATGCTACGATTTTGAATATCTGGGAAATAACAAGTTCGAAAGGGCACGACTATCCAAATCCCGGCGCGATACCAACTGCGATATCGACACGGGTTTTGTTGTTAAGTGCTTATTTTTAGTAGACTGTGCGTTTTTGACGTTGATGACGTCATCGCACAAAATTTGACATGCGCTACAAGCACTTATAGGGGCGGATCCAAGATTTATTCAAGAAAGGGGTGTCCAATTTTTTTAGGGGGGGGGGAGTCCAAACTTTTGAACGACAGCCACATTATACACTCAACCCGAAGACAACTCAATCCGTGCATAACTCATTGTCTATGAGTTGTCTTGTATATGTTGTCTATGTGTTAAGATGTTCCTAAACTTCCGTTACGGAACGTTTTGGAACGTTCAAGGTAACTAAACACGCTGCAGAGCGATTTGCTGACCACGTATAATATATTGTTAAACTATTGCCACTGTGTAACCAAATAGTTTCGTAGCTAAATAATATATTTTATGACTGCTAAACCGGTCTCAACCAGATTGAATAGTTTAGTGTCTAAATTATTTATTTTTGATCATTTTTTAAAATAAACCAGTTCAAGTTAAATCCGTATTGCTTAAGTTAATCACACATTAGATTATTAGGCATGCAGAGAGTTTGAACTTACAAAATGTATATAAAGTCATTAATTAGTGTTTTAAGTTTCTGATTGAGTTGCCGTCAGTGTGTAGTATATAACTGGTTGAAAGCAATTACTGGCTAAACGTGCAGATGTTAGGTTAATATTGCAAGTTGGATATGTAATTTGTGATATTATAAATACTCGTTTCTTTTCATAACAGCGGAGAAATATATTCAAAATAAAGTGTATTATTTTACTGGCTACATAATACAGTACAACCCCGATTGAACAACGCCCACTGAAACAGAGACTAACTTATGTCGTTGTGTAGTGGTCGTTGTTCCGTTAAGATCTAATTTAGTTAAAATTACGCCTAAGTGAAAAATCAGCTGTTCGGTTATGCGGAGGATTTGTTCCGTAGGTAGTAGTGCTGTCACGAAGCGTATCGGGATATATTGCATTACGCTGGCGTCGTATCGCAATACGTACCACGATATATGGTGGGCAATTAGATTCGTTGTGCCTCTGCTGTATTTAATAGAAACATTGCACATCTTACATGCAGCTACTGCTAGAATCTAGCCTCTAAGTATACACGGTCATTTAGGATTGTGACGCGCCTTAATCGGTTAAATTCTTGTAAATTAAGGTTAGATTGAATGAACAATGGAAAAACTAAGGTTTCGCTACTTTTATTTCGCCAAAGGAAGAATTTTCCAATTAAAATATAAAATATCGCAAAATACCGGTACGTTAAAATGGGTACGGATTGCCTCAGCTGCGTATCGCAATATACCGGTATACCGGTTTATTGTGACAGGCCCAATAGATGACCGCTCTGCTGAGGTTATACTGTATATTAGGTACTTGCAATTTACATAACATATGCATCGCGTATATAGATTCATATATTTGCAATAAAGTATAAATTTTATCATGATGGATACTGACAGACGTAGAGATTGGGTAGTCGTGTTTACGGCTTTCATGTGCCATTGTTTGACTCATGGAATAGTGTACTCTTATGGAATACTTTTTGTAAGTCTAAAAGAGGCATTTCATGGAACTAAATCAGAGTTAGGATGGATTGTTTCCTTGACTACAGGATGTCTGTACCTGTCAGGTAAAATATTGATCAATTTTCGCTTCATGAGTATGAAATCAGAAGCACTTAAGCACGTAGTGTACACGCCGAGTAGATTTTATGTTTTTGAGTTAGACAATTCTTTATTGCTAGACATTACCATCGCCCCCGGGTCTGTAGCGCAGTTGGTATCCCACCAGGATTTTAAAAATAGTGTTCCGAAGGGGTACGGGTTCCAATCCTAATCGTAGCGGTTATATCCTCCAATGAAAATTTGACTATAATATAAATGTTCCCTCATTAATAAGGTACGATTTTATAGAGTAGTTGCCGACCCTGTGGAGGGGTAGAATACTGGTTATGGATAAGGGTACAGGAAAACTGAGTTAGGTGCGCTGGTCGTCGTAAAATTACCTAAATTTTGTTGCTAACCCGGTATAAAATTTAAAAGCTAAAATCCAAATCGATAAAATAGTCAATGTCGTTAATTTCATTTACATGCAAGAAATACTCTAGTTAATATTTCGATATTTGTAGCTTGATAATCACTCTATCAAGCGATACGATCTCGAGGAAATATATAGGTTTTAATTATTAAACTAAGTTCTTTAGATAACAAAAGTCACAATCAATTGTCTGAGTGTTTCTCTTTATACAAAAAATCACAATCGAATACATGAATGATTTTTCTTTATACAAAAGTCACAATCAATTGCCTGTAGGTTTCTCTTCCTACAAAAAATCACAATCTATAACATAGAGGTTTCTTTTTATACAAAACTTCACAATTGCATAAAGGTTTCTTTTTATACAAAACTTCACAATTGCATAAAGGTTTCTTTTTATACAAAAAATCACAATGGATTGCCTGTACGTTTCTCTTTATACAAAATTCATAATCGAATAAATGAATGATTTTTCTCTGTACAAAAGCACAATCTATTGCCTGGAGGTTTCTCTTTATATCGAAAATCACAATCGATTGCATTGAGATTTTTTCTTTATACAAAAATCACAATAGTTAGCATTAAGGTTTCTCTTTATACAAAAATCACATTCGGGTGCAATTATTTATTTCTTTATACAAAACGCGAACGCAAATGGACTGTATTTACTTTCCACGGTGCCTACATTTGACCTTGACATTTTTAACAGTATTTAAAAAGACTTTATATTACATGTATATTAATTCGGCTAAGGTCGAAATATAAGCTTGTTATTCTACTTTCTAAAGAAGGTTTTAAGAATAAAAATTTGAATCATAACTAGTGTATTGTACTTTAATCAAAAAAAAATACTTTGATATATTCAAATAAAATTGACTAAAAATTGTTATTTAAGAGGTAATTCATATGATACAACATGAGTAAGCAATTTTTATGAGATTATTCAATGACACGAATGATTGAAGGGAAGAGGCTATACAAGAACCGTATCTGACTTAGACAACGGATATTAAATTATGTAATTTATAATGTTCATTTTTTGGCTCGTACTTGTACAACTTTTACAACAAGAAAAACTTATAATATTATGATTGGCCTAGAATATGTCATAATTGTAAAGTGAATTTCGTTCGAAAGCTAACTAAAACCCACGAAAAGAATAACGATTGTTTTATACATGAATATGTATATTATCATAATTATTATCATTATCATCATTATTTTATACAATGTAACTATCAGGCACTGGTTTGTCGAATTTAAGACACTTGAAAACGATATCATACATGTATATCCTACACTTTAGTCATAGCCACGAGTGAAAATGTCACTTTCTGAGTTCACGAGTTGAAATAAAAATCATCTTACACCAAAGTTGACGAATATTCTGTTTCTTTCATGCTTAGTTTTGCGTTTTATTTGATGTATTTTACGCAAATTATAACGTGACGTCATTTCTACTCGAAGATGACGTCATTTATCATCTAATATGACGTCATGAACGATGAAAATATAAGGTTATATTTTCACTGCAATGAAAATATAAAATTTATATTTTCATCGTTTATTTTCATCGAATAACGTGACGTTTCACCGTAAAGCATGAAAGAAAATGACTTAACCGTACATATTTATGCAGCTGCACCAATCAAATTTGTAAATTTTAAATGCATTGCGCATCGGTGATTGCACACTGTAAGTGTACGCTCATATTATAGTGTGAGCAAACATAGCAGAGACAATAGTTGTCAAAAACGCAGACCGGCCTCACAGCCAATAGGCAAAAGGGGACATTTTTACGGATTTTTTAACTTTTTCTATAAAAGGGATGCCGCAAACAAGTAAAGAAAATGTTAGTTTAAATCGAGAGAGTGAACAATTCCCCTAAGGAAAAGATCAAGAATGCTAAGACAATTATTCCACGCTTAAACACAAGTTGATTTCAACCTGAAAACTAAAATTCCTGCTTTAGCAGAAGTAAGCAGAAAAAATATATAAACAGGAGGTATTATTTTAAGTGGAATAATAAAAACGTTGGAATGAAACATCCTTAGCGTAGAGTACATGAAGTTGGTTTTACAGACAGAGAGGCGTTGAATTTAGAGGAACGGGTTTGGATGCTACCGGCTGGCTCATTTGGTAGCACGCAATTCTACTGATCCAGAGTTCGTGGGTTCGATTTTCGAGAGGGGCATAATTTCGTGGAGCTTGGTCATGAAATAATTTTTACTGCCATTCTCACTCCTACCACTGATTCTTAATCATGCAGTGCAATTGTCAGTCACTGACGGAAGTATGTGCCAACGGGTTAACACCTAAATCCAGGGATTAAGCATTTACTGGAACGTTGAGTAGGTTTACTGACCGACGTTATGTAACCTATACAGTAGGTTGCTACGGCGTTAACCCCCCCTCCCCCAAAATGGACAACGCCTGGGATATTAGTTAATGCCAATTGACTTAAAACAGAATAATAGATTCTATGCTTCAGTCACTAAACTAAAAATGAAAAAAAAATCAAGAACTGTTTTAGGTTGAGGATCAAACTCAGGTCGCTTAATTCGAAATTGTTCGTGCTTTTGGCTGTACCATATGGCGTTTGCTAAAAACTTGTGGTAATGTAGAAAAGACTTGGCGAAATGATAAAATAATAGGATATAAATATTTCAATATATTTACCATGTTACACAGCTATTTTGATTGATGGTTTTATCCAACGAATAAATAGTAAAATGATAGTTAAGTTATATTATTAGATCGTTTAACATGAAATGACCTCACCAAGGACACAAAGAGACGATTTGTTTTATTCATACTGGGTTCAACGACGGGTCGAGACATATTCTGATGTGCACATTTGTGAACAGTGAACCTATTGCCAATTGAAGCTAGGTCTCTAATTAGCTAATGTTAATTAGAATATATTATTTTGAAATCATATGTTAGATTTTTTATACCAGCAGCGTGTTCAGCAACGACTGTTAGCGAACGTTATGGATCCGGGACAACTCAACCCATAGACAACTCAACCCGTGGATAACTCAAGCCAAATTTAGGGCAACTCAAACCGTTAGTGAGGTTTTGAGTTTCTCGGGATGAGTTGTCTTTGGGTTAAGTTATCCCGACCCTAACGTTACATAACGTTTCGGAACGTTCAGGGTTATTGAACAAGCTGCGGATTTAACGCCGTGTCAACACAATTTTAGTTAATTTACGTCAGCTAGAACATCTAACCTAGCATTCCTATACCCATGTTTAAAACCAGTACTACCCTACCCTGTAACAAGACCGACAACTTCTCCATATACCATATTTATGGAGAGAAATTGACATTACAGTCGATTTTCATAGAAGAGTATAATCGCATTGGGTGAGAATCGAACCAGTTTCCCAAGTGGTAAGGCCATGCCATACTTAATATGATTTTGTTAAGCGTCCGCGTGCGCGTAGGTTTTAAAAAATAGAGTCCCCAATACCAAAAGAAGAAAAAATGGAGATTTTTTCTTAAATAATTCTGTTGTTCCGGGATTCGATAACTGATTTTCTCAGGAAATAATACTAGTCTGATAGCTCTTTGTTTCTATGTTTTGATTAATAAAAATGTACATGTGTATGTTGTATATACTTTTTGATAGAATTGCTTAAATCTCACATTAATGCAATAAACATTCATGTACTACCAGGTACTTGGTTGTGTGAATACTAGCTGGAATGGATATGTGTTTCGTTTTCGGTTTGTGTGTTCTTGTGAATAGGTACCAAGGTTTGTCAAACTTGAGTTGACGCTTAACAAAATTCCAATTTGGCATGGTCTAAACTAAATTCGCAATTCCGACGCGCTACCAACTGCGCTAAAGACCTGTGTTGCATACATGTAAATAAGGGCGCATGTAGACAAATGTAAAAATAAAGCTTAGTCATCCAGCAGATGTCACCAACCTTCTGTCATGTTATCATTGACAACTCATTCATGTTACTGATATCAACAAAAATGTTTACGTATTTCGGGTTTTGAAAATAGGCCAACGAAATATCTGTGTATTAGGTCATAGTTAGTAAAGATAAAGTCCACGGTAGCCCAGTGCACCATTCTCGTTCCCAGAGAGTCTAGTAGGATTCTCAATACTAGCTAATTCTCAATACTAGCTAGTATTGAGAATCCTACTGGTAGTATTGAGAATCCTACTAGACTCTGGGAACGAGAATGCAGTGCACCTGATCACAAAAAATCTTACGAAAAAAAGATATCGTAAGTTTAAGACTTAGTAAAAAAATTAAAACGATAAAAGTGCAATATAAGTCTGTTAACGTATACAAGCTCAACCAACTTAACAATTCTGCACTATAACCCCTGATCAATGACATCACCACCAGGCAGTCTAATAATACCCATTTACAGCATGGAAAGTGGGACAAAGGTTGGTAAAATTCCGTAGTCTCAGTGAGATGCGAACCCGGGACCTCTCGGTCCATAAGCACCCGTCCTACAGCCGGAGCACGGCTCCCGCTTAGCTGTTTGACCCAATAAAGTACTGTGGTGCTTTTCACAAAAATTCTTACGAAAAAAATCTTCGTAAGTCAAAAGCAAGAAACATTAATAATTCGTTTATTTTTTGGCTTATCAATTTTAACTAATATACAAATTGTGTAGAATTGTGTATACCTTTTAAATATCAAATCATAGTCATGCTTATTATCCGTCTGACTTTGAAGTGCTAATTACATGTATATGAAACTGACTTACGAAGATTTTTTTCGTAAGAATTTTTGTGAAAAGCACCACTGGTGTTTAAACGGGTTTTGCATGCTTGATACACATTTTGAAATCTCATACAAGTATATCGTATCTATATATTGATATATAAGATTTTTGTCGTATATATTATATTGCTACGTACACTGCTTTAGTTACTTTTTTGACATTATTAAGATATTGATCTTTTGATATTGGTACAATAAAAACTCTAAAAACCGGAATCCTCTGAAAACCGGACGATTGTTAAAGTCCCATATTTTTCCCTATTAAATGCATTGAAAAATATCCCCTGAAAACCGGAAACTCTGAATTCCCAATACCGGATCATTTGCCATGGCTTCTAATGAATAATATTCATAAAAACATCCTCTGAAAACCGGACGCAGATGTCAATTGTTAATTAAATATCCAAGCGTTTTATCTATACAGGCGTGAAAAACACTTGTCTGTCATTGTTTAGGATTCTTATAATGTTTGTTTTGTATAAACATGTATTGTTGTACAGATATGATTTGTAAAACTATTTTAATTTTAATTATTGTTTTTATACAAATAAAGAATCTACACGTTTGTATTCAAAATGACCAAAGTTTGATAATTGTAAAAAAATAATAATGACTATCTTTTTTTTTATTTTGAGTAAGATATTGGAAAACATTACATGTTCATGTGACATTGTTGTTGTGGTTATTTTTTAATATGCATTCATTTAAAACAAGAATAGCATCCACATTTATGATTAATTTAGTCCATTGATAACATGTACATGTAACTAAAGAAAAGCTATTACATGTATTTCAATTTTCTCTTTTCTCAGTTAATTTATACTTACCAAACCAAAATTGACAAAACTTTAATGAAAAAAAATTAAGATGTAGCTAAGCCATCCTTTAATGTAGGAGAATGTCCCACCAGACCCATAGCTATGTTTAATTAGTGATTCTGTATAAACCTCTGAAAACCGGAATCCTCTGAAAACCGGACTTTTTGGTCAGTCCGGAGCAGAGTTTTTACTGTATGCAAATTGATAAACAGATATTTTCAACCATATTAAAATCATAAAAACGTACTAAGCTCACATATGCCGTGACTTATGGGACAATATTTTATACATACAATCACCATCTTTTACAGTTGTATGTCATTTTACAATGAAATTGTCATTACCTTGCTTTTCTGCTTTCAACGTGTTTTAATGCAGTTGTAAGATCTTAAGGAATGTTGATATTTAAGTTGGAATCTGTGAATGGACAGCTTTAATGTTTTTACAAAGATAACAGACACTCATCATCCAGGTTTTAAGAAAATGAGTAGTAGCGTTACATCCCAAAAACCGTTATATATCGTGATATCTTATCGTCGGTGTCACACATTTCAGAAACCCTAAAATCTATATTAACTTTACCCCAGGACTAAATACACTCCGTTATGCGAGTGGATAACATTCATTAACTTACAAACGGTGAATTAATGTTGCAAACATGATTGATGCTTACATACATAAATGTGTGGAATTAGATACTAATTACAATAATTATGTAATAATTGAGCATCAATCATGTTTGCATCATATATCAAAGTTTCGTACAGAGAACTAACAACATTTTACGTACTCTTTCATTTGAAACTAGGGACATTGACTCACGAGTTAAAATGAAAATGATTTGGAGAAAATAACAAATATTCTGTTAAGTACGAGTAGTAAACTCTTCCAACTGACGTAAACAGACAAAAACTGGCAAAAAAAATGTCACTGGGGAATAAATCAGATTAAGGGCGCTAAAACCTCACACTTGCCCCCAAAAACCCAATCTTTGAGTATTCGCACATGTATGTTTATACCATCATTAGGTCCCAGTTAACATAATCCATTTTCGTACCCCGAGGTTATCAAGATTCTAGTATCGTGAATCTTGATAGCCTCTGGGAATGAGAATGACATACTCTAGTGTGAATAAAAAATAAAATGTATTACATTTTTACACTAAATATAATTAATTATTTTTTATTAGCATTGTTACCTTATATGAGTGTTCTTTAAAATAAAAACACCAAACTAAAAGTTTTATATATGTTTTATTGTAAAACAACATAAAATAATATACAGTCTATGAAATTTACAGAATATACGGAAATTTACCAAAGTCTAAACCCGGGTCGATAACGCAGTTGGTAGCGCGCCGCGATTTGGAATCTCGTGTCCTGAAGGGGGTACGGGTTCGAATCCTATCCAGGGAGGTTATACCCTTCCCTGAAAATTTGACAATAATGTCAATTTTCTTCCATTGATTAGATAATATGGAAAATTTTCCGGCCTTGTGGAAGGGTAGGTGAGTACTGGTTATAGACAAGGGTCCAGGAAAGCTAGGTTAGGTGCGCTGGACGCCGTAAAATGACCTAAATCGTGTTGAAACGGCGTTAAACCCATTAAAAACGTGAGCCTAAGTGTATAACTGAAAATAACACATTCTTCGATAAAGAAAGGATTGTTCTATTCAAATAACTTTAATGCATAATCCATAATATTGTGCAGTGGTTAAAACGGGCGTTGATTACAATTTCTTATCTTATGTTTATTATAGTCGATAATATAGTCGAGTTTATATCTTGAAAATATCATAAAACGTTTTTTTCATTGAGTGGTGGTATTTATCGATAAGAAAAAAGCATTAATCGTCAGCCATATCAATTTATTCGAAGTGTTTATTGATGGATAATTATTTGTTTGGCATTGTTTTTGGTCGTATTTAAATTTTTAATGACAATCCATTGATAACTATAGAAATTAGATTTGGCTGTTTCTATCTCACTTGTTGAAGCTATCTTTATGGAAATACTAGATCAATATAAAAGTATATGTCATGGAATGGATTTGAATCTACGTCCTATTTACAAAAACAATGCACACTATTTAAAACGAGTTTAAAAAGTTATACATCCGAATGAACACCGTTTTAACATTACACTAAAGCGACGAAAAACAAATACGTTTAATTTATTTACGTTTGTTTATGTAAATAGTCAGTTTCCAGTCACATCAGTTTCATTTTTTACGGATAAAGCTGTATGTGATGTTGTCCATGCTTCATTCTGATTCCTGATAGTTAGTTGAAACAATTGTCTTCTCTGTGCATATCGACAGCAGTAACACAGAATATGTTTTGTCCGTTCTCTGAATTTATCTCCACATAATATATAAAGGAGAAAATTGATGGCACTATTTGTGTAAAAAAGTAAATTCATGATGGCTAAGACCAGGTTATATTCAGCTTGCATCAAATCACTGTAGTATTCCTCTCGTGAATATATATAACCCTGTATTGATAAAAATGTGTTTTGAGGTGCAACAAGAAAGAGGAAAGTTAGACTAAGCAAAAGTATCATCTTATTCAGTCGTGTATGGGAATCACTTTGCCTACTTGTTACAAACGATCGAAACCTCATACTACGCCTGATTTTAACAATAATTATGATGTTACTGACTACTAAAATAGCAAAAGGAATAAAAAAAATTGCAAAATGCTATGATGTATAGCCACGTATTGTCGACGAAGTATCTGTACGTCTTGTCTGTCTTGCTGTAATAACTACAATGATAAACAACTTCCCCTTCTGTTGAAATGTTCCTGCTTTGTGCTGCAAAGAGTCCTCCGTATATCAGAGCATGGCTATTTAAACTAACGGTACAAAATGTTGTTATTGCAAGTATGATGTAAGAAGTGCGAATTGTGAAGAATTTCTTCACAATAAAAGGTTTCCAAACACTTAAAGCACGTTCCATTGTCACTATCGTAAATTCTTACGATAGTTGACATTTGAACCGATATACTGATAAGAAAACCATGAAATTTACATGTATAGTCGTGTAATATTCTGATCTCAATATCAAATATTTCTCTTATTAAATTACGCCCTAGACCAAATATAAGCGTACTCATGTCACAAACTGCTAGAGCTCTAAGTAGAATGAAATAAGATGCGTTCTCATCTCGTTTTCTGTTGAGTACTAAAAGAGATAATATATTTCCAGCAGTTCCAAAAACAATTAGAAAACTACCAATTACTATCCATAAATAATGAGTAACTTTTCTTTCAATGATTCCTGAATCCATAGTCCCTTATAAGTGTTTATTAATAAAAAAAAAACAATATTTAAATTGCAAATACTAATACATTTGCATTCTGACTATCTCTCACTTTTTAAGTTGGAAACGTTTTTTTTTTCATCTCAACAATTTCGCTTAAGGCGTAAGATATTATTGAAATGTTATTTGATAGAGTTGAGCTATATTCCCGAGAGATTTAAAGTCGATTTAATTCCACCACTAAGTTGCTCCCCTCGAAGTCTTTTATGTTAATTGTTTACTGCCATAAGGCTATCTTCGAGCCACTTTACACACAGTCAAAGGCATAGTTAATCGCACACAGTGCCAATTAGTATTTTTTATATTCTTAATGTTATTTTAATAGTTTTTTAGTTGTTACATCACAATCTTTACAAGAAGACAAAGCCATTCCCAACCACGATGAATAAGATGATATATTTGCTTAGTCTAACTTTCGTTACTCTTGAATTGCCTCAAAATACATTTATATAAAAAAAATAATTACGTTTATCCATGTGAGCAATTATCATATGATTTACAGATGCAAGCCGAAAATGCTATGGTTTTAGCCATCACTAATTTATTTTTTAAACAAACCACGCCATCATTTTTTAAGTATATATTTTTAGGAGTTAAATTCAGTCGATAGACAAGTGCTTCAACAAACATCACGTACAACTTTATAGATGAATGATGTGTAACTGAAGTGACTAGAAACTGACTCTGTCTTCAAAGAGTATCGTCCGAGGCAGCCTTGCTATTATCAATCAATCAATCATATAAGTGAAACTAATGATATATAACTTAGTCATTTGGATAATGAAACGATATGGCTACTTTGGCTTCATGCGTATACCAATTTAACATAACTGACAAAATATCAAATTGACTATCTTATAATGAGCCATTCATAGTAACAAATTCAATAATAGCTCGTAAGTATCAAACAGATTGATGGTTGAAAAACTTTCATGTATAGATTTTCAGGAATATATAATACAGTGTCATTGTGATTGAATAGTAAATAATATGTTAAATTTATTCACTGAATTTTTTAATGGTTGTAATTACAAAATTGTTGTTATTCATAACCTAAACAATTAATAAATTCATATGACAGCAATTCAAGTATAATTTTGTTCATTTAGGTCACATCAAGTTGATCATATGTTCTGTGGATTTTTTCTGAAAAAAATATGGGGCGAGCGAGCGAAGAAAAAAAGTCTTTAATCACTTGCTTTATACAGCGGTTTGACCAAATTTTTATGGGCGAGCGAGGAAATAAAACTATTTTTTGTGTGTAAA
The DNA here is from genome assembly GCA_025267735.1 of Mactra quadrangularis. Lineage (NCBI taxonomy): Eukaryota > Metazoa > Mollusca > Bivalvia > Venerida > Mactridae > Mactra > Mactra quadrangularis. The sequence goes on from CM046293.1 coordinate 36,303,170, forward strand.
AACTGTCAAAATTAAGGTGCGAGCGAATCATAGAACATATGATCAATTTGTTGTGGCCTTATTTCCTTTAAAAAATATAAATCATTAATAATTTAACTGTTTTAATACTGTTATAAAACAAAAACAGAAATATGTAGACTAAAAGGCTTTGTTTCAAATACATGAACGTGACCAAATGCATGTGTAAAATCAGTAAATCTTTAAACACACCTCTCCGTTGACTAAAAGAAAGCTTCCCTAAATATTCAAAATATTATCATTTTCAGGTAATATAAATTGCATTAGCAAGTATACAGAGCATGGAGTACATATTCAAACTTATGAAGATGCTCATAACCTAACCTTATTAATCAAGCAAAGTCAAACATTTCTTCTCCATATTGTTTCCTGTTTTATTCCATTTCATTGAAGTAAAAGTTATTTATAATAGTATCTTCCATTTAGTTTTGAATTTATGGCTTTATAATAGTTTTACAACATCATTATATCTGAATATTCAGGGAGTTCTTCAATTAGTTGCATAGTTAATCAAAGCGCCGATAGCACTGTACGGACATGGATTTAACAGGGAAAAAGTTGGTGAAGTCAATAGAAAGAGAACTTGGGGAATCGAAAATTTACAAACAAACTGTATAACGTAGGACCATGACGCTTATATCCCCCGCAGAGAAATGCGAATCAACCGATCATGATTTTCTACAACACCAGTATATGATCTATTTTTGACAGTGGAAAATTGCAGGCGTGTATATTTTTAGCACATCGGGGATCCAGTAGAATGTACGAATAGAACCGAAACGGGTCAGATGTTACATAACTTGCTATCTATAATTTAGCATATGAATGGCGGTTCTTAATTGAAAATGTTAAAACGGAATTAACAATGATATTTTCATGTATTGTGTGTAAACAACACGACTGCTTGATACCGTCATATATTGTTAACTAGGGGACTATTTATTCATATCTTGTGTTTACCTAACTACATACCGTTGTACTGAATCTGACTGTGCATGTCCATCGAATGTCTACGTCCGCGACATTTTTTATGCGTTTCAAAATGTGTCGCTTACTAAGACCTGAATTGCTTACGCAAGCCATGTCAAAAACGATTCAATAGCAAGATATGGTAGTTGGTTTCAAATAGATTTATTTTGATTAGCTCAACTTAATGTCAATAGGAGTTGATAGCCAATTCAAATGAATTAGTAAATGCCATTTAATTATATTACATTACATCAGATAAATTATATATATTTAATATTAAATTGTGTACATTTGGTAATTCTATAATAAGGATTTGATAAGCAAAACTACATCTGTCGGTGTTCAAATAAAAATACGAAACAACCTTTTGTATCTACCTCGTACCATGTTTTCGTCAAAGAGCACGCAACATTGCAGAAATGAAATAGCCGAATAAAATAGTTAAATCAAATTAATACTTTATGCGGTTAGTCTTAGTTCTTAGAGTTATAATCAATATCGTGCGCCAAACACAGCACTAACTGTCTTCTATATGCAAGAGTGGAATGCAAGAAAGTAAGTATCCCCATAAAAACATTGACTTAGTTATAATTTGATACTATATCATTTTTATATTAACTTAAGTAGTATCAATTTTGTATAGTCCAACAGAATTAACATGAGCTTGACCTTTATGCAAGAATATATTAAACTCAGTATTTACAGTATATTTTTTGTCTTCGTTTGTAAATCGCGCTATATCGGAAGCTTTCGGCAAAAATCCACGTACTGAATAATTAATGATGTTTTCATAAGAATAAATACTTTGAAACTGTGCCATAATAGTGCTGACTTACTTGTTTATCCCAAAACTAATGTGTCCAAAATTAAAAGTACAATAACATGCCACTTTTAATAAACTGATTTATACTCGCATAGGTTGTTATAAGCACGTGTATAACCGTATATACGCATTCGGAAACTCACGATTTTATGTAAGTGAAGTGTGTAATTATTATAATTAGGTAGTTCAAGCTCAGGTTAATTCTGTTGGACTATATACTTGTATATTACATTGATATCTTGATTAAAATGACATTGTTTCTAGTTCATGTACCCTAGATTAAGTTTAATGAATGTAGTACAATTATATATTATTTATGTTATATATCATATACTTTCAATATTTACATTTGAAATACTGTATTGTATTACTTATTAATGTGTGATATATTAAAACTAAGTGATGCATGAACATATGAAACTAATATTGTTGTAGCTTTCCTCTGCTTAACTCCAGAAGTATTCATTATGTTTATCATACCATGTTCAGTACTTATAAATAATATACGTGTATTGGTCACTCGTTTATCTGAATAACAGCAAGTGTGCTTAAAACTAAGTGACGTTATGAATATGTTTGCAGAAAATTTTGATATTATTGGTTAAATGCCTAATGGATTAAATATTTAAATATGTTTTAAATGTACGTAAGTTTTACATTATGATAACACTTTTTTACGATAGTTGAATCCCGTCAATCAAAAATGTTGAATAACTCATCAGTCTGTAACATTGGTCGTTTTTATACATAATGGTTCAAGAGGTCAACCTATTTATTTTTTCAGAGTTATCGATTTTTAACTGTATACTATGTCCAATATCTATTTTTATCAACATGGTTAGTTTTTCTGAGTTTGATTTTGATATTGATAAATAATGATTCCTTCAGCCTTTATTCGTTTCAAAGCAGTCAGTTGACATTTCTTATCGGCCAAAATTACAGATTCAATTATCTAGACTAACACCCTGAGTAAATATTAATCAAATACTTTTAGCAACGATTGTTAAAGCATTTTGTACACTGGTATGTACGAGAATGGCCACAGAATGTGTTTCATGACGAACGTAAGCAATCTCGCTCATGAATCGAAACAAAAACTGGATTAGAGGCCAAATGCCCTACCGGTTTTGATAAAAGGGTGAGAAATATTTGTATCCGTTTCAAAATGTCCTTTTATTTGAACCGACCATGAACTCATATCAAAGGTTAACCAACTGTAGAAAATAGTAAACTAATCAATAATATTATATTACGATAATTATAATAACTGCTTTGAAGATCGATATCTAGCAATCTTTTAACTTAGTGTTTTACATTGGATGTAGATGTTCAAATGTTTTCTGTATGTTCGTGAGTAAATATTTAACTATTATCTTCGTACAATGATATAGTAATTTATTCATTTTGCGATAATTTGATAGCCGGATGATATCATGTATGTATATTTGTATTAATATATAAATCATTATAATATATTTAACTCGACCTCGTATTAAGTTCATGTACCTAGATTAAATTCAATATGTTTAGTAATATAAAACGAGTGTTCATATAACTTTAGAGTGTTTAAACCTCACTGTTTTGCTTATTTATGTTTGATGTTTATAAATTCATACATTCATGGCTATATGACATTAAAGAATAAATATCGTTACGTGAAGTATGTCTGTTATACTGTGAGGGCTTTAATAATATTTATCATAGAATCTACGATGTAAGGGTTTTTACCATTAAATCTCTCGTTTGCAATAACTGATATATACACTTCTTTGTAGACATCATACACGTAGCACTTTTATATGATCAATGTTCGTAGAGAATGGAATCTTAAAGTTTATACTGCCTTATGGATAAAATCAGATGTGAGTAATATTTTATGAAATTTATGTTTTCTAACTTGTCTAAAATGATTCATTGCATGCGTAGCATTGTTAGTATTCATAAACAAAAAATACAAAAAAAAATTTTATTACTTTAGTATATAAATGAAGTATTTTCAATAAATGCCATGTTTAATTATTTACTTTGTTGTTTTATCTTGATGTTGTTTTTACAACTTTATTCGACTGTTTCCAGTAATCAGTGGTAATTAGGTGGTCAGTGTAACAATATATAAAAAGAGTGCAAGCTCTAGATCAAATTTATAATTAGTTCTTTGCACATTACTTCAGCATTGATTAGCAATTTAAGTGATTTATAACCAGCATAAACAAAAGTATGCAACTCCCACACGGGAATCGAATTTAAGACTTAAAGACGCATTGCCGTTTGAACTTAATAGATGGGTCGTGATTTATCTACATAATCTAGGCTTATGTTCCACCTTGAAATAAACTATTGTTACATCGAATGATGGAAGCAAACATATGAATGGTTTTCAATTAAGTTTGGAGTTTGGGTAACATTGCATGCACTCTGATATCAAACGTTTACAAAGTACAGGATAAACATATGTAAGTCAATGAATTATTCAACTGATTTGTTGACATGCATCATGATACGCCTTTCATTAATTTTACACTCAAAGGAACATCAAAACATCTTTTACTTACATTTGATGAGTTTTAATTTTTATGAATACAACCAAATCGCATAATGAAACAAAATTTACCTTACACAGAATACCTTCAAATGTATATACTTTTATACGAGATGCAAATCGATTAATTAATAATAACATATACAAAGATATGTAAACGTAAATTTTGCGTCGTTTTAAGTTAATAAAAGCTGCCCGGATAGCTCAGTTAATAGCACACAATCTTGTTACTGATCAAGGGGTCGTGGTTTCGATCCTTCGGTGGGCATACGCTCGTGGAGCTTGATCATGAAATGATTAGTACGCAATTTTCCCTCCTTCATCCTATTCGTAATCATGTAGGTAATTCGTCAATCACTGATAGAAATATGTGTCTATTTACGGGTTAACTGCTAAATCCAGAGATTTAACCTTTCCAGGAACTCAAAGTTGAATGACTGACTGACTGCTGATATTTGATCTATACAATGCGTTTAATGATTAATGAATTTAATGATCAAAGCCATTAAATATCAGATCACATCTGGCAGATTGAATTAAAGTACATATTACAGTAACGTCAAATGGATTTCACTTTCCAGTATCCCATATGTAATGCTAATGCGATGGTATTGAGGCATATAATCAAGTTCATATAGAAAAGATTCAGCACTAAACGACAGAATGACCACTGTAGACAGTAGATGGAGTTGTGTGGTTCTGATAGCAGCTTTTATAGTGCATTTCATTTCCCATGGATTTATCTATTCATTTGGTATATACTTTATTGCCATTGAAGAAACTTATGGAGGCAGTAAGTCTCATATCGCCTGGATACCTTCTATTATAACTGGTTGCCTTCATCTAATTGGTAAGTACATTTGTAAAAGATACATAAAAAGCTTTTTTCAAAGTCGGTATCAGAAAGAACATTAGCTCTTTCCGAAAATATTATTTGTTTTAACAAAGGTCTTAATAGCGAACCCATAATTAAAGCACGAAAACGCTCAATCTCATTAGTTATGATTAAAATCGTTCAAACCAGAGACATTGCAATTACGATATTGGCGTATTTAAAGTGTCTTCGGTAAATAGGGACCGTGGCAACTCCTTTTGTTTTAACTTTTTAAACATAAGCAAAGATATTTGTATGTACTTCTTAAAAGATCGTTTCCTTAACCTGTTCTGATGCTTCTAATTCCATTAGTATGTATATCCAGGAATTATATTGAGATATACATTTTTAACATGTTTTTACTTTCCATTGCTTTGCAAGTTTTTTTTTAAACAAACAATGTTATCATTGATATACCTGCATGCCTTGTTCAAAATTTCGCTCAACTTATGAGGTATTTTCAACGGTTACAAAAATTTATATTCAGTCACTTTACGTCTAAAACGGAAAACCGTTTACCATGAAATTAATATATTTCGCAGGTCCATTTGTGAGCGTGTTGGTCAATAAATTTGGATGTCAAATCGTCGGATCACTGGGAGGTGGTTTGGCGTTTATTGGACTTTTTACAAGTTTGTTTGCCACAGACATCTTTGTACTCTACTTAACTATGGGGATTTTAACAGGTATATCAAACATTTTCTAATTATACTACTGGAATAAGAATGGCACAGATTTCGTAAATTAAAACCACATGTTAATTACTGAATTGTTAAGTCAGTTATGAAGCCCTGTTTGTGATTAAAACTCAATGCCAATGTACTGATATTAAACTGAAAGAGGGAAGGCAACCTACTTAACTTTAAAACTTCGATTCTTCATTTAAATTGTATCCAATGCACTTTCAACTATCAATCCCAATGGCTTTAAACATTCACTGCTCGTGGATTGACAACTTAAACAAAAAATATAACAGGAGTTCTATTAATTTGATTATTATGTCAATTTCAGGGTTTGGAATAGGACTTGTGTTTCTCCCATCTGTATTAAGTGTTACAATATATTTTAAAAAATACAGAGGTATAGCATGTGGTTTAGCATTATCTGGTTGTGGTATAGGAAATTTTATCATCAGGTAATATGTATGATTAATCAGTTACTGAAGACAATAATAGCCTCGCGTATTTTAGGTTTTATGAGATATTATAAACATATTATGCGTGCTGTAAAGTCGGTGAACGTGCGTAAGCATGAAACTTAGACTATAAAATGCAATTATTATTATTATTATGTACTTAAACGCATCGTTTCATACTGTGATTATCGCATTTTGCACAAATTTGTGTCTCTATTGCAAGTTATTTTTGTAATGTGTTTATGTAATTTTATGTATATTTGTTTATCTGTATATAACAAAGTATCCAATGAATTGAATTTGTTTGTATAATGCATATATGTTATTTGGGCCAGAAGCCTATATTACTTAATAAATCTTTGTATCTTGTGTCTTGTTTGATAAACATATACTTTTATCATAACAAAACATTTTGAAGTATTTTAATTTCATATAAAAGTTGTTTTTTTATACATATAAGTATAGTATTTGATTTTGGTACTCGTTATTTGTATTGTCTTATTATAATTCTGTTGGTCCACTATTTCAAGATATGCCATTGTGTCTTTTCAGTCCATTATCAGAGTATATGATCAAAGAATATGGTCTAAAGGGAACTCTGTTAATTCTATCTGGACTAATACTAAACTGTATCCCCTGTTGTATGCTATATAGACCATTAAAAGACAACCAACAAAAGGACTCTAAAATTAACCAACAAAAGGAAGAACATATCACATCAGTTATTAAATCATCTAAACTTGATAATGGTCCTGACCAAGAGGAACAGTTCGATGCTTTGTTAGATAACATTCTTGATAGTAAAAATGAAAGAACCATCTATGATAATCTAGAACAAATGCATGAACTTATTCACTCAAAACAACTCACATCAAATGACAAATGTGATTTTCGTACGAAACAAAACGATACAAATATTGTCATAGAAATGAGAACAGGCGAAAGTAATTTGAACATAAAGTTTTCACCAAAAGATTCTGCAATGACACGATGCTTAATTTTGTTGAAGACGAAGACAACTATGTTATTTTTTGTATCACAGTTTTTCTTCATTGCTGGCGTTTATGTTCCTTTTATCTTTGTACCCGACAAGGCAAAATATCATGGTAAGTATTTAGTTCTAATCTTCGTAATAAAATTTAAACTTCCTTAGATAGATTCCTTTATTTCCTCCTGATAACATTTAGATAACATACAATTACAATGGCACAATGAATACAATAAATATTTATTTAACAATAGAAGACACCTTTTTGCATGTAATGTGTAGCTACGGTGTTATGATCAGCCAAATAAAAAAATGAATGTATCAATTATGCCAAATACATCAATAATATTATTTGACATAGTTTGAAATGGTATGGGACTTGTTATGCTTGTCACATGTTATGTGTGACTACGGGGTTAAACCCAGCCAAATAAAGAGCTTTGAGTGTAAGCAACCTTATCAATTATGCCAAATACATCCATGAAATTATTTGACTTATTTTGAAATGGTATGGAACTTGTTATGCTTGTCACATGTTATGTGTGACTACGGGGTTATACTCAGCCAAATAAAGAGCTTTGAATGTATGCAACATTATCAGTTATGCCAAATACATCAATAAAATTATTTGACATATTTTGATATGGTATGGAGTTTGTTACACTTTGTCATATGAGCTACTTTAAGTCAGTATATTTTTATCTATTGCTTCGTAATTACTTTTATGTTCTTCTCTTGGAAAATCCACCCTCCTTATTTTTCTTGTTCTTTTGAAAGTATTCGGCACTATTCCTCAAGCATAATTGCAGTTGGATACAAAAGTTCATTGTCCATTTTTTAAACAGTTGTAAGACCCTAAGGCCAGGTCACACAGGAATTTCGTTAAGCGTCCGCGTGCGAGTAGGTTTTAGAGTCCTCAATCCGCAAAAAATGTTGTTGAAAATTTTAAAAATAATTCTGTTGTTCCGGTATTCAATAACTGATTTTTCTCAGAAAATACTGATAGTTCCTTGTTTCTGTGTATGTGATGTACATGTATGTTGTATATACTTTTTTTATAAAATTACTTTAATCTCAAATTTATGTCATAAACATTCATGTACTAACAAGTTATTTGTATAAATCAGGGATGGGGTACTCGTACTTGTACTCGAGTATTATGAGTACAAGTATAACTTTTTCCAGTACTCGCCTGTACTCAGTATTCAGGAAAATAAATTGTACTCGTACTCGTACTTACTCAAGTACTGAACTAGCAGTACTCGATACTCGTGAGTATTTCTGAGTACTGGCCATCTTATTTCTATCAAGTTACATTCTTGATTGATTTTTCTTTAAAACTACTTTAGAAATGATAATGCATAGTAATTGGTTATCTGATAACAAGTTTTATAGGTAGCTATTGTTATGCATATCAATGGGATGTCTGACACCTTTATGCAGTTTATACCTCTTCATAAATCGTTAAAACAATGTTTGTCACAGTTTGTTCCTCATATAGCTTATAAATCATCAGCTAGTTATAAGCATCACTCATATTTTTTTAAGTGAATGACAAGACAATTACATTCTCTGAAACAGTAACTTCTGTGGTGAAAAAACCCTGCACAATGTTTTGATATAAATTGAGATGAAATGTCATACAAATTTTATAACAATAGCTAATTCAACAAAGATTTTAGTTTTGTTTTTCATTAAGTTAGTTATTTACCTAAATAAAGATAACGCAATTATTTTAAGCTGAAACATACTATCAGCTGTCCTTTTTTTTTAAATCTTTTGTTTAAGTTTAATTTGGATTTAAACTTAAACTTAAACTTCTTCATTTGATTAAATGCCTATTTCTATAAATACATATTCAATGGCGTTGTACTAAAGATAAATTATAAAAACTAAATAAGTAAAAACCCTCCACCATAATATATAAAATAACACAAAACAAAATAAAATTCATTATGCATGATGTTATATAGTGTGATTATGCATTTGGTTTTCATATATCAAGTTTATAAGACCTACATTAATCTTAGTTCATGATTTGACTTTATTCATACATTTGTTTTTATTAATTTGATATTTACAATGTTGTCCTGAAACTGAAATGTGGGAAAAACAGATTCGAATTTAGATTGAGAATATAGCCCTGAAACGGCAATAAAACTGTCCAAAAATATACATTGTTGCATAAAATATTTACAGCAACATTTTGACTGTCTTGTTTAAAATTGAATTTGAAGCTTGATTTGATGTTTAATTGAATAGATAAATAAAATTAGTCTCTTTTATTTATTCTAAAAATCTTTTATATGCTCATGCAAAACAATCTGGTACTCAAAAATACTCATGAGTACTTAAGTAATACTCGAGTACTACTCAAGTACTGAAGAAAAACCAGTACTCATTACTAAGTATGAGTACAAAATTTGAAATACTCAAGTACTACTCGAGTACTGGAATCCAGTACTCGACCCATCCCTGGTATAAATACTAGCTAGAATGGACATGTGTTATTGTTTTCGGTTTGTGTGTTTTTGTGAATAGGTACCTGGATTTTTCAAACCTGAATTGACGCTCAACAAAATTCCAATTTGGCATGGCCTAATATGATATACAAAGACAACTGGCATGCATCAAATTAAATGCTTCAAATTATTTTCATAACATAAATTATCATTGCAGTCCACAAAACATGATCAGTTTTGAAAAAGAGACTTAAAGTATCCTATATTATTCATATATAGGTATAAAAGAAGAAGACTCAGCATGGATCGTATCAGCTATGGGAATATCAAGCATGCTAGGACGTATTATTCTAGGATATTTTGCTGATAAAAAATTCATTGACAAGTGTGTATTAAACCGATTATACTTGTATATGCTGAATATCAATATAACCAGGCCCCAAATTCATAAACAAACTTAAGTACGAACTCAATAACAGACTCGAGTGTTTTTTGTTTCTAAAAAGCGTGTAAATCTAGTTTGATGGCTGTTATTAGATGTATAAAATGTATCAACATAAAATATCATGGGTTTGATTATAAACTTAAAGCCACAAATTCAAGTTTTAACTTGAGACTAAACTAAACAGTTCATTAACAGACTCAAATCAATACAATTAAATTTTACTATCAAAACATGTAAGTTAGTTTTATTTTATATAATATAGCTTTTAAATCACTATTGCGGTTTCTAATGATGCTACATTTGATGTAAGATTGATTGAATAAGTAAAATTAATGATCAAAACATACGATTGAGTTTGAGTACAAAGTTGAGTTTTTTCGTGAAATTGGGACCAGACATGATATCTTAAACATTGACATTTTTTCTGTATTTTTGTAACCATTCGACAAATTTTATTGGCATGTTTTTGATAGTTTAAACTGTCATTTATGTTTTATGACAAATATTTCTTTATCAATATCAGCCACGTTATTGACTTAATCATTTTATTGCTTGACAAGCATAGTTAACAAGGGGTATTGTTATATTTGTATTCCTCACAATCGATTAAGAAGTAACTTGATTTGTTTTCGACGGTTTCGTTTTGAGTATGCCTTTCATGTGATCTTTGCCACCGACAATTGCAATTATCAGACAAAATCCTCAAGTAAATCAAATATATATGTAAGCTGCGCTATATTAATTTCTACATAGATCTTAATCATATACGAGGTGTAAATCAACCCGACTTGTATTAAAGAACACTGTATGCTTTCAGAAAAACACTGTTTAAGATGGTGCTTATATTATCAGGGCTTAGTACAGCAATTTCTCCTTGGTTGAACGTGTTTTGGTTATTAGTTGTGTATGCTTCAATATATGGAATTATGTTGGGTAAGAGTAACTTTTAAATGTTTGTTTTGATTTAGATCTTTATGCCATTAACGTTTTCTAGTAAAATATCTTTACCGTAAAGTTTATGTGCATTTCCGAACTTGACATCTTTTTACAAAACAAAGATATCAAGGATATCATAATAATATTACTAGTATATTTCTTATATCAGTAACTTTATAACTATGAATTTTATCATTCTTTAGATAAGTGAGTATTTATTTTATGAGATTTGGTTTTCTTATTGCTGTTGCATTTTAAAGTCTGCTGTTTTACAAGTCCATTTGACTATTAAAAAGAAAACTGTTTTAAAAAAGCTCCACGAACGTATGAATCTACAACCCATCGACCGGTAAACTAGTGCTATACTAAATAAAATAGCCAGGCGACAATGTTTAGAATTAAGTTCAACTGAACTTATTTTTATGCGACAATATCCTACACTTTTGTTTTTGTGCAGGCACAGCTGTATCATTGACATCAGTCGTATTACTTGACGTTGTTGGCTCTTCATGTATAACTGATGCTATTGGACTTAATTATTTGTTTAGTGGAATTGGAGGGTTAATAGGTCCACCGACAGCAGGTATGTGTTGACTTTTAACGACAATTTTATTACCTACATTCATATCATTTGAGGAATGAGGAATTGAGCACCTAGCATGATAAACAAACAAATGAAGGTAGAGGTTGACTTTTAACAACCATTTTAGTTACTAAATTGATGTCATTGAAGTCATAAAGCCAATCATAATTAGCACAATAAATGAACTCATTTTACTAATAAAACGAACATGTGGTTAGAAACTTTTGTCAGGGTTAATGATAATACTGTCTTGGAAAACTACCTTTATATTTGACAAATTTGTATAACAAACTGTAAACTCTGTTCAACATGAATGGAAAGAGAGCTTATGAAAATATAATAACAGTGTACAGTTTATCAAAATGTTTCTTTTTGTAGTACTACTATTTTCCAGTACGTAACATTGTTCTTTTTATCATTTTTCACTGAAGTCATAAAGCCTAGCATTATTAAGAAACAAATGAACTCATTTTATTGATGAAAGGCTGTTAGAAACTTTTGTCAGGGTTAATGATGATACTTATGATGTATTGTGCAACTAGATCTACCTCAATATCTGACAAGATTGTGAAACAAACTGTATAGTCTGTTTGTAGTTGTACTAATTTATTTTAGTTCGATTGTGAAATATGCCCTTACAACTTATATTAATCATTTTCGATTTCGCTTCCTTGTCCCCAAGTACTGAGTTAGTAGGATATTTTTTTATCAAGAAAAACAAGAGGGTATGCATGGAAAGGATTAAACCAACGTAGAGTTGGCTTTTCATTGATAACAATGTAGAGTTTATTGATATGTTTCTTTCTGTAGTACTACTATTTTCCATTAAGTAACATTTTTGTTTCTTTTTATTATTTTTCAGGCTTGATATTTGATGTTACAAGTACATATACTGCAACATTTATGTTTGCTGGTGGGTCAATGATTGCATCTGGATTATTAATTATTTGTTTATAGTTTCACGACCGACACATCAAATTAGATGTATGTAAACATATAAAAAACATGACGGAAGCTGTGTACACGCAGTGATAGGGCGCGTTGCCTAAGCATTTTGCTTGGTATCGCTTCGTAGCAAAATCATAGGAAACGACTTGCTTCAAGATATCGCTTCATTTCGCTACGTAGCGACAGCTAGCGAAAAAATATCTTCGCTACCCTAGAGCGCTTTAACAAATCAGAATGGCTGCCTCCCCAGTAATGTAACTTCCTTTTTGCCACAATTTGGTTTTTATGTTTGACTGACTAAAGATGAATTGAAATCGATAAATATGTGTAATTGTTCATTTAAACATATGTTTTTGCAATGATTTTATACTTTTTAAAGACTTATTTAGTTTGAAATCGCCTTGAAAACATGCAATTGCAATGAGCGCAAAAGTGTTTATCGGCACAGGCCGCCATCTTAGTTTGTGACGTAAATAGCAAGCGCTACAAGAAAGCGCCTTTTCATAGCGATACGTAGCAAAATCGTTAGCCAACGCGCCCTTAGTCACTATATGATGTTGATTGATACAAAATTAGTAGTGAAATATTCAGTTGACAATATATGGAAAATGGTTAGTAAACATATCAGGAACAACCACTATAAAAGTCGCAGACCTTAAAAGCCAAAAAGCAGAGAGGAAGTTTTTTTTATTTAGATTTTTAATTTTTTGTTATATCCAGAAACAGATAAAGAATACAATAATCCAATTATTCGAAATCAATTGCTATGTTATATATGTAATCAAATATTGCTAAGTGATATTGTTGAAATGTGTATTTCATATGTATGAATTAAAAATGAGGCATAAATCATCAACTGAACGATCATGGATTAATTCAACACCGGATAGAGCACGTATTGTGCGTAAAGTTTGACCCCGATCTGACCTTAATACAAGAATATTAATTACATTAAATACGAATGTAGTATTAATGCTCGATACCGATCGGAGTATATCGTCAAAGCTCGAATGTAATCATTTCACAGGGATTTTTTAAAAATATATTAAAGCGTGCAATAAGTGTCTATTACACAGTGGCCGAGAGGATTATACGATGTAAATCGATTGTTTATTTTGATTACTTCACGAGCCGAAGTGTAGAATAGGCGTGGAATTGATTTTCGTCGGGATATGTGTAGATAATTATTAGATGCAAATGTAAGTTCGGGGTCAAACTTTACGCACAATACAATTGTACTGATAACACAATGCGTAATTATTTTTTGTCCAATCATGAAAGAGCCGTCCGGCTAGCTAAGTTGGTAGCACACAAGTCTACTGATCGAAGGGTCGTGGGTTCGATTCCCGAGCGGGGCATTCTTTCGTGGAGCTTGGTCATGAAATAATTTCTACGGCCATTCTTCCTCCTACTAATGATTTTTAATTGTGTAGGGTAGTTGTCAGTCACTGACGAAAGTATGCGCTTAGTAGTTGGTTAACAGCTAACTCCTTTCCAAGAGGAGTGAGTAGGTTGACTGACCGCCGCAATATGACCTATACAATGAGTTGCTACGGCGTTAAACCAAACAAAAAAACTAACCCTGTAATGGGAACTTACTCGATTATGAGTAACGAACATGTCATACATATTTTACCTCCCTTTGGTTTGCAATAAACATCCATTAGTTTATAATTGGTATTATTCTCATTGATTGGAATTAAATATCTGGCTTGATTACATTCGGGACAACCTCGGCGATCATCTACGAAGATATACCTCGGATATCAAACGAAGTAGGAATACAACTTAGTTATGAGGTCAGGCGATTAACCTCATTTTGTAGTGCCGATGTAAACAACCAACATGGCAGATCATTTTGCAGAAAGTATCGAGTACACAAAACACGTTTAAGGATCAACTTTGATTTAAGTGATGTCAGTTACAGGCATTGAAGAGCTTTAACTGCCCATAATCGACCGTCATTTTTGGTGTGTGTCAGCATTCTATTGAGTAAACGTCGGGAACGAGGCTAGATTCTATGTTGGAACTACTTTCGCCCCTCGTGATATCCGAGGTGTATTTGCGTGGAAAATCGCCGAAGTAGTTCCGAATGGCTTGATTAAAGAAACTGTGGGTAACGATTAAATACTTCATCGAAAATATACATTTTTTCTTTTACATACCGCCTAAATTTCATAACAATTTTATAAGTATCTCCTCCTACTGATTCTAAATCAGGTAGGACAATTGTCAGTCATTGACGGAAGTATGTGCATAGTAACTGGTTAACAGCAATATCCAGAGATTTATCTATTTCGGGAATGGTGAGTAGGTTGACTAACTGCCGTGATATAACCGATACAATTATGTTGCTACGGCGTTTTTTGAGCTTTTTGTATTAAAACAAACCATTTTATTTTATTAGTCATAAGTTGTAAATGGTTTAAAAAGTATACATGTATATGTCTGGATTTTAGATCAACATCGTGTTTCGTATTTAGAGAGGCGTACTGATGAAAACTGTCAAATACTGTATCTGAACATTAAACATTTATGTAAAAGGATTGTTTTTATATGAAACCTTTTACAAGTTTTAAAAATACTTTAGCCGTTATAGAAGTGCTACAATGAATTCTATTTAGAAACTTCATAGCCTACATAAGTCTATTTTAATCATATGAAACCTTATTATTATAAATACATAATTTGATCATCTATTCCATGTTTTTTTTTCTTCTTTTTTGTACATCTTCCTTTTCGCGTATGTTTTTTTGGCTTCATTTTTTATGTTTAAATTGTATTATATACTTATATATATATATGTTTAGTGCATGAAAATGTCGTCTTTTCACAATAAACTGAAACTTGAACTGTATATAATACATTTGTATTAAGATGTATAATATCTAATTAGCATAACATTATAAATAGTGAATAAAGAAAAAGACCTACTGAACATAGATGAGATTCATCATTTTAGACGTCAGTTTGATTTTGTTACTGGATTTAACGCCTTGTCAACACAATTTAGGTCATTTTACGTCGTTCAGCGCACCCTTCCTAACTTTCCTGGACACTTGTCTATAACCAGTACTCACCTACCCTTCCACAAGGCCAGAAACTTCTCTATATTATCTTATCAATGAAGGAAAATTGACATTATTGTCAAATTTTCATGGAAGGGTATAATCTCTTGAACTAGTACATTTGTACCCCGATGTATAATTTCTAAATATCACAATTAGCAAAACAAGATAAATTATGAATAAAGAGAAAGAATATCTATTAACCAAAGTCATCATTCATGATTCATCATTTTAGACGTAAGTTTGATTTTGAGCTGAATAAGTTCAGAATAGACATATATAGAAACGTTAAAAGGTGCTGCAACAAGCATCACACATACCCCCCAAAAAAAAATGCATGTGTACGGAACAGAACAGAACGGAAGCTAGCCGAGTGAATAACTTATAAGTTTTATATCTTGGCATTGTTATAGAATATATCTCAGTTGTACAAGACGTGTGTCATGGTCAGTAATGCCACGTCCTCATGCTACATAACAAGACTTCAGACTAGTTGACGCATACATGTTGTAGTTCAGAGCATGAAATTCTGAGTATTACAAAACATTTAACTGTTAGAGTTCCAGAATCAAATAATTAAATCTGGTGTCTCATACATTCTCAATCTGACTAAAACCCGATCTAAAATGTTCAACTCGTGTAGTCGCTAATTTTGATCTGGCCTTTTCGTTATGAGGGTGACCTCGGTCTTTAAAAGACTTTACGAAATCAAAATGCTATTTATAGTGTTTCGTCTAGATGAAAGCTACGCAATAATGGTCGACGTAAAGCTCATCTCGACGTGACCCTCCTAGCGAACCTTAGAGATCCTGTTAGACAGCGCATAGCATGATATTTGGTGACTCTTTTTTTAGCAGATATATATACAATTACTTCTATCAATTTTATCAAATATAAGGCCATGCCATACCGGAATTTTGTTAAGCGTCCGCGTGCGCATAGGTTTTAGAGTCCTCAATCTAAAAATACACAAAATTGTTGGTGAATTTTTCTTAAATAATTCTTTTTTTTCGGGATTCGATAACTGATTTTTCTCAAGAAATACTGATAGTTCCTTGTTTCTGTGTAATTGAAAAATGAAAATGTACATGTGTGTTTTGTATATACTTATTTATAGAATTACTTTAATCTCACATTAACGTCATAAACATTCATGTACTACCAAGTACTTATTTGTGTGAATACTTGCTGAAATGGACATGTGTTTTCGTTTTTAATTAATGTGTTTTTTGAAGAAGTACCTAGGTTTGTCAAACTGGAGTTGACCCTTAACGAAATTCCAATTTAGCATGGCCTTATTATATACATGGTAACCTCATTCAAATGTCACGGGAAGCAACCGTGGTTTGTGTCCTAGACTAGATTGTCTCCCTTGCATATATATTTAAACTAGTAGATACTCTTTTGTATATATTTCAATTGAATGCCCTAAGGGCATAAATATAATGTCTTTTAAATATTCTGCATAGAATATAAGAGGGAAAAAGGAAGTAATATTAATTTTGAAATATTAATCTAATGAGTTATTTAAGTCCTTAATTGACATAAAAATTGCGTGACTTGTAGAATTATTAACACTGAACATACCATCCTGAAGCTACTTGTATTAAAGTCAAATTGAATTTAATAGACATGGTAATCTAAAAAGTTCGTAAACCGTTGAATAGTTTTTAAACTGTAGTACAAAACATGACACTATGCAATGAGGGATTGTACTTTAGACGTTCAGTCAAACACACTACCAAGCGTTGCCATCTTTTGGTGAAGCATTTAATGGCTCATGTCGTTCCAAAACACCACGCCAATCCTTTCTCATACAGAGAAGGGAAATAGGGCATGGTTACCAGAGCTGTCGATGTTTTGCTGGGGGTTGTGCGTATGCTGTTGTTTTTCGTTTGTCTTCGTGAGAAGGCGAACAACCTGCATGAGTCGTGCATAAGGTCGCACGAACATGTCGCGCTGCCCTGTCTTCCCCTCTATATATTTAAGTATAAACATTTAGTAAAATTAAACACCACTATGGGCATCTTGATTTTAGGCAACACCACGTTTAAATTAACTTTGGCTTTATATCAAATATTCATTTTGTCTTGTTTTACTCAAAGAATCATTTAAAAAGTAACTTCATCCACAAACTTTTTAGGAAACTTATAAAGACCAAAATTTATTTAAAAAATGAAAATAGACATGAAATAATTATGACTAAATCGTTCATAAAGTTACTCTTTTTTACCATAATTACTCTTTTAGTGAAAAATGCAAAATGGATTTTTAATATAAAGCCAACGTAAATTTAAAAAGTGGTGTTAAATTTTACTAAATGTTTTCTACTATGAAAGGGTAGACAGGTCCATGCGCCATGATCTTGCGACCTTATGTACGACTCATGCAGGATGTTCGTCTTCTCACAAAGACAATCGAAAACAACAGCTAAACCTTCATCAAAACATAAGCAGCTCTTGTAACCATACATTTTTTGCCATATCAGTATGAAAAAAGGTTGGTGTGATGTTTTGGAACGACCAGAGTTATGAACGCTTTTTGAGAATCGAAAGTGATTGAAATATTTAATATGTAAAATATATGTGTTTTTGTTTTCGGTTTGTGTGTTTTTGTGAATAGGTACTTAAGTTGTCAAACTTGAGTTGACGATTAACAGAATTCTAATTTGGCATGGCCTAATGTCTGACTTTGTTTTTATTCTTATGAGAATAAAGAAATATATAAAAATATACAAAAAGAATATATCCAAACTCAAGAATATTTTATTAGATAATTTCAAACACTTGATAACATACTCTGGGTAAATAGCCACGAAATCAACAGAATGTAAAAAAACAACAATTACATTTTTTTGTATTTTTCTTTAAGCCTTGTAGCAGCCAAAATTTAAAACGATTCAAATAATACATACAAAATCTATAGCATTTTTTGCCCTTAAATATCCAAAGTATCTTATTGATTGTAATTTTCCACCCTAAATTTGCTCTGAATTTTCTGCACAAATTAAGTTTGCATAATATTATTAATTAAGTATTTCACTAATTTTAAAATTAAATTAGGTTGTTGTTGTAAATTACGTGACTATGGAACCTGATATTTATCTAGAACAAACCACACAAGCCAGTTCTCTGTTGGACACATATGGTGGACACTCAAGACTTGCACCACATCTAGCCTCGATAAAGTACAGCATATTATCATTGTTGTTGCCCCCACTGTGAACAACTGTTTCAGGTCGACGGTCAAGGCAAATGTATTCACTTCCGTCATCATAGCCAGAGTATGGACCAACAAGATAGCCACTGTACTCTTTTGTCCAGCCTGGATAACAGTCTTTTCGTCCGGGTATCATCAAATTTGTGTTTCTGCTTGTATGACAAACTGAACAAGGGGCCTCAGCATTTCGGATATCTGAACCAAAGAAATTAGTCAGATCTGATGTATGCGGGTAAAATTCATACTCTACACCGGTTATGATGACGTCATTGTTCACATTGTCGGCATAATAGTCCCAAGTTGGTTCCCCGGCAAGACAAAGATAATTAGCTCCTGACCCCTTTCCTGACCCCGTGTGATAGGTACCAGCCATGTATCCTGTTAAATATACAAATAAAATAATTTTAGACAAACATAAAGTCCACTAATTTAGACCAAATTTTGTGAATGCATATCTCAATCTTTATTTAACTTGAGTTACGACAGTTTTGCGCTAAGCCCGTGATATGCTACTACAATCATCACCTAGTGCGTGTTTAAAACAAGAAACAAATATATTATCTAGTTTATAACATCGGAGAAATGTTTCAATGTTCAGTTAACAATTATTTCAAGAGCTTAAACACATCAAGACTATTTTTCCAATTTCTCAACACGAAAGTTTTAGACGCGTAGAATATTTTTGTCATGTTATCTATAGCCAAGTTGCTGTTGGTCTATATCCTTTTCACGACCAATCTGCCAATCTTATGGACACATTTTAACTAACAAATACGATGCGACCAGTAAAATAAGCGACAAAAGACTTACATTTTGAAATTGATGCGACATAGCAAGTCAGAGGCTACTACAGTACTTTCTTTCGTTACACCCCATACTTACCGTGGGCAATTTGACTGGCAAAATCTCGTTTTCATGAATATGCATGAGACAGGAGCAGGGGAGACCAATCTTCTTTCACATACTCTTCAATAACAACGACGTCATACTAGGCTTTCCTAACTTAAAATAGAAACCAACGCTCATTTTGAATGGTAAACCAAACCTTAGATATAAAACGTAATTTCATTGGCTAGATTTTTGCAGTGGTTACGAGATTTTCCAAACCAAATGGCCCAATGGTACATAACGCCGCATAGCGGAGTAATGTATCCTGGGATAACCGACGATGATGCTTTCCAAAAAAGAGTCGTACATACCTGAGTAAGCTAGGACTGAACCATTGCCTGGACATGTTGTACGTCCCCATCTTGTGTAGGTTGAGCCTGAAAAAACAAAGTATACGTAAAATTGGCCGTTTTGTCTGTAAGACTGAATAATATGAAATTTATTTTAATTTATAATAGATACGAAAAATTGTCTTAATGCCATTACATTATTTATTTATTATTTAGTAAATTACTAGTACCCCTGACTCCAGAAGATAAACAAGAAATATTTAAAAACTTTAACGCAAAAATTACAAAACAAAATATTCCATATTAAAGGCAGGTAGAGTTGTGGTTACTGTCTAATTCTGTTCATTACATGGCATGTTATCATTGTATGAAGTTTCATAAAGATCTGACATTAAATGGCAGAAATATTTGGAAAAGAAAAACTTTAATGCAAGTGTTAACAATTACGGACGCCCACCCGCCCGACCACCCGCCCGACCACCCGCCCGACTACCCATCCGCCCAACCGCTCGCCCACCCGCCCGTCCACCCGCTCGCCCGTGTTTAGCCATACTATTAGCTGGATTTTTCACCGAAAAAAAAACAACTAAGTTTTGATAAAACATTTTCGGCGCAGCTATCTAAGTCAACGTTTGACCTTTAAAACAAATACAATTTGCTCTACCTTACATGTACCTGTTTGTCCAATGAAATTCTAATCGGTATAGAGAATTGGATAAAATATATGGTGCCATTGGTCATTTATAATAAACAGCTGCGTAGCAATGACAGAAGTTGCCGACTATTTACTCTGTGTATTATGGGTGACTCACTATTCAAATCGAACAGCAATCATGACTATTTATAAGTCAAACAAACTTAACCCTGCATAGCGACGAATACCTTTTTTACTAATTTCTTAATATGCTTTATCTGTTAATTATATAGGTTCCATTCCCCGGCGGGGCATATTTTCGTAGAGTTTGGTCATGAAATGATTTTATTAGGCCATTCTCCCTCCTACCACTGATTCTAAATCATGCACAGTAGTAGTCAGTCACTGACGGAAGTATGCGCCTAGTAGTTGGTTAACAGCTAAATCCAGAGAGTTAGCCTTCCCAATAACAGTGAGTAGGTTGACTGACCACCTTGATATAACCAATGCAATGTGTTGCTACGGCGTTAACCCACATAAAAAGTTCTATTTCTTACATCGTAGTAAGGTTGGGGTAAACATATTCAAAATATGCGGTTCTTACCAAGTTGTTTTTTGATGTTAAGAATTTCGTTTTCAAAATCCATTTCCATAACTAAACGTTTTCTTTTGTCATTGTTGGTTACCATTTCTGCAAAGAAACGAATAAATGGGAATTTTAAATGATATCTGTTGTAAAAAAGAGTCACAAAATACGAATGAGAACTATTTAAATATGACAATAGACATTTAAACTAGAGGAATCAACAAAGACGTTAACAAAATGACATTTAAGACGAGAGTAACTAAATACAGCCACGAATTCAAAGACATAGCAACAAATAAAAGTGAAGAAAAAAAGAGCTGTCCAAGGACACTTGGTTTGACTTTTCGAGTGTTTTGTTTACTGCAATGTCTATCTTAAAAGAAACGTGCTTTAAAGACAAGACTCAGGTTTCACCGAAAAGAAAATATGATAAACAAGTATTATGGTTAATTCAATTTAAACAAATTTTTAACCTTCAATTTATAACTAAAAAGGGTCATAACCATAAATTTAATTTGTACAGAGTTACGTCCCTTTCTAGTTCCAATGTGTGTTTACAATAAAGCGATCATTCGGAACTACTTCGGCGATCTTCTACGCAGATAAACCTCGGATATCATAAGGTGAAAAAGTAGATCTTGGAATTTAGTTTCTGTGTTAATATATAGTCTGAACTACACAGAAATACGACGTGTGAGACATTGTACTGAAGAAATGATGCGATAAAACGTAACAATTTTATCATTAAATGTTGACATGAAAATTACAGTCGCCGGACCTTATAACCTGGTTGTATTACTACTACGTCTGATTTCCGAGGTGTGTCTTCGTAGATAATCGCCGAGTTTGTTCCGAATGTAAAGCGATATATAAATCAACTAACCTATTTGCTGTTTAAGTGTCCCAATTTCTACATCTTTCTGGTTCAAACGTTCTTTCATAATTTTCATTTCTTTGCGCATTTCTTCTATTACGTCATCGTCACGTGATTGCACGATACTTATAACTCCTACTAGGCAACACAAAATATGCCAGGTTTTTAAAAATGAAAACATGCTTGCTGTGGTTTAACTATGACTTCTAAGCTAGAATCCCTGTATTTCAAAATGTCTTTCACTGCTATATACCGATGGAAATAGGTTACGTATGATAAGACCTAAGGCCACAACAAGTTGATCATATGTTCTACGGGTTTTTCTGTAAAAAAATGGGGCGAGTGAGCGAAGAAAAAAATAAAAAAAGTCTTTATTCACTTGCTTTATATAGCGGTTTGACCAAATTTTTATGAGTGAGCGAGGAAATAAAAATATTTTTTTTGTAAAAACCGTCAAATATAAGGTGCGAGCGAATCCATAGAACATATAATCAATTTGTTGTGGCCTAAAGTACTAAAAAAGTTGAAGCTAGTTCGTTTGTACATTAAAGCCACTATATGAAGATATATTCATTTACAGCTAATCTAATTAAAACCCGATTCAAAATTCTCCGCTCGCCTACTCGCTAATTCAGACCTTGCTGTTTTGTTATCAGTGTCACGTTCAGGTGACATTTTCTCATTGTAAAATTCATGACGCAATCATTGTGATTAGTAAATTGTTTACATCGTCTACGTCACGCAATTTGAAATGAGCTACTTAAAACTGCATTTTTCAAAAGTTTTGTTTTGGCATAAGAGGATTGAAACGTCTATTTTCTTTGTAGTCGGTGGATAGTGTTCCTTTTGATAATGGGGCTTTAAGAGTATGAAGAATAAAGTCGCGTTTTATCTGTATCAGGTTATGTGATGTTCTTCAAAGTAACTAGTTCAATGATGTCCCATATAAGTTTGTTTTCAAAGTGCTGCAAAGTCAGTCTCAACACTACAATTAGTCTGGATTACCTGCTTCTTACGACTATCGTTATCGCGTCAGGCAAAGCACAATAATAGCGGCGCCCTCAGTTTATTTTAAGGTTACAGAAGTTTTACTTACCTCTTTTTTATTTTACATGAACATTTTCTGACGAATGTAGATTAGGCAGAAGTTCAGTTCTACATAGGTCATTCGAAGTCGATTTCTTTCCGCATTTAAATTTAGCGAACAATGAAACAAAAATGTTCGTTTGAAAACAGAATTATCCGATACCTTGTTAAATACATACAGCGCAACTATTATTCTGCTTTGCTTGACACACTTTTACCCATCAAAGTATTACTGGGAAACAGACAATACTACAATTTCATGACCGTATATGTACAACACAGTGCACCTTTTCACATAAAAAACTTACGAAAAAAGTTATCGCAAGTCAATTTCATAAATTTTGCAGCTCATAGCCAGAAGGACAATAAACATAACTAAGATATGATATTATTCAAAAGTTGTACAATTTTCTATATAATTCAAGGAATTAATCGACCAAAAAAATGACCATATTATTAATATTTTTCCTTTTGACTTACGATGATTTTTATCGTAAGATTTTTTTTCTGAAAAGCACCAAGGTTAACACAGTACAACGTAGTCGGTAAACAAGTTTAAAGATCATAATTATAACACCAAGCATATTTGTTGAATGCCAGTAATTGCAACAAAACTAAGACATGTGTACTATCGTTGACGGCACCTCAGCGTGGATCAGAGGTTCCGAAAAGATCTCCCACGTCTCTGACTCAACTGAGCAAAGGTAATGATAACAATAAACTTGTTTACAGTTGAGATGTCAGCCCTATCCAGTAATTACAGACTTGTACTAAGTTTTACAATGCTAAATTCCTAACTATCTGTCATGGACACATACATTCTACTACGTAATGGCATATATCATCCGGTACTTTATTTCGACGCATCTTAATTACGACGCCATTTTTGCTTTGGCCTCGATTTCGATTTTGGGTTACCCTGTGACGTCATTTCCGCGCATTTCTGATAGCAGTACGGTGATTTCTTACCGCCAAATTGTGAAGAGTTAGAGATTTTGAGGGACTTTTTTATACTTTTTCCCGTGAAACGCTGAAAAATGGTGTTTTTTCTTATTACTTTCTTAGTATAGTTTTAAAAAATGCCGTTTTCTCAAAAATATTAAATATGACAGACAGATTGGCATCCCTTATTTCTCGCTATTTTAAGAAAGTCACGTGACAGGTAGTGTACTTTCGTTTTGGTAAGATTAAAAATAGAAACCAATCAAATGCGTCGTTTCTCTGTACTCTCATGTCAGCCATATTGGAAATCTCCACTTGGCATATTTTTATTTCTTGATTTCTACGATAGCTTTCAGTTATCAAAAAAGTTGTAAAAGATGGACAAATGAATAAAATATTTATAGTCAGGGTCATTTGTTAGTTGAAGCCTTATTTTGTAATGGTATCTAGTCATAGTTTCTTAGGAGCGTCGAAACTACGTACACTAGGATATAGTACTCACTTACGTGACAAAACGTTTGCATGACATACCCTCATCAAGTACTGAATCACATGTTCCGAGATTTTTTGTTGCTATGGACACAGATACTATATATAATACGTCAGTCTGATTGTTTATTAAATTCTTCTAACGCTTGTGATGAGTAAAAAGGATTTATAAATAGAACTACACTGCCCTCCAAAATATTTGAATTGCTACAAATGCTAAGTTCAGGATTGCAGAATTATTATACCATTGTTTATTTAATTCATTATTCATGCCATTGAAACAAAATTAAAAACCCGGGTCGATAGCGCAGTTGGAAGCGCGTCGGGATTTGGATACTTGTGCCCGAGGGGGTGCGGGTTCCATGAAAATTTGACAATAATGTCCATTTTCCTCCATTGATTAGATAATATGGAGAAGTTTCCGGCCTTGTGGAAGGGTAGGTGAGTACTGGTTATAGACAATGGTCCAGGAAAGCTAGGTTAGGTGCGCTGGACGCCGTAAAATGACCTAAATTGTGTTGACATGGCGTTAACTCCAATAAATGAAACAAAATTATATCTATAGGTACATTTTATTTTCGTGCTGCAGCAAAAATTATGAGCCTCCAAAACTGTGGTCAATGTACCACAATGAAGCAATATCAAGTTTAAGATATTTTTGTAATTTCACTTTAAAAAGAAAAATGTACTGATTTGAAAAGCAATATTCATTTAAAGGGATATACAGGCAAATGAATGTGCCAAAAGTATAGAACCAAGTTTAGTCTTTAAAACAGTATTAAGAATGTCAGAACATTATTTGATGCCACAGAATGTTCATTTTGTAGATACTTTAATTAGTACTTATAATTTTTATGTTGTATGTGACAATGATTGTAATCCGTCGCGTAAACGGAAATTTGGTAAAGGCGGTGTCGCCTTAATATGGCATAAACGCTTGAGTGATTACGTCACAGCGCTATCTATAGATGATGATAGAATTATTGGTATTCAGTTACAAATCTCTAGTTATACTTTCATATTCATATTTCAAGTATATTTACCTTGTACCAATCATTCTGTCACCTACTATAGAGAGTATATAGATAAACTTTATGATCTATGGAATATGTATTCACACAATGGTAGTGTTATATTTATTGGCGATTTTAACGCCAAGTATGACCATAACAGTGTAGTCACACGTGACATGTTATTATACAATTTCTTAACTGACAATAATTTATGTCCAGTGAATACTTTGTCCAACTGTATCGGTGCTAAATCATCTTATGTATCCTATGACAATAAGTATCATACGTTGATTGATTTTATATGTGTACCATTAGAGTCCTCAGACTTATTAGTAAGTTGTGAGATCGTTGATGATCATTGTTTGAATGTCTCACGACACAGACCTATTATTGTATGTTTGAATGTACCCATTGTGTATGAACCAATGTATAATCAGGTTAAGCATGATTCCATTAATTGGAAAAAAATTAATCCTAACAATGTTTCTCAATATAACTCTTACCTCACGAATGATAGTGAACTAGTGCAAATTATGTCATGTTCTCTCGGTATTGAAGATATAGATATTGCTTATGATGTATTGTGTAACAAAATTACTTCATATGCACTTAAAGCGTTTCCTATTGTCAAGTTTAAGAAATACTTGAAGCCATATTAGAATGATGAATTAAAGGCCGCTCATAAATCAATGAAAACTTTAAGAACGACATGGTGTTCTAACGGGAGACCCCGTGGCATAATGCACGATTCGTATAAGAATTACAAAAAAGCCAAATGTTACTTCCGTCGGCTTCATAGAAAATATGTTGGTTTATACATGAGAAAATTAAACGATGAAATTGACCAGACCTCGGAAATTGATTCTCAAAAGTTTTGGAAATTAGTAAACAAGAGACGTAATTCGAACTCATTGTGTGGAGCTAGCATTAACTTTAATGGTACTGTCTTGAGAGATAGACAGCAAATAGCACATGGTTGGGGTTGTTATTTCAAAGAACTGTATTCTCCTTCAGTGGACGAAGAATTTGATGAAAATTGGAAACAACATGTTAATTTAACAATCTTAAATACCATGGATTCATTAGTACCTGATGATCACGCTATTGTACACCCTAGTGTTGTTAATTGTGAAATTTCAAAATTGCCGCTAGGTAAAGCTAGTGGTGTTGATAACATTCATTATGAACATTTAATTCATGCTAAAGATGTGTTATCGCCAATCTTAGCAAATTTATATACTTGTATGTTGAGAACAGGTCATGTTCCGAACAATATGAAACGTGGAGTCATCACAACTCTGTATAAAGGTAACAATAAAAGGAAAGATAACCCTGATAGTTACCGTGCCATCTCGTTAACTTCAACATTACTTAAACTTTTTGAAACAATGGTGTTAGAAAGGTGCAAAAATTCTATATTGTGTGAAATAAATCCACAACAAGGGGGGTTTCAAGACAAACTTGGATGTATGATGACATCATTTATACTTAGAGAAAGTGTTACTTTTTCACAAGAAAACAATTTCAAATTATATGTATGTTTTATGGACGGACGTAAAGCCTTTGATACTGTATGGCATAATGGGCTATTCTACAAACTTATGACCGAAACTTTAATTGATACAACCTCCCTTATAGCCATACATGAAATGTATACAAATATGACTAGTTGTGTAAAATTCGATGGTATATATTCTGAATGGTTTAATATTTTACAAGGTACCAGGCAGGGTGGTAAAAGTTCACCGTTACTCTATTTACTATTTATAAACGGACTTATCAAAGAACTAGAGAAATGTAAATTTGGATTTTGTATGTACAACACTCAGTTATCTTCCCCTACTGTTGCTGATGACATGGTGTTAATTTCATTTTCAAAAAAGGGTATTGATGAAATGTTAAGTATATGTGACACGTATGCAAAACGTTGGCGCTATTATTACAACGCTGAAAAATGTTCTATTGTTATATTCAATGAACATGGTTCTATTGATTATAACCGACATTTTTATATTGGAAATAAAACAATTAATACGGCCAAAGATTATACACATCTTGGAATATTATGTGATTCTTTCTTGTCAACAAGTAGTGTAGTGAGCAAAGCTTGTATTAAAATTAGAGGATCGTTCCTAAATATTTGTAATATTGGTATCTACCCAGATGGTATTAATCCTCTATCTTCGAGAACTATTTATAATTCAGTTGTTTTACCTAAAGGCCTGTACGGTTGTGAGCTGTGGGGAAATATTTCATCATCCCAACTACTTACTCTCGAGAGAACTCATAGGTTCTGTGTTAAATACATGCAATCATTGAAACGTTATACTTCAACTGATTTTTCACTATGTGCTATTGATATGACACCTATAGAAACAATAATAGATTATAGGAAATTACAGTTTTTTGGTCAATTATGTAGACTTCCAAACATATATTTGGCTAAAACAATATTTAATGATAGAATTGTTCGATTTTCAAGTTTTGACAATCAACGTAATGGCTTTATACCGGAAGCTAACAGAATTTTAAAGAAATATAATATGGACTATTTTTTCGAACAGTTTGTTACAACTAGAAATTTTCCACCTAAAGCAACGTGGAAACAAATATTACATGTTAATGTTATAAAACCCGTTAAACGTGGGTCTTTTGAACGTTTATGTGACGATAGTTCTCTATCTTATTTATCACAGACTTATTTACGTGATAATCTACCAAGCATTATTTGGCCGGTGGCGAAGTCTAATCCTCAATACTTATTTACCTGTAAAACGCTTTGTGCAATTATCGGGTCATTGTATGACGATGATTTTCGACAAATTTGTTCAAAATGCTCTATGGTAGTTAATAAAATAATTATACACAAACTTTGTTTCTGTACTAAGAATTCACAATTGCGCGTTAAGTTGTGGGATGAGTTTATAAACTCTTGTGGAATTAGTTCATATATTGAACTTATCAAACATTCGCCAAGTGCTCAGTGTGTATCTCTCTTGTGTTCAGTATTAAAGTATGATACTTTAGACAAAAGTATAAACTTTAACCTTGCATTAATTATGCAAAAAATGTGCATTTAAAAATAAACATATACGTATAATAGTGTATATTATGTTTATACATTGGTTCATTCACTCTGGCTATTGTGAGTTAATATGAATTATTAAAACCTGTCTTCCCCTGTAGATTGTCTAACTTGTTTCGTTTCGAAGTTAGGCAATCAACCACGGGGGATTGCAAGTTAATAGATTGTTCAATGTAATTTATGTGATTTATGTATATATGTTATATTTCTGACTTGTACATGTCTGTTCTTTGTTAATCTTCAAATATTGGAGGAAATAAAATAAAAAAATAAAGTTTATACTTAGTAATAACATTTGTCACTTATAACATTTAACTGAACAAATTAAAACATGTGGCATACATTGTTGAAAACGAAAGTAGGATACTGAGGGAATCACCAAGCTGTTTATAGATTTGTTAAATGTCGTCCTTGCTGAAATTAAACATTTTCATTGATCGCTTCGCTTCTTGTCTTTTCAACATTCATAGGCGGTTAGGATATATTTTTAATAGAATTATACTTATGTTGCGCAATAACAAGCTTTAGTATCTTCTCATCAGAAAATGCATATGTTAACACTAATCTTTTTAGCTAACCTGACCCACGTGGGTCTAGTTAGGAAACATCCCAAATATTACGAGAAAATGTAGAAATATTTTGCCAAGTAATATAATAGTGTGTCTGTTGCTTTACAATTCAAAATCAGGAAATATGAAATTGAACTTTTGCCTTGCAATTCCTTAAACAACAATTTGCTTTTACAACATTTTAAAACTCCATTGAGTAAAATGTAAATTGTAACTATGTGTAGAAACTTTTGAATGACAGTGTATATGTAATTTCTTAACGCCCCCTTATTCTTGAGACCTCACACTAATTGTGATACATTGGCAACTCAGGCGTTAATTTTACATTGGCACGATATTTGATAATATAACTTGTCTCGTCTGCCACAACCTATAGGTTATTTACATTGTAATAAAAGAACAACAGCGTCCTGGATTTTAACCAAAGGTCACCCAAATCAATTACAAACTAATACATACGAGATCTCGACTCTCGTATACCAAAATGTTCAGGGGCATTGTAGTTTTATGTAAACCATGTAAAAGTATTGACCCTTGGCTGCATCCTTTCCAAAAATCCTGTTCAATGTCATATTATTAGAGAATCCTACTAGACTCTGGGAACGAGAATGGGATTTAAAGGTACTCACAGATTTCAACTTAAACATCAACTTTTTCTGAAACTATCAAAATTGTTTAGAAACATTTTTTAAGCAGAAAATTAGTGATTTGATAACGACAATTTTAGTTCAAATTGTTGCAACTACAAATGATGGTGTTTCTAGTAGTAAAACTCGTAGTAAAACTCATCGTATGTCACGGTGTAGACAATTTTAATGCATTTTTGTGACTTTTATTGTATATTTCTTACAATCTATAGGTCGGTTTGTCCTAAAATATTTACACTTAATTTTTTAACACAATTACAGTCACTGAATGGTATTTTGAATATATAGAAAAATCTTAACCAAATCTGTGAACTAGTAACTTTAATGACAATGTGGCTGCATATTACATGTATGTTGAGAATGCGATACGAGACACTGTTGACTATGAGTAACCTAGAGCTATTGTCAAAAAGAAATGAAAAGTAATCCAATATATCAGACTGTAATGATGTTAAATGAACAGTGTCGATGACACACATATGTAGAATAATAATTGGATTTTATTATTATTATTATTATTATTATTATTATTATCATCATTATATACCAAATTTGTATAGCGCTCTTTTCATATTGAATATATGTTCAAAATCGCTTCACAATCAAATGCATAATTAGAAATTATTTAAATGAAAATGGTTAAGGGATGATAAAATATAAAATTATAAAATGAATACTTATATAAAACTGAGAATTAGTAATCAATAAAGTGCGCATAGTTCATGTAGATAAGAAACAAGAGGGTTTTTAACCTTAAAAGAGTGAAATGAGTATATAATGGAATGCTGGTAGATAGGCAGTCAAACGGTCGATGGGGGGAATCCACATATATGTAGAAACGTTGGACTCTTTAATTTGTTCAAAATTACGTTTTAATCAGTGATCTACAATTAAAATTTCACTAGACAAAATCTAATTGCATCCTTTGCTACAAGTAACTATAAAAAAGAAATTTAATTTTATATTAAATTACGGTTCAAGACGTCATATTATCAAACAAGTATTTTAGAACTAGGTTATGAGATATAATGACGAGAGACACATAATCAAGAAAACAGAGAGACAAAATGACATGACAGATCACATGAAAAAATCCTTTATAAAGAAATTGTCTCATTAGAGTCATTCAGATACAACTATACTCATACATTTTGTTGAATTATTTTCCTACGCCTGATTAATTTTTAACAAGTTCTTCCTGAACAAGTGGTTCTTAACAAGAAATAGATGAGACGATAAAATATTAGAGCAATCCTCTGTGTTGAAGAAAAAAATTACAACTTTTTTCAATACTGGAATGGATCGGTTTATTTTTAATGTTTACAAAACACGTTTTGTTATTTTGTCAAACTATAATTTGTTAGAACTTAGAGTTGAAGTTAATCCAAAAAGGGCAATGTTGTCAGCTGTTTTAAGTCAGGTCATCAAAACTAGTAAAGGAATTGTCCAGAAAACTGGCTGGTTCAACGGGTTGTTGTGTATAATAAATTTAGAGTGTGAAGAGAATTGACAAATGCCATAAGTCTGGTTGAAAGCACTATAATCTCATAAAATGTACTATACGTTTAATGCAAAGTCTGCTACAATGAGTACCTGTCTCAATTCATGCATTTTGAAATAACTAGTTTTATTATAGCAATTTTATATCATTTTTATAACTTTATACCTCAAAAAATTGTGAAGCACTGAAATGACCTATGGTCAAGGACACGATTTAACACTTTGTAACAAAAGCTTTTATTTAATCAAACCCGGAGTGTCTGGTACGACAAAAGCTGCCCGTAACGTTATATCGTACCCATAACACTTGGTAAAAGTTAGCTGCAAATAAACACGTACTTCGTATCAAATTGGCAAATTTATTTACATTTACGTGGCAATAGTTGTTAACATTTTTTCCGGGACAGTGAGCAATTAAGTAGAGCATTAAATGCATAGATCTGTCAAGCTATCCTATTCACCTTTAATGGGAGAAGTTTTCAAATAAAGCTGGGTTCATTTCGGTCGCTATAACATTGATACATAACTGAACAGAATAAATCAAAAGGTGTATCAAATATAATAATTACAATTACAATCGTAATCGAAAGGAGAATACTTGTTTGTCAGTACATATAAACCAATAGTTTTGATCAAATTGGGTTAAAGATAAAGTATATAGTATGATGGGCAAAACCTTCCTTAAAATAATATAATTAAGCTCTAAAATGATTTTGGATCAACTTAAGCCTCAGTCCCATAAAATCATGGCTTGTTACGAACCCGTACGTGCAGACAGTCGTAGGCCGTGAGAAGCCTTGCGTATCAAGGTGACGGTACGCACATGGTACAAAACAACACACCCGAACGAAGCCGTAGCTGGAGGATCTGCATGTTTAATCCATACTCGGTCACGATTCTGTTCACGGTTTGACTCTAAAACTGATACGTGCATCCTGGGCTCATCTAACGGATCCTGGTAAAAACGTATCAGTCCGTACGGGTACGCAAGAGTTCGTACGAGTCCTTGCGGAGCTTGATCGCACGACGCCCGTTCAGTGCCCTTACGGCTATTTTTAAAGAACTATCTTTTTCAAAAGGAAAAGGCACTCTGTCAAACTTGAGTTAAGAAAGCTATAAATGGTTTGCAATGTTTACTGTGTCTCAAATGTATGTTATGCTACAGTCCCATAAACATAAAAATAGCCGTGAGGGCACTGTACGGGCGCCGTACGATCTAACTCCGCAAGGACTATTACAAGTACGGACTGTTACGTTTTTACCAGGGTGCGTGAGATGAGACATGAATACACGTTTCAGTTTCAAAGTCAAATCGTGAACGCAATCGTGGCCGAGTATGGATTTAACTGGCATATCTTCCAACTACGGATGTGTTGTTTTGTGCCATGTGCGTACCGTCACCTTAATACGCAAGTCTACCCGAGGCCTACGGCTGTCAGCACGTACGGGTCCGCAACAAGCCACGATTTTATGGGATTGAGGCATTACATTTTTATAACATCAGGGTTTACAGACAAATTTCCTATCCGCTCTATATGAATATATTTTCATATATTGGCTTTTAATCTAAATATTTATTTTGTAATACAATGTTTCTTGATGTTTAAAATGCTTAATATACCTATAAACACCATGACTATTGATCTCCTGTTGATTTATTACCACTTTGACCACTGGCTATTTGATAATGACCAAATGACCACCAAAATTGGTCATTCAGAATACTTGACTGATTTTAACACATTTATCATGGATGTAAACACATCCGTCATTTTCTATAGCTAATTTGTTGTTAAGTACCCCAAAATGCACTTATATTAGGAGTGGAGACAAATTGAAGTGTTTGAATTAAATCTTTGAATCGAGATGTTTAAACAGAAATTCGATCATAAACTTATTTGAAAGTGTAAACAGTATTTTACATCTGTTATGAACGAGATAAATTTATAAGGACTATTTTATACGCAGATCGCTTCACATCCAAAAAGTAAATACTTCCAAAAAATGAATAATGTCAATAAAATATGGCTAATGAAAACTTTCAAAAACGCTTAAAATAAAAATATTTGGAGCTTTACTTCACGCTAAAAGCTGATGTAAAATTCCTGGATGAATGATAATTGAAGTTTGACAACCGCCTTGGTATATATGTCAGTCTTTCATCTCGCCGACGTTCATTAATTAAAGCTACTGCCGAGTTGTATGTAGCAAATTTATGTAAATGTATGTTGACAATCTATGCGTACATATCTACCGGTCAAATAAGTGAAATAACGTGAATAATAATGCAAACATACTTTCGTACAAGGGCCTAATTTGAAGTAGTATGTGCGTATATGTGTTTTGGATTTTAAATAATAAATTATTTTTGCAATTTTAAACTGGATTTTTAATGAGAAATTCCTTATTTTTAATTTGGATTGTGTAAAAAACTCTTACGCGTAATACTGTATTATAACCTGGATAACTTTTGTTGTTTGTGGAGTAAGACAAAAACCTACTTGACAAATCGGAATATTTAGAACAAAACATAGTCACCATGTCGTCTGGACCGTACAGTTTTGAGACAGGGGAAACAAAGAGGTTCCATGTTGCAGATTACGCAGTCTTCGGTGCAACTCTTGCAGTTTCTGCGGCCATTGGAGTTTTCTATGCCATTAAGGATCGTAAAAAGCACACAACGGAAGAATACCTCCTAGCCGGAAGATCAATGCACCCAATTCCGGTAGCGATGTCACTGTTGTCAAGTTTCATATCGGCTATAACTATTTTAGGAACTCCAGCGGAGGTGTACGTGTACAGCACGATGTATTGGTGGATTTCAGTGGCGTTCATCATCACTGCACTGGGTGCCGCTCACATTTTTATACCAATATTCTACAACCTTGGAATCACCAGCGTTTTTCAGGTAATATTTAATGACTATTATACATGTAGTTTGTTTTTGTTTGGTTTACCGCCGTAGCAACACATTGTATAGGTCATATAACGGCGGTCAGTCAACCTACTCACTCCTCTTGGAAAAGGCTAAATCTCTGAATTTAGCTCTTAACCAACTACTAAGCGCATACTTTCTTCAGTGACTGACAACTGCCCTACATAATTAAAAATCATTGGTAGGAGGGAGAAGGGCCGTAGAAATAATTTCATGACCAAGCTCCACGAAAGTACGCCCTGCACGGGAATCGAACCCTCGACTCTTGGATCAGTAGACATGCGTGCTACCAACTGAGCTAGCCGGGCGTAGTATAACGATGTACTGGAGTCTCATACGGGCGTTTGTAGGCGTGATCACAATAATATATATATACATACATGTATAGACAAAAGTCGATAGACACTGATTGACATCTGTCCTACATGATTAACAGGAAGAAAGGCCGAACCAATTTTATGAAAGTATGTCCCGTCCGGGAATCAAACCCACGACCCATATACTAGTAGACTTGCGCGCTACCGAATGAGATAGTCGGACACGCTAACATATAAGTTTATTTGTCATACATAATCCATCCAACAAGCGTTTGGATCAATATACACTTATATGTACATGAATATGTATTTTTCTACTGAGGCAATTTAATTGATCACATGTAACCTTTGTATTTTTCATCTCAATCTCCGAACAGAAAGGAAAGATGACAAAATAGACTTAATTAGCATTTTATGTTTATACAAATACATTAATAATATATAGTTCGAACAAAAAAAAAAACACTGTTTATAATAACTATACAATGAATTAATCCACGACGAGGGATGCTCAGGATGACAATAACATAAACAATTGTGATGTCTTACGAGTGTCTTAGTTGTTGTTGTAATGTAAAAGCGTTCTACCATTACAGGCATGATTTACAAAGTGGTGGTGGTTTATCCGCCATGCAAATTGTGTTAAAATGAATTACACAAATTTTATTTTCAATACTGCCTATCCCTGAAATGGATTGTCTCATTTTTAATGTTTACCCTAACACGTGTTTTTTGTACGCACTATAACATTAATTACTGAATTAATTAGTTACAAGACAGTACATACCGTATGTCATGTCATTTTCACAAGTATTTTGAATCATCCGCTCAAACATTAAATCGAGTGGCAAACTAAGTCACGTGCAAAATATTTGCGCAGAGGATTGACAGAAAAGAGTTTAAATTTACGCGCTAATATGAGCATTTGCGGACTAAGAAATATTAGTCATTTTATGCACTATTGATATGTTTCAATTTTTTGGCTGCTAAGAGCATCAGACGAAAAAACTAGAACTTGTGTACTTTCTGAAGATCAAGTGAATATATGACCTCAAATGATTTTAACCAGAGCAGATTTACGAATAGTAAATCTTTTTTTACTTTGTATTGAGTTTAACGCCGTGTCAACACAATTTATGTCACTAAACGGCGTCCAGCGCACCTAACCTAGTTTTCCTGGACCTTTGTCCATAACCAGTACTCACTCTCCTTTCACAAGGCCAGAAACTTCTCCATATATCTTATTAATGGAGGAAAATTAACATCATTGTCAAATTTTTATGGAAAGGTATAACCTCCCCGGGTGGGATTCAACCCCTTCCCCCTTCAGGACAGGAGATTCCAAATCCCGGCGCGCTAGTAAACTAGGATAACTAGTAAAGAACAAAGGTTAAAAATGTCATCTTCAAGTGCACCCGGGCGTAAACTTTTCCTTCAAACATTTACCAAACGTACGTATATACCTTTAATTGAAAACATATAAGATATCTCATTTGTCAAGTAACTTTTAAACAGGTTTATACTTTGACCTGCTTATCGCTATAGAATATAATCTAGTTCGCATGATTTAAGGCTTTTATAAAACCAAATGCACATTGCAATGATTTACATAAGTGCACATGTGCATATTTTGTAACAGTTTACACATTCATACTTGAAAAAGCAATTCATGATAATCAAATGCAGCTTAGCACAGCAACTTATTTATTTATTGGAGTTAACGCCGTATCAACACATTTTAGGTCATTTAACGGCGTCCAGCGCACCTAACCTAGCTTTCCTATACCCTGGTCTATAACCAGTACTCACCTACCCTTCCACAAGGCCGGAAACTTCTCCATATTATCTAATCAATGGAGGAAAATTGACATTATTTTCTAATTTTCATGGAAGGGTATAACCTCACCGCGTGGGATTCGAATCTGTTTTATTTCAACATTGAAGGCTTGGGATGCATCGAGTGTACGATGAAATGAAGGGGGCACACTTAAGAATTCCATTAATTTTGTGCGCAGGGAATAGCTGAGTAACTACGTTCACGCACAATATCTTGTCGTTGAATTTACATAATCCCAACTTACAATCATGTATACGGTTAAAAATCAAGATAAATGATTACAAAGCAAAATATATTTGATTCATTTTAACATGTTGATCGTTTTGGATGAAATAGATTTATAAAAAAAATTCTCTTAAAAAGTTCTTTATGAAGACTTTTTCATGAAAGTGAATTATTATCTCCTTTTATATGAAAATATTGTAATTTTGAATTTGCATCGATGTTTTCTTTTGTCTCATTGGGCTATTGTTTAATTAGTCATTTTGCTTTAACCAACAGATACGTTTCACATAACTAACCTTTGTATAAACGTCTAACATTGTAACATGGCGGTAAAATTCTTCCTTAGACCTATCGAGTCAAACCCAACCAAATTCAGTACATTCAGCGCTTTAATTTGCATTCTTTTTACGTATGAATGCACGTTTATTTGATACTGTTTTCATAATATTTGATAGAGAATACAACTAAACTGCTATACTCTTTTCTGTGACGTAAAAAACTTAATTTTATAGTAGGGCATACAAATCTTGTTTTTGAACTTCATATTTGTCAACATCATCATTTTGTTCATTGTAAGGACAAAAAAAAAGATGCAAGGGGTATACAATTTCGCTGAACATACGAAATAGTAATCATTTACATTCCGCTGCACGTTTGTCGTCTACTTCGATGCATTTTTTACTCATACATAAAAGATCTGGGTTAAGACATCCGTTTAAAATTATAGAGCGATTCAGTCTAGACATAAAGCCATGCCATATCGGAATGTTGTTAAGCGTCCGCGTGCGCGTAGGTTTTAGAGTCCTCAATCAAAATAAAAAACAAAATTTTCTTAAATAATTCCGATGTTCCGGGATTCGATACGACAATTTAATTCAGGGAAAATTGTGTTCGGCAACGACGTTATTCATCGTAAGCAATTTATCATAACCGCGTCATAAATATAATATATTCAAGTCATTTATATTAAATACAGACCATTTAATCATATTATGAGGATATTCCATTGAAAGAAATATATATAACGCTTTGTTTTTGTAGTAAAATATTTGTGTTTTCGTTTTGTGTGTTTTTGTGAATAGGTACTTAGGCTTGTCAAATTTGAGTTGACGCTTAACAGAATTCCATTATGGCACGGCCTAAGTGTAGCGCCCCTAAATGTCGCAACACTAACGCTAAATGTCGCACAAAAAATCGACTTACGTTAAACATCGCTACCTTGACGCTTAACGTCGCACTAAGAATGAAGGTATAGTTTCCAACCTAAATAACAAACAATAATTACATAGGAAAAATATGACTTTAAAGCATCCACACTTACACCCAAAGTAACCGTCAACATATCCTTAGCAACCACTCTTAGTTCCATAGCAACCACTCTTAAACCCTATGCCAATCGCCTTAGAGTCCTGAGCATCTACTTTACCGCCCATAGCAACCGTTTTGAGACTGTCTAGATCCGACACTGCGTCATGAGATTCACCGACTAACTGCAAGTTCAGCGACCTTATGTTTAAAAGGTTGGGACGGAATTATGTAAAAGTATAATGTAATTTATTATTTCATCGCGAAAAAAGAATGGAAAAATTGATTCAATAAATCTGGTAGGTTGGTTAAATTATTGCAGTACAGTACAAGAAAGAAAACAAAGTTAATGAAAATTAAGCATAGCAAATTATTATGCAGATTTTTTAAATCAGAGAATCAAGTAAGCCAGTCACGTGGCAATAGAATTGACATTTTTATTGGTTTATATTCCATCCATGATTCCTTCAGATAAAAATTGAAATTTCAATCAGACCATACAATGATTAAGAAATCTTTTTTTCACAAGAAATTTGATGTTACAAATTAGGTCACGCGCTTTTTAAATATGTTTGTTACTTGGTGAAAGAACCGTGAGCGTACAATAATTCCAATCCAATTGCATTAGTACTTTATGATAAAAAATACTTCCAGAGAGAACTGTTCTCTCATATGACAGAATTTTCAACCAATCAAATGGTAGTTTGTTTTTATTTTTCAACACAATTTGACGTTTATTCAAACTTTAAAATTACAAATTTTGGTGAAATCGAGGGCATTTTTTGTTTCAAAAACCTTTTTAGGGAAAAGCGAACTGGCAAAAAAACTGCCAGAATCCGTATTGCAATATTAATCAGTATATCAGTTAACCGTTACATCCCAACAAAATACAACCTTTTGAAAAACTTCGCAGTTAATTTTCTCAAATTTCAAAAAAAAAATCAAAATACAAGTACATGCGTCAGTACAGCAAAGTCAATGACACATGATTAAAGGAGAACAAAGATAATAGTTGATTGAAATGAGATATTCCTCATCTTAAAAATTGCATTTAAAAATAATACTTATAAAAAGTTCTGTTAAAATTAGAGTAGGGCGCAAACCTCAACTTAGAAGACATTCGCGCATGAAATCTGAAACATAAGAAAAACTTGTTTACTGTTTTATTATTTGTGACCTAAATCAACTGTGTAAACATAATTTGTTAATGCACTTTTAATTTCGAACTCATCCGTTCATGGGGAAAAACATTAGTACACGATATTGTGGTATAGTTTCAAGTATATATTATTATGAAAACAAAATTAATAGTTCAGTACTTGCGGCTTTGCAGATACAGGTCATATTATAGGTCATGCGTGTTTTTGTACTTTAAACAATGGACTTGTCCATTAAATAGGCGAATAAGCTAATGCATGAACAGCATTTTAATAGGCCATTTTTATACGTAACTTTTTATTTAAAATAGGGTGTATGCACATTGTAAATTTTAAATAATGATAAGTTAATATAATAAGTGTAAACTAATTAAACTACAAAATTGTAAAAATAATTCACCCCTAAATATTGATGTGTAATGAAACTGGCAATGTCTATATACGCAATGTTTACGTGGACGACCTGTAGGAGTGTAGATATAACTCACTTGTTTTTATATAGTTAATAATAGAATACTTGTTAATATATTCATTCCTTACAGTTTTGAAAGTTAGTATCGTCTTTCGTTAGATTGACAGTCCAAGTTTGAAAATGTACTGCATAGCTCGTTTAAAACAAGAGCTGTCCGTAAGACAGTGCGCTCGACTTTTCTCAGTTCGTAAGATTCGGTGTTATGGGTTTTGGTAGAAAGGTGGAAGTAGTGATGATGAATAAGCTTGAGTTGAATATCTTTGATAGTATTGAAGTTTTTTAAATTTGTAAAAAGTTTAACCTTGATTTGCAACGCCAACGCCAGCACCAAAGCCAACGCCGACGCTCGGGTGATAGTATATGCTTTCGTTTTCTCCGAAAAGTCGAGCTAAAAAATGATTAAAAGTTAAATTGCGGTTTAAGGTCTGCTTCCATAAACATGTTCAGTCGACTTTACAATTTTGTATATTAACCATTGACATCTCCTTCGATAAATTCTCGTTCCCAGAGTCTAGTAGGTAAGATTGAGAGTTCTACTAGACTCTGGGATCGAAAATGCTTCGATAAGGTGATTCCACAAAATGACCATTTACGCCTGGATGGAGTGAAAACAAATGTAATTACATTCATTGCGCAAGGAAATTAGCTGTGCCCCTAGTAGGTTTCGAACCGAGGACTTAAATTCGAAAGCTTGACGTCTAAAACGAACAATACTAGATAAAGACGGTTAAAATCCACTGTTGAAAACTCTTAATACATTTAAAAATTGGAATTTCACTTCTAAATGTCACATTTATAACAAGTCTAAACATATGTATATGTTCTTTTACTTTATCAACGCATTAAGGGATATGCTATTCACGTATTTCAATAATAAACGAGTATGAAAAAATCTTAACCACATAGAACAAATTATTGACAAAAGAAATCTGATTAAAACCCTATCTAAATTTCCCAGTTCGTAAACTCT
This sequence comes from Mactra quadrangularis, assembly GCA_025267735.1. Classification (NCBI taxonomy): domain Eukaryota; kingdom Metazoa; phylum Mollusca; class Bivalvia; order Venerida; family Mactridae; genus Mactra; species Mactra quadrangularis. The sequence continues at coordinate 36,343,998 of CM046293.1, forward strand.
AATTTAAGAAAGCGATTTACAGTATCTAGATATTTTCTCTACGGAGATTGATGACGAAAACAAACATAATTTTATATTACAAATTTAATGAGTATATACTAAATGTATATTACGTTAGGTTATAAAATTTCAACACATGAGTTATTTAAGATAGATAGCCGTGTATGACATACTCGTATGTTGTTTTAAACGCTGTAGCAACACATTGAATAGTTCATATCATGGCAGTCAGTCAGCCTACTCACTGTTCCTTATTTATTTATTTATTGGAGTTAACGCCGTATCAACACAATTTAGGTCATTTCACGGCGTCCAGCGCACCTAACCTAGCTTTCCTGGACCATTGTCTATAACCAGTACTCACCTACCCTTCCACAAGGCCGGAAACTTCTCCATATTATCTAATCAATGGAGGAAAATCGACATTGTCAAATTTTCATGGAAGGGTATAACCTCCCCAGGTGGGATTCGAACCCGCACCCCCTCGGGCACGAGTATCCAAATCCCGGCGCGCTACCAACTGCGCTATCGACCCGGGTTTCACTGTTCCTGAAAAGTCTTAACCTCTGTAAACCAGTCACTTGGCGCATACGCTTTCAGTGACTGGCAACTGTCCTACATGATTAAGCATTATCTCAGAAAGGCCGAAGATGTAATTTTTTAACCAAACTCCATGGAAGATTGCTCCGCCCGGGAATCGAATCCACGACTCCTCGATCACTAAACTTGCGAGCTTACCGACTGAGCTAACCAGGCGAGCTGTCTATGACTTTGAAACAATTTCATTTGTGACTATAATGTTTAAACCACTTGATGCGCCACTACATGACCGCTACAGTTTATTTAAACATTCATTTTGTATTGAGCCACTGACATCATGCACACAACCGTGTTTTCTACGATATTATCATTATAAAGCCTGGCATTCAGTGCTCTAAATGTGCTAATAAATATAACTGAGAGCAAGGAACCAAATATTAGTACATGTACATGGTAAAAATGAGTATTTTGAAATCTTTCAAGATGGGATGCACATGTCTTATGTATTTGAATATATCTGACACATCTCAATAATAAATGTATGATGAATACGTGCACAATATCTGCACATAAAAAATTTGAAGGTCAAATTTGACAGGGAAAATAGAGATATTATAAAATCTTATTTGTACATCATTTGTTACGATATTAATGGCTCGTGAAATTTGTGATGCATGAGAGAGCTACGTTTTAAGCCTCAGTGATTGACTGCCAGTTTCTTACATGCATGTACTTTAATAGACTTTATCCGGAATTCAAATATTTGGGGTTTTCCATGTAGGTACAAACAAACTTTCACTGTTACAATGAAAACACGTGTACAAAGAACAATAGGATTTAATCCATATTTCGTGATTTTCATCAATAATGTGTAACAAACTTTGTTTGTACCTACATCGCACGGACGGAAAAACCCACAAATTTGAGTTCCGAATTAAGTCTATTACACGTTTTTGTATTTGTAATGCCTCAGTCCCATAAAATCGTGACTTGTTGGGCCCCGAACGTACAGCCAGCCGTAGGCCGTGGAAAGCCTTGTGTATTAAGGTGACGGTACGCGCATGGCACAAAACAACACACCCGTACGGAGCTGTAGCTGGAAGATATGCAAGTTTAGTTAAATCAATACTCGGCCACGATTGTGTTCACGATTTGACTTTGATACTGATACGTGTGTCCGTGGCTCATCTCACGGACCCTTGTAAAAACGTAACAGTCCGCACGGGTACGCAAAAGTTCGTACGAGTCCTTGCGGAGCTTGATCGCACGGCGCCTTAACGGTGCCCTCACGGCTATTTTTATGTTTATGGGACTGTAGCATGAAATAAATCTACTAAATTCGTGGACAGCTTCTCTCAATATGGGCATTTCATCTAAAATATAATTATATGATCCAAAATCATTCTAGATTTTTAGTATGTACTTTAGAGGAATTTTAAATATCATCAGACTTTATCTTAAACGTACTTCTACCAAATCGTTTGTTTTAAGTATTGACAACCTTATTCTTCATTCGATCTACTCGAATAACTTTGCTTTTTAGCAAAGTTAAAACAGTGTTGTTATATGTGTGAAATTTGAAACAAAATTTATCTTATCTTATTATAATAATAGATGGGAGCCCGTGCAAGCACGGGCTTTAGGTAATGACAATAAAGGGAAATAACCGCTGCGGGAAGTTTGGTCTATTTTTAGTTTCATCTAGAACTATTTTTAGACACAAAAAACCCCACTTTTTTTGTTGCTTTTGGCAGTTTTTGCAAATATCAAGAGGCTTTGTCAAAAAAGAATCGTCAACTTGATATGCCGGTATATAGGTGCTCCAGCGACAAACAAAAGATTTATTCAAAGCTGCGCAGTTTCTTCCACAAAACAGGAAACTCGCAAATTTAATAGTAAAGATATCTAAGAGAAAATTATTTTTTTTTTAAACATACAGTCTTATATGAGATATAACAATTGTACCAGATAAATGTATTTTAGTCCATTGACAGCGTTAGTCTTGATATAAAGGCTTCAACCATAAATATCAATTTTATAACCAAAGCAAAACATTATAATTTTTTACAATATTCTTACTTATGTTGCCATTAACACTCGTTGCAAACTACAATTATCAATGATCGAAAAGCACATTTCAATTTATTACAGTGAAACTAAATTACTTTACAAAAAAAAATCCTTTCTTGTTACCTAAGTTGGTTTGAGGCATAACACTCATTTTGCAATTTTCAAATTACTTTAAAGTTATTTTTTGTATATAGCATTTTTATATTGTATGCATGTACCATAACATTGACATTAAGGGGATATTTCGTTCTAAATTCAAACTACGAGTCCTCTTCAGTAAGCACCATATTACATACCGAACTTTCTTGATCATCCATCGCATAAACCGTAGTGCACTTTTTGGGCCCGCTCGATTGGAAATTCTGACTGCTAGAACTGGGAGAACACCAAACGAATTGAAAAAAATAGAAAATAACATAATTTATATTTCATAGTTCATTGCAATGCCGCATATAAACTGTTTGACATAATAACCAATGCCGAATGGTATGGCGACCATAATCGCCTGTATGGTTACAAACTAAAATCGGTCCTCAATCGGTCAATTTTTTCTCTCATCTGATTGGTTGTAATCGGTAACTGCATTTTAGACTTTATGTGTAACCGGGTATCAGCGATGGGGTCAGTGATAAATCGGTTGTTTATTTTTTCCAGTTTAGAACGGAACCTACAAACAACGATTTAAACACCGACATCTCCGATTAGTCACCAATTTATCACTTATCACAAGGGAAAAGATGAGTTTCACCGGTGAAAACTAACCGTCTGTTCCCATCGGTACACCGGTGGCTTATCAGAAGCATATCGTTGAAATTAGTCAAAAACAGCTAGTCAATCGGTGATTCGTTTGAAATTTTCACCGATCGAGAATTTTAAACATTTTAAAAATGCCGATCGGTTAGTTTTCACCGATAAAACTCATCTTTTCCCGATAGCTTGTGATAAGTAATAAATCTGTGATGAATCGGAGACGACGGTGCTAGATCGGTGTTCGTCGGTTTCGTTCATAACTGAAAAACCCGAACAACCGATCTATCACTGACCCTCCCCCCCCCCCCCCGTGTAACCGGGTTAGATTTTATAGTGAGTACAGTGAATTTTATGTGTTTAAACCACTATATGAATATATATTCATCCACAGTAGACTGGAAAACTGTTCTACAAAAATGCAGTCATCAGAATATAACATGCATTTAAGAGGCACAATACCACTTTACGGTACGTCACAACCAAGAACCCAAATATAATTAAATATAGGGGTACATAATTTGTAAAGGACCTTGAAAGAGTTTTGCTCGTATTCATGTTTACGGATGGATTAAAATCTATTTGCAAGTATAATCTGACATTTTTACACTTAAATATTCAGAACGTTTTTAACTTCAACTTTATTAACAGTTCAGTATAAAAACGTGCATGTTCAAGGTCGTCTTTAAACAAGGTCATACCTTACGATGTTATGCTCTACTTACATAATATTTTTGTCTGTTTGCTTACTCGCTCAGTAATTTGATGTGCTTAAAAAGAGGGCTAAGATATTTCTAATATTATCTCATGATTTTTAAACCCAAACGACGGGAGAATGGTACCCACTGAAAGAGTAGATCGTTCTTTCTCAGTTGGCAAACAGTTTTGATTTGACCTAACTGAATATAAGAGTCTGACAAAACATTTATTGTCTGGTTTAACGCCGTAACAACACGTGGTATAGGTCATATCACGACAGGTAGTCAACCTACTCACCGTTCCTCAAAAGGCTAACTCACTGAATTTAGCTGTTAACCAGATACTAAGCGCGTACTTATGTGTTTGAATTAGTTGTAGGAAGGAAAATGGCATTTATAACTATTTCAAGAGCAAATTACTATCACCTCTATCAGTAGACTTTTGTTCAACAGACTGAGCTAACAGGGCGGGCTATGTGCCCTGTAGATAAAGTACATGCCATTGCTGGCCTCTGATTGACCGCTTTTGTATGCCATCATAGTACTAATAGGTCTTTGAGCACGAGATTCGAACTTGTTTGTTTGTATGTTGGGTTCAACGCCGTAGCAACACGTTGTATAGGTCATATATCGGCGGTCAGTCAACCTACTCACTCCTCCTGGAAAGGTTAAATCTCTGGATTTAGCTGTTAACCAACTACCAAGCGCATACGTTCGTCAGTGACTGACAACTGCCCTACATAATTAAAAATCATTGGTAGGAGGGAGAATGGCCTTAGAAATAATTTCATGACCAAGCTCTACGAAAGTATGCCCCGCCCGGGAATCGAATCCACGACCCCTTGATCAGTAGACTTGCGTGCTTCCAACTGAGCTAGCCGGACGGCCGTGAGATTCGAACACTATTAAATGCACATTGTTGTATTATGACTAATGTTTCTCTTTGTTCTATATTTTCAGTATACTGAGATGAGATTCGGAAGACCTACAAGGGTACTTGCTTGCATCGCCTATCTTACATGGATGGTAAGTGCGATTTATCTTTATGATAACAAATACCATCGTCGGTTATCCCACGATACATTACTCCGTTATACTGCGTTATGTACCGTGGGCCATTTGGTTAGAAAAAATCTCGTAATCATGAATAATTATTGAGGCAGTTTCATTGGTTCCGCAAGGAAACCACTGCGGAAAAAACTAGCAAATGAAATTACGCGACCAGTTTTTGAAAATAAACATGTGCGTTGGTTTCTATTTAAAGTGGGAGAACCTCTGTATGACGTCATTGTTGTTGAATAGTATTTAACTATAACACGCGATTTAATTGGAAGAAGATTGGTCTCCTATGCCTTATGCATAATCATGAAAACGAGATTTTGCCAGTCAAATTGCCCACAGTGCTTCCCACATCAAAATAAAATCCAACATTAAGCATTGTCTTAGCGGCCATTTTGGAAGATTTTACAGCAAATGTCAAAATTTAAACACCACCAAAATTCTGCTTAGTAGGATAATCTTGCGACAGCGATCAATAGGATATCTTTGACGAAGATAGGTACCCAAATCCAAGCATTGCCCGAAGCACCCAATGATAATCGGCGAATATAGGCGATAAAGTTTGGAAATACAGAGAGCGGTAATATGACAGTCATAGAAAGTTGTTTGAACGAGCGACTTTTAAAGATCTTGTGGAGAAGTTGGCCACGCGCTGGACTTCGAAGCTATGTTTAACAAGAGGTTTCTGGTTAGAGCCTCATCCGGTTATTCCCTTTCTTGAAAATTGACAAAAATATCGATTTCTTTCAATCATAAGGTATATGAAAAAAAGGTGTCGGCATTCTGGATGGCCGCGTACTATTTATAGGCAAAGGTCCAAAAAAAGCTAGATTATGTGAGTTGGCCGTAGTAATACGATCATAATTTGTGCTGACACGGCGTTGAACTCAATCCAAAAGTAGGTGAACATTTTTAATCGCAACAGTGGCTGATTGTTATAAGATTTGACGGATACATGTGAAACTGATTATCATCTCTTAAAAGCAATTATGGACGGTAGACACTGATACATGTCATTGAAAGTACAACTACGGGGTGATAACCCAATTATAGCTTTTTTCATCTGTAAGCTAAGTAAAGATCTTATCTGTTTTGAGCATTTAACGATGTCGGAGTCGGAAAGAAAGGGGGAGCGGCATAACCCGACCCCTTTAAAGTTTGAATGTACATAGGCAAAGCGTTGGAAGGATTTTAGTTTCAACAATATTTATTAATCAACAAGCAAGTGCATATGCATCAGAACAGAATAGAACAGATCAGATAATTTATTAACTATTTATTTCAATGATTGAGAGTATTTTAGGATTTTATATACTAAACCAAAAAAGAAACTTTTGCAAAGTATGTGCCAATGGTTCAAGGGTACCACTTAGATGTACACACATATATACATGTAGTAGTTTGTAAAACTGTTGCTCGTGTCAATAATACAGTATTTACAAAATCATAACATTGATTTCATCGAAGAATGGCACTCAAAAAGTCCGGATTTGAACCCAATATTGAACATCTTTGGGATAATCTGGATAGACGTGTACGTCGACGTCCGAACCCTCTAAACAACACCAACGACCTTCGAGCTGCATTGCTTGAAGAATGGAATAATATTCCACAGGCTGACATTAACAAACTTGTGCGACGTCGCTGTCAGGCAGTCAGCATCGCCCACGGCGGCCACATACGCTACTGATTGTTAACTTTAGAAATGACCCCTACCTTATTTTAATTTAAAATTCAACAATCAATCTGATCCTTTCCTCCAAAATGACGATTTTTAAAGAACCACAATACATTATTTTACAAAAATGTAAGCTTTCAGCCAAAAGGATTGAAACTGTACTAACATATTTACAATCAAACTTGGCGAAAGTTTCTTTTTTGGTTCAGTATAGATATCATCGCTTATTATGGATTTTAATCACATTGAATGGTGTCTCGAAGTACATTGTCGGAGACAGAGAGGGACTCCATAACACAATCCTTCTAAAGTTTGATTGTACACAGCCAAAACGTTAAAAAGGGTTTTTAATCACCTAGAATGATATCTCGAAGGATTTACAACTTGTACAGAAACCCTTCTGGGACATATTGCACACAACGTTGTCAAATTGATTTCAAAACTATGCATTTTGGCGTCTAGAAATGTTTAAGTAACGCTTGAAATTGATACCTTGAAATACAATGAAATTTCACTTGACGGTCATCAAACTTACGAGTAATGTTTTCGTAAGCGAAACAGTCTAAATGAGGAGACAGCGAAAGAGTCGAAACATTGGGACACTTTTCTTCTACAATAAGACATTTTAGTATTAAAAACATAACACATCGCATCATTTTGTTACAACAAAGTTGACCTTGAAAGCGTGACCTAAATATACTCTCCAAGCCGGCCCTGTTCTCAACGTAGACAACAATTAGATGTCAACTACTTGTTTGTTAAATGGTGGTTAACATAGATCATTATTTAGATACTATCAAATGTATAAAAAGTTAAAAATTTCGTCCTGCTTCACAAAAAGTTAAAAATTTCGTCCTGCTTCACTCGCTATGACACATAATGAGTAAACAAGTCATTTTTGTGCGAAATTCAGCCGTGCGTGCCATTACAGATTGTCAATGATATGCTATCTAAAATGAAAACGCTGATAGACATGGGGTTTTGATAGAATATATAAACACTTGATTAATTTATAAACGGAAACGATACAAGGGATCTTCCCCTTACATTAACCAGATTAGACGTACTTCAATTGCACAAACAGCATATCGTCTTCTTGTTAAAGCGTAATGCACACAACATTTATTGCAGAAGTAATTTTCCCTTTATTGCACGTGCGCGGCCTAATGTAATCGTCCGTGACAAATTTGATAAGGATTTGCTACAGTCCGCTACGAAACATGGGGAAACCCATCCTCGTTAACCCAGGGTATTATTCGTTAAGGATAATATTCATAATGTATGAGTACCATGGGATACCGATTTTGAGGGAAACACAATAAAATGACAATGTGTCTTACAAATGTATTACCAATGGCTAACTCCGGTTACACGCAATGTAGCATCAGAGTTAAAGTGCGAACATGAGCTACTTTAAGAATGGGCGGGACATAGTTTCATGCATCTTAGTAATAAAATAATTTCTATGGCCATTCTCCTTCCTTTAACAGATTTTAAATCATGTAGTTAGTTACTAAGGAAAGTATATTTATGTGCCTAGTTACAGGTTTACAGCTTAATAAGCCATCGGCTAGCTCAGTTGGTTGCACGCAAGTCCACTGATCGAGGGTTTGATTCCCGCGCGAGGTAAACTTTTGGGAGCTTGGTCATGAAATGATTTCTACAGACATTCTCCCTTCTATCAAAAATTCTTAATCATGAATGTCAGTTGTCGGTTATTTACGAAAGTAAGCGCCTAGTAGTTGGTTAACAGCTAAATCCAGTGATTTAGCCTTTCCAGGAACAGTGAGTAGGTTGACTGACCACCGTTACATGACCTATACAATGTGTTGCAACGGCGTTAAACCCAACAACAAACAAACAATTACAAAAACCCAACTCAATTCAGAGATCATGGCTTTGTTGGAACAGTAATGAATTACATGTATTAATGAAAAAAGAACTGGAAGTTTGCAAAATATCCAGATTCGCAAACATATTCTGTACTGCGTTCATTATACAGTGTATTTGAGCGTAAAATGCTTGCAGCCGAGACTATTTACAATAAATGTACTTATTTTTAACTTTTAAAGTGTTGACAATTTTAAAATGTTGACATACACTCAACGAGCTTAAATTTGAAATCTCGTACTTTTCTCTGTTTATCACGAGATCAAGGAGCCGCATCTCCCATTACCAATGAATAGTCACATACATGTTAATATGTTTGTTCAGGCAGCAAATTTGATCGGTCTCAAAACCTAGTAACAAAACAAGTATAAAGAAAAAAGCTAAGACATTTTGGTTCCAACCGACAGCATACCTAACGTAACCAGACGATTTTAAGATATTTAGAAAACATTGAATACATTTGATAAAAACAGGTTTTGCACAAAATACTAAAATATTCTCTCATTGCCAAGGTCATCAAGATATTTTTAATATTGATATTTTTATATTGCAGTTTTGTTATTACACACCCTAAATTTTACAGATTACATTTGTACCTTATTTTGCGTCGAATCGAGTTTTTTTTACATGACTCACAACTGAATCAAATAAATAGTTTATTATTTAAAAAATTGGTTTTACTATCAGATTTGTTTATAAAATACCCACGGTTATCCACGTCTGATGAAAAAGTTTTCATCTTGGGAAATAGGTCCTAAAACTATTACAAAATGTGCAAAAATACCACATTTTCTGAATTTTGAAATCTCCTATACCAATTAAAATACAGTTCTTCCATCAATTGTTCATAAAACCCGATGACCCTCAACATCTCGGCTTCGCTTAAACGCCTTCTTATCATAGCGTTTGTCATGCTAAAATAAAATGTAAAAAATCCTAACTCTGAATTTCAGACATGTCAGGAACATACAAATACCTATGCTCTCATTTCGAAAATACAATATGAGGATTGCATGCTTTTCATAAACACTTGTCGAGACCTTATTAATACAAAAAGTTAATTAATAACTAGCGTAGTAGGCATCTTAAAACATTTCTTGACCCAACTTTGATGTAAGGAAAATTGAAGATATACATGGGTTTTAGTGGACTGTTGTAATTCCTCATCAAAATCTGTCGAAGACCATTACATTAGGCCGCGCACACGCTATTAAATGGATAATTATTACTGCAATAAATGTAGACTGCATTACGCGTTAATAAGCAGACGAAATGCTGTTTTTTCAATTGAAGAACATGTATATATAATCTGGCTTAGGTAAGCAAATGAACCTTTGTATCGCTTCCGTTTGTTGTATGAAGACATTTGCTCCATCAAAACACCATGTCTGTTAGCGCTATTTGTGCTTTGATTACCTTTTTGAAATAAGATTGGAAACTTTCGGGCCTCCTAAAGTTAAGTAAACTATACAGTGCCATTCATAAATACCTTTACACTTTAAAAACACAATTAGTAAAAATTTCATCCATACTATTAAATTTATAATATTTATAACATAAGATAGTCATAAAAGATCGTAAAAGTATGCGCTTAGTGGTTGGTTAACAGCTAAATCCAGCGATTTAGCATTTCCAAGAGGAGCGAGTAGGTTGACTGACCGACCGCCGTTATATGACCATAAAAAATCGAAACATTTGTTAGGGGGTGGTGATGATCTAATCAATTGTATTTGTAAGACGTGTATATGTATCTAAAGATATGTATGTTTTTAATTTCTCGAGTATTAGTATTTATTTATTGGAGTTAACGCCGTGTCAACACAATTTAAGTTATTTTACGGTGTCCAGCGCACCTAGCCTAGCTTTCCTGGACCCTTGTCTATAACCAGTACTCACCTACCCTTCCACAAGGCCGGAAACTTCTCCATATTATCTAATCAATGGAGGAAAATCGACATTATTGTCAAATTTTCATGGAAGGGTGTAACCTCCCCGGGTGGGATCTGAACTCGCACCCCATCGAGCACGAGATTCCAAATCCCGGCGCGCCACCAACTGCGCTATTGATCCGGATTCGAGTATAAGTAATAGTTTAAAGACTAATCAAATCTTTACAAAAAGCTTAAAGTGTTTATGAATGGCACTGTATATTAGTTTGTCTATGAATCCTTTTAACAATAACTTCTCAACCAAGTCACGATAAAAAGACGCCATTGTTATCACAGTTATTGTCAATTAAAAATTAAAATGCAAATATTCAAAAATATGAGGTCTCGTCGACGTTAACAATTTGTTTTTAACACGCATAACTGACTGAGACAAACATCCTGTTTGAAACAACAATCCTTGTTCATGTATTTAATAATTTGACGTTTTATTATTTAAAGTTTGTATAACAGGCCGTGCTATGGAGGATGATTACAGACAAAATTGCATCATGCTTGATGCTATTCTATATTACACATTTTTACTTTCATGTTCGACATTCATTCTTCGAACGTTCATATTGCAATTTTATCATGCTTAATTCTATTCTGTCTTCCACATTTTAACTTTCATGTTCGACATTCATTCTCCGAACTTACATATTGCAATTTTATCAATTTTATTACGTCATTGAATGAAGATAACAAAATACGTAATAAGCGATATAGCATGTAAAACTAGCGAGGATGAAGTAAGCATTACGAATAAAAAAGTTACAATTAAGCTATTGTACATTCATTATTACACCAGAGGGCGCTACTCAATGAGCTATATATAGCTCATTGCCGCTTGGTTCCCGACCTGTACTCTAAAACTTTCGGTTGTCTCCCGTTGAGCGTAGGAACAACGTAGTTGAAAACGCGCAACTTTTCTATTTCCGTCGTGTGAACGACGCAAGTAAGTTACCAATTTATTTGAATTATTCACAGGCACGTAGCTACCAGTACGCAGAGTACGCAGCTGCGTACAAATTGGTCCAGAAAATCGTTTAAGCACAAACGCCCAAAATGCAATAAAAACTAAGGTCTGAGGGGGTATGTGATGTAAAACAAAACTGCTCATTATTTTACTAACCTTATGTCAAGTTACATTTCAATGGGACTTGCCTTTAAAAATTGTAAGTCGAGTTTGCGGTTTAAATTCGTTGTTTGTCTTTGACTCCAGACTATATAATTATTAAACGCTGGTTGGAAATGATTGGTAATTGGTACGAATGTCTTCCTATTTTTGTTCCCGGAATGAATAATACAAACTCTTTTTGAATAATTACCAAATCGCTCCTGAGATGATCTACAGAAAAACAAATTCGGGGATGGCATGCCCTTGACCCCCTAGAATTCTGCGTACACATTAAAAAGCCCTTGCTACGCCTCTGATTCATACTTGTTTTTATATAAGTCATGGAAAATACTCTAAGCGGTACTTTTCGCCATCGTATTTGTAATACAATGCACTAAAGTCATTGTTGCACAAATCCCTTGTTCTATTAAATTCCTTGTAAAACAGTTGCAATGCTAAAAAGGAGTCGGATCAAATGGCTTCAGGTGACGGATGCGTGACATGGGTCAAATATGTATAGCCTTATACGACATACTGAATTTTTACTTCTTGAAAAACTCACACTGTCAAAAGATTAACTTATCTACCATGACCTTTATTGGTTTACTCACCCTAATTCACCAGCGGATGACAGTGAAATGTCCCCGCGAGATTATCACAACAATGAAGTTTTTATACTTGGTGAGATAGCATGCGTACACACGTTGTTTACGTTTTCGACTGTGACATACAATGAGCTATAAATATATATCTAAGTATAGCTCATTGGTCGCGTATGCGTTGAGTGTTAGTACACATGTACGGAGTAATTCGGTATTTTACGGAAATAGTTGAATAGACCTCGCGTAGCGACATCTGGTGTCAAAATAAGACTCGTCATTTTATGCTTGCTCCGAAATTTTACATTCTTCATTTTTTATTACTTGTTGAAAATTGTAACTTCTTCATTCGTAATGCTTAGTTCACTCTCGCTAATTTTACATGCTATCGCTTATAACGTATTTTATTATCTTCATTCAATGACGGAATAAACATAATAAAATTGCAATATGTAAGTTCGGAGAATAAATGTCGAACATAAAAGTAAAAATGTGTAAGATAGAATAGCATCGAGCATGATAAAATTGCAATAAGTAAGTTTGGAGAATGAATGTCGAACATGAAAGTAAAAATGTAGAAGATAGAATAGAATCAAGCATGATAAAATCGCAATATGTAAGTTCGAAGAATGAATGTCGAACATGAAAGTAAAAATGTGTAAGATAGAATAGCATCAAGCATGATGCAATTTTGTCTGTAATCATCCTCCATACCGTGCGTACGTATGTACATGTACTTTAAATAATAGATCGGCGAATAAAGAGATACCTGTAAAACATGAGGTTCATTTTGTTTGAAGTATAAATGTTAACCGGCGAATATGACTTCAAACTACAATAAAATCTCAATTTTACAAAATGTTCCTGTTTATCAAACTTTATCAAACTAAATTTAATAATTGACATTATAACCGCATATTGAAAATTTAGGACCGCACACTAAACTTTATTTCGGAACAACCAATGGTATTTCATATTTTATTTATTTCTCAATACCGGAAGAGAATTTCATTGGGCATTCAGGAATGGTAGAGCAACTTGTATTGGTTAAAAATATAGGTCAAAAGTAGGCTTAGTCAGCTGGACAGAGTAATACATTTTTAAAGTGCATATAATGATATATAAGTCAAAACCCGTGCTTAAGTTATACAGCTTTGTTTTTAGCCCCCTAAACCCCTTAAACAGGTATGAAGTTTCAATTCAATCCCTTCAGTGGTTTCAAAGATAAAAATGGTGCACTAAAACAGCTAATAAAGAATGTTATGGTATAAGACGAACATACTTCAGTAAGAGTTATGCAATTGGTAATCTCGTAAACATGTAAGGCGTTTCAAGTGAATACCTTTTAAAAGGGGTCTCAAACAAGTCTTAATTTGTGTTTATGTAACAATCATCAAAACCAAATATTTTGGGTGAAATATTATAACAGTTGGATACATAAGTCAGTATTACATGATATTACAAAATAATTTGCATGCATCACTTTATTCACCTATTGAGTATTGAGTCGGCAAGTCCATTCATATCATTTATTTTATCGATTGTGAGTATAGAAGTACAGTTGTGAGTATTTTTATTAGCTGGTATAATTTGTGCGCCGCTAACAGTTAGATCAAATTTATACCTTTTATTTTCTCATGAATAATAATGTTGAATTTGTTTATATTTTCAGTTATTCTATATGGCTATAGTTATGTATGCACCGTCACTCGCCTTAAATGCAGGTAATTTACTCATATGTAATTTTTGTATAACTAAAAGAATGGTATGAACATACTGGTAAAAGACGAACAGTCCAGGAAAGCTATGTAATGTCAGCTGGTATCAGTCAAATTACACGGCCTTTAAACCATTACGCTGTTTATTGTTTGTCCATATTGATGTTAGCGAGTTGTTTATGGACATCTTCTGTTGCATAAGTAGCATATTAGTATAAGTATTATCAGTACTTTGATTTATTATTAAATTTCAAAATATCTTTCTACGATATTGCTTAGAACATCATTATGATTCCAACTCTACATTCATGTCTTGCTACATGAACAAGTAATGAAACAGTCCAACGATAGAAACTTCAAACTGTGCGTTGCAAGATTTCTGGATTAGCAACATTATTCTGGACTATGTTATACATTTGCTAGGTTTAATGCCGTAGCAATACATTGTATAGGTTATATCACGGCGGTCAGTCCACCTACTCGCTGTTCCTGGAAAGTCTAAATCTCTGGATTTATCTGTTAACCAACTACTAAGTCAATACTTTCGTCAGTGACTTACAACTGTGCTGTATGATTTACATCTATATATAAATCCTGTAGATACGGAGAGGAATCATAAACACAACTGGATGATTTCAATTTAAAAGTACAAAAGACTTTCACGACCTATTAACATTTTTGGTTGTGTTCTATACAAATGTTGTACTTGATGCGAACTACGTCTGAATAGAGCCAGACATCTAAATATACAACAATATTCTCAACAGACAAATAAATCATACATAGTCTTACAATCATGGTAAATTTAATTTTCTATTCCAGTGACTGGATTAAATCTTTGGGGATCGGTTATTGCTGTCAGTTTCGTCTGCATATTTTATACAACATTGGTAAGAAACGTTTACTAATGAAGAGATATCAGCGTTCACAATCAAAGTATTGAAATACAGAAAGACTTTCGTGTACATTGAAACCTAACAAATCCATACTAATCATTACTCCTTACACATTACATTCAAGTACAAATCGAGCAGGGCAAAAAGTGCAAGCGAAGTGTTTATTCTACCCTGTATGACTGGCAAATACTACTGCTTAGTGTGTGAACGAGATTTGACTCCGCCCTTTCCATACGCTTTTTGAGTATATGATTGTAATGAAAACAATGATGTTAATGAAAATAATGTATCCGATAAAAATGCTGATAATGACACTTTTATACATGTTCAATAATAAAAAAATAATATTTATTTATTTATTGGAGTTAACGCCGTGTCAACACAATTAAAGGTCATTTTACGGCGTCCAGCGCACCTACCCTAGCTTTCCTGGACCATTGTCTATAACCAGTACTCACCTACCCTTCCACAAGGCCGGAAACTTCTCCATATCATCTAATCAATGGAGGAAAATCGACATTATTGTCAAATTTTCATGGAAGGGTATAACCTCCCCGGGTGGGATTCGAACCCGCACCCCTCGGGCACGAGTATCAAAATCCCGGCGCGCTACCAACTGCGCTATCGACCCGGTTTAAAAAATTACTGATAATGACATTAAGGTATATAATCATGAAGGTAATGACTCTTATGTATTTGAAAACAGTGACGATACTGTATATAACACATTTAACATTGGCACTACTGTTTATGATAACAATTATGATCATGGCAATAATGTACATGATGATAAATATAACAAGTGTCTATGACGTGATAAGAATAATACAGCCGTTTCGCGTTAAGTTAAGCAATTTTTGAGAAAATATGTCACATGAAATTTATGTTGCAGCACTCAAAAAGTTTGTTTAAAAATGTAAACTTCAACCTTTCACGGACTTAAAATCAGAAGTTTTTTTAATAACAAGTTCGTTAATAAGTAAATATTTGTGATGAGTTTTACCTGGTAATTCTTATCCGTGAATTACGTTACTGTAGTGAATTAATTATTAACAATGTCTAAAATTAAAATACAAACCATGTGTGAAACCGATGATGAGTTTTTTTCAATTCATTGATCATTTCTACCTATCAAACAACCAACACATAACAAGAACAAATATGTATATCAAACATAATAAGGACGAAACAAATAGATTATAGACTATTTTATTGGCTTTTTTCTTTTAGAAAAAGTCCATTCCCTGTCAAAAAGTATAGATAATGATACGCATGACATACTTTAACATTGAAATATCGATACAAAATGTCATACCCTTTCCTAAAAGTATTCAAACTACGGTGTCAAAATATTGAAAGGATAGTGTAGTACAATAGTGTGTATTTATATGTACTAATGGTAACGTAATTCACATAAATTTTATTTTATATGGCGTGAATCTATAAAGTAAATACTATTAACTAGAGATATAAAATGGAAAAATCTCTTTAGCGTATAGTTCATTTGTGCTATTTTTTAGATTTTAAGCAGTAGATTGGATGACTTCGGACTTTAATATAATTGAAACCTTTGTACGATTTACGCAGTTTTATAAAATTTCAAAATGCCTTTTAAAATACATTGCAAAATGATTAATACGCAAGCTGTGATAACAAATAAATGTCTACAACACTGAATACGTAGTAAATACTTGATAAAGCTGTAAAAGGACATATCATGGAGAACCATAATGTCGCTAATTTAAGAAAAGAACGGTAACGTAATTCACAATATATTTGTACAAAACTTCTTTCATGTTTGAAAATGTTCTATATTGCTGACACTCTAACTTAATTTAACAATAGAGAAATCCTTGTTCTGCCAATGATGAAAACTAACTTATTGGTCATTATGTATAATTTATTATTAGTTAACGAGTTTGCAAACACAATTTTCCAAACTGTTAACAATGATTTAAATGGATGGGCATATTTTCTGTTATATGAAATATTTTCATATTTTACATACGAGGCATAATTGGAAGCCTGCAGTTTATACATGACTTATTTCTGTTTCATGGGACTAAACGTAAAAGAACATCACTCAATACTCCTTGTCAAGATTGATTTGAAGCTTTAAAAAATATATTTGATGCATGAAAAATAAGTTTACTTGTAACATGTTTCAACACTTCTAGTATATTGAACTTGAAGCATTCCGACGTCAGCGTTGAGTAACGATGATGTAACTTCTTATTGTAAAGACAAGTGCATGGTTTTCTCACTCCACATAATAACCAATTTAGATATAACATATTTTATTGCCTACATGTAATTATTATTGTAATTATTACCAACGTTCTTATACATAGAATATACATAACAGTATCTTAGCCCACAGTATGTCTGCCCACAAGTTTGCACCGCTGGTTGTCTCTTGCGTCAAGTGTTGATAAATTTGAACTGTAGCACGGACAATTTTACATCTAGATTCTCTATCTTCTTGTCTGCCTTCTTCACAGAACATGTAGTTTTCCAGCTACCCGTTCTCTCTGTGAACTTCATGTTTACTACCATGTCAGAATATCTCCTTCTCTACATAAAAGGAATTGGGCACTGCTACCATTTTAATTAAATCGCATAATCCATCTGCCTTATAATCAATTATCGCTACATTTAGATTAGTGTTACAACGATCTGCAACTTTGCCTTTTATCGTCATGCGCCTCCTTTGGTTTTTGCTTTTATATATTGTATGGGTTCATAATCGTATACATTTTTGTCTCATTCTAAATATATTTGGACCTATATTGGTTGTTAGTTTTTAAAATGTTTTAAAGTTTTAATTCAATTAATTTTCTCTTTTCAAGTAGCTTTAGCCATATTTTGGCTTTCTTCAATCTCTCTATGCCCTTTGCATCTAAACATTGCTTTTACCCACTGGCCAAACAAAATTAGAGGGATTGTGAATTACGTTACCGCTCTGTGAATTACGTTACCATTTAAAATGTGTGTCTAGCATGGACATATGAACGATACAAAATAACTGTTACTGTGTAACTAAAATAATGCCCCAGAAAAAACAACTGATACAAAACTGATTTATCTATTATGGACTTGTATGATGAAACTATTTAAGAAACATACATGACTCACATTCATCATAAAATATTCGTAAAAGTCTCTTACTTATGCAATTTCCTTTTTAAAAAACTTTCAAAATATTGACACCTCAACGTTCTTAGGTGTTGCTGTAAATTTAACCTGTTATAATTGACCCTAGGTCCTAATTTCGGCGACTAACTGATATTTGCGGTAACGTAATTCACAATAACGTAATTCACGAATCGATTGTTTATTGGGCTGTTTATTTAATTGCATCAAGGCAATGTTAATTCATTTGGTTATTACTTAAGTTTATAAGAGGGTAGTTTAGATGGAATTTAGTAAGTGGATATAGGTAATGTTAGTGTGTATGAAAACAGCTAGTAACGTAATTCACTAAACCTAGGTTTTATTGAGTGAATACCGTTCTGAGGAGATGTGTGGATTATACAATTAATTAACAACCAATCTCAATTGTCAATTGTGTGCTACATACATTGAGTAGTTCCCAGAAGATAAATACATATATATAATGCAATGAACATCATGCCAGCAAGCCTGTGGAAAATGGTAACGTAATTCACGTGAATTTGTGGGACAGCAAAGTCAATGCGTAAATATTTTTATGATGTAAGGTGTGGAAGTTCAAACTATTGCAGTTGTTTGGCCTTTGTGTATGCTTTATGATGAAAGTCAGAATTCTCATTCCTTGAGCAGAATAGGGCGACAATAAATCTGAATATCAATTGACCCAAACAGTGGGACAAGGTATTTTGATGAATATGCAACATTCCCGCTGAGTAAAATTATCATCTAGTAATAGTTGTGTTTATAAATGTATATGTTTTCGGTAAGGACATATGTCTCCTAGGTAAAGGACAAATTTGGTAATAAACCATGCTATATTCTTAGTAAAAATACTATGTGACATGATATTTTTGCAATTGCTTAACTTAACGCGAAACGGCTGAATAATACTCATTGGAATAATAAATAAGACAACGTTTTAAGTGATGATAGTATATATAGAGGCGATTTTGATGTATTAGAAGATGTGGATGATGTCATCCATGATAATGATGGCAATGGAGATGATTACGAGTACATTGATAATAATGATTTTAGGGATAATAATGCTGATGATGATGATTATGAAAGTGAGAATAACAATGATGATAACAATGTTCATAATGAATATAATGATGATGATAATGATGATGGTAGGAATACTAATTGCTATAATACTGAATGTGTGAAAATGAAAATGACAGTAAGGTTACAATTGTAATTGTGACAGCTATTATAGTGCCATAGATTATAGAGACGGTTATAACTAAATATATTTACGACACATTACAGGGAGGCATGAAGGCAGTATTATGGGCAGATACAGTACAAATGGTAGTAGTATACGCGGGTATGTTAACTATATTTATAATTGGCTGTAACGTATTGGGTGGAGTAGAAAATGCATGGAATATTGCTGAGAGCCGTGGTAGAATAGTTATCTTTGAGTAAGTATAATTTTTCATGTTTTTATTTCACGTCCTTTTTCAGTTTAAATGATAATTTATTTGTCAATAAACAAGTACATTTACATGAGGATTAAAAGATTTAGAGGACGGAAGAAAACACATTTATGTGACACAGAGAATGTTCTGTCGCATTTTCATTCCACGAGGCGCATCACGAAACAACACGATGTATAACCTTTTTGTCGCATCATCAACCCGAGGGGCGCGAAACGTACATTTGTAAAAGTTTTTTTCATGTAAACATGTTTTCGCTTTGCACTTCCATCAACAAAAGCACGAAAAACGAAAATAATGTCGTATGATTGAAGAAAAAATACCATTTTGTTGTTTGCATGTGGCGCTTCCCGGGACAAAAATGCAACATGGCGGAATCAGCCATCATAGACCACCGCGTTCGTATAAAGCAATTTATGCATTTATTTAATACATTTACTTATGAGAAATACTTAGATAACACAACTGTAATTTAATTCAGGTTTGACCCAGATCCCAGATTACGTCATTCAGTATGGAATGTAGTGATAGGTGGAGGTATATTCTGGTGTTGTGTATTTGGTACCAATCAAGCACAAGTACAAAGAGCAATATCAGTAAAAACTGTCTATAGATCAAAAGTGTAAGTACCAAGAACTGTGCTTCTTATAAATCAAAGTACTGAAAAGTACATTATTTAAGTCAAAGTTCTTACTTCAAACAAAGCACTAAAACTTTGTTTAATCATTTCACGCTAAAATCAAAGCACTGGAAGTGTTTTATCAGATCCAACTTGATAGCATAGCACTGCTGAATAATGAAGTGAAGTTGCCTCACTTTCGAGTTCACACCCTGGTCTCCAAGTAGTGAGCTTGAAGAAAAAAGTTTCTTGCTAAAAAGCAAAGGGAATAGGTTTTGGATATGATTAGAACCAAGTTCGGAGCTGGGTATCTAATGATTACCTGTCCAACGCCATAAACACACAGCCGCGTCCGCCAGAGACATAGACGGCATAGCATAAGTGGGATCAGTCAAAAGTAACATTTTTGTCAGAGTAAAACTGAACGTTACCAATAAACGGGAAAATAATCTTGTTGAAAGGAACATCAATATAAGCGCATGATAAAATGAGGAACGTCACTAGAGTGTTGTGCGAATTCAACAACAACCTTTAGACTTTATAAAGCCGATGTTCTTTGTATGAATTGAGTTTTAAGTAACACGATTTCATGAACTTGAATGAGTATCTTGAAAACTAAACATCATGTCTCCAACCTTAACTTTAATGATCGTCACGCAAAGAAATTACGACTTTCTGCGTCTATTGACACGGTCGTGACACGCTACTGGTCAGAAATGTCTGTAATCTGTACCATTGCATGATTGATCAAATTATTTGACATGACGACTTTATATAAATATCGTTTATCAACACCATATTGTTCGGTCATTTATGACGTTCGGGTTGTACTTCGTAATAATACAAAAACTACCTGGGGAGTCCAACAATATAAATTGATTTAGGCCCTTAGAACGGATTCCCACTGCGATGAGAATAATCCTTATGGTGAATGCCATACTGTCTATGTATCATTCGATAATATAGCTTTATAAATAATATAGATAGTAAAGCTTTTGTCATTTGCGATCACAACAAAATTGAATGGAAGCGTTAAACCGAGATGTTTTGTAGCACAAAACACTCACAATTGTCTGTCATTGCACTTACAGTACTTAATCTACCATTTGACAAGAAGTCGACACTTTCTTGCAATACCAATGAAAAGAAACACGATAGCCTCAAGTGTGCCTTTGAATAATAGCGCTCTGTAAAGCTCGCTTACTTATACAGAGTCAACGCTTTGCAGCGCTTTGTTTGTCTCAAGCGTTACGGTTAACTGTGAATGTACTTGGGAAGTGACTCGTTTTGCAAAGCAAGATGCGGGTTTATTCGTCAAAAAGTAGGAAAGGCAGACGATTTTGTTATTCAATGTCTCTATGACTTGATAA
Organism: Mactra quadrangularis; assembly: GCA_025267735.1. Taxonomy (NCBI): domain Eukaryota; kingdom Metazoa; phylum Mollusca; class Bivalvia; order Venerida; family Mactridae; genus Mactra; species Mactra quadrangularis. Next base: position 36,365,540 of record CM046293.1, read on the forward strand.
GCATGATAAGTGGTCATATAAGTTGCAGGTCAATGATTAGTCATTGCAATCGAGTTGTCGACGTAATCAGATAAAGTTATTTTTGTAAAGTACTCATCATTTGATAATTCGTCAATCAATATACATGTACATGTAATTGGTACATGTAGCTTATCATAGTCGATGTAAGTAAGTCGCCATTTTGAAAACGTTGCAGACAAACGGGTCGTTTCGAAAGTAGTTCTTTTGATATTAATCCGCCACGAATCCTTCGGCTAGAAACACAGTGCAGATGTAATGAAATGCCACCCTTTAGCGTTTTTGGAAACGAACCAGAAGCGAACTAATTTAGGGCTCACCGCGCTAACTACTGCACCGAACCATATCGATTTTTAAGAACTTAGGTTTTTCTTATAAGAAATTCTATAACGACGGTTAAACGCTCTCGAATCACGTTTTTAGCTGTAAGACGAAAATATATCTTCGTTCTGACAGAGAAAATTAAGTACTCGGTCTTAATTATCGCACATTTTATTACACAAATAGGCGTCATGGGAAATGAGAGTAAGTCTACCACTTTTACACTGATCGTTTAATTTTTCTAATGAACCAAGATCTCTAGTGTCTGCTGTTGACGACGCTTTGCCTCGTGTGACAACAAAAATGAACATTGAATACCTTGCAGAAATACATTAAGTAAATGATAATGTTTTGAATATAATGTAATGACACAGGCCTATGTATTTGTAGAGTCAAGAACGACAACTGCACAAGCTTGACATTAAAACCTTAAAACAGAGTTACATCTCTTTTAAATAAGTATGTAGTATACTACATGTATTGTCTTTCACTGTGGTTATAATTTATTTTTATCATTCTATGACAGAGCAATCGACATCTAATCCAAAGAAAGTGTTAGACAAAGTATTTTTATGAAACTTGATTAACTAAATTTACTCATTTAATGGTAATACGTGTTATAGCTTTTAGCCAGACATAAATTCATTCAGAGAAAAAGAGAATTTATATTAATGGCGTAATTTTACCCTTTATTTTTCTTCTGAGTTTCGTTCATACTAACGTCATAGCTGTTACTTTTACCATTATTGTGACTGATTGTTTTGGGATGTACCTTGGGCAGAAATTAATTGTTAATAAGTATAATATTGTTTTTCTGGTTAAAATTACCTCTAAGTGAATGTTATCATAAGATATGGTAGTCTGCAGCGCCGCTTAACGTCGCAAAACCACTAAACACCACAATTGACGCTAAATGCCGCTATACGAACGCTAAATGCCGCTGTACTAACGCCTAATATCGCAATTATCGCCGCAATTGCACTGTCGTTAAACGCCCCCATGCTGACGCTTAACATCCCACAAAAACTAAACTGACGCTAAAAGTATCAATATTGAAGCTAAAATACGCACTAAGTAGGAAGGTTTCGAACTTCAACATCAAGGAACGAAGAACTACATAAGGCAATATGAATTCAAATTAACTACTCTTAGACCCTAAGCAGTCAGCTTCATATTGATAACGACCATCTTATGGTTCAGAGCAACCAGTACTGTATCCCGACCAACCACAAAATGCATAAGAACAATGCGATAAGCAATCATAAGGATAGTTTGTAAATTAAAGCGAGTTTAAATTCTTTATAAATATTTTTTCGGCGTAGCTGTCTAAGCTGGATTTTGACCTACATTTCTGTATAATGACGTCTGTCTGGGGATTTCGGAAATCCGCCGTTCTATTGGATGATTTTATAAGCACTGAAAATGACGTACGGGGGAAACAGAGAAAATCCCCTCTTCGATTGGATGGCCCTGACACGCGCGAAAAAATAAAGGCCACACTATTGTAATGCAGTGTTTTACGAAATTTTGCTTCGTTCGTAGATTATTTTTTTTGGGTAGACTTCTATTGCTTTCCAAAGTGTTTTTTTATATTGTAACAATAAAAAGTTACGTGTCAAACACAATATTTTATGGGTAAAATGAATTAAGTCTCCAGATGTGAACCGGTTTCTAGTAAAAAGTCTGACATATTACCCAATAATTATTAAGTAAGCCTCACTACGTCAAGTTTCCGGGGTTTACACTTTGAGAGTCACAGCTCCACATCTATACTATTAAATTTGTGAGTTTCCTGTTTGGTGGAAGAAACTGCGCAGCTTTAAATAAATCTTTTGTTTGTCGCTGGAGCACACATATACCGGCATATCAAGTTGACAATTCTTTTTTGACAAAGCCTCTTGATATTTGCAAAAACTGCCAAAAATCAACAAAAAAATGGGGGGGGGTTGTGTCTAAAAATAGATAAAACTAAAAATAGACACGTCAAACCAAACTCCCCGCAGCGGTTATCTCTCTTTATCAAATCAATAATTAAGTAGGTTTTTTCCCAAATACCTATCTTCGTCAAGTTTCGTAATTGCTATTTTTAGAAATTTTCACCACGTGACGTGGGATTTTCCAGAAGTCATAGGGTAACGCATTTTCCGAAAATGGCGAAACCAGACGCTCTACAGCGTGATCGTAGTTAGTTATCGTAAAAATAATGGTTTATCGACATAAAAACAATGAAAAGCCGTAGTGGATCATAACTTTTGCGTTGATTCTGTTTGTACAGGTGTAAAATACATTTTTTTCATCTTTTTTTGTGATGTAAATTGGGTATGACTGAAACACGAAATGGAGATTTTGAGGCGAAATGGACGAAATGGAGAATTTGGGGCAAAATGGGGTTTTGATTGTTTAATCTATTTTGTGTACTGAAAATGAACAAAGGTAAAATAAACTACACAAATATCGATAAACTGGAAAGAATGTTTAACTTATATTGATTTATTGCCGAATTCCCACAAATAATCGTACCAAAGTCAGCATATAAAGACAAAATCGTTGCACATTTTCTGTTTTTAATATCATCATATTCTAATTATAAAAAAACAATACAATCAACAGCATAATTTGAAAGCTAAGGCACATAATATGCCAACATTACTAACTCTAGTGTCCAACTGTTAGTGCAAAAAACGACAACAGCAGAAAACATAGCTGGTACAAGTTTAATCCCCAAATAGTCCCCTCAAGCTTGCCAAAAAGCAATGGAGAGAAGGTTTTTATATGATAATGCAGAGTTTAACATACATTTTCCATCTCAAATACCAATTTTAGATGATATATTTGTATAAAGTAGTATTATTTGTAATTGACCATTTTGACATTATTTTTCTCTATAAAATCTCTTGCAGTTTCAGTACAGTAATCTAATACAAATTCTTATAAAAAATTTTAGAAACGGTAAAATTTCTTAAATTTTTCATTATATGGGCAGTTAATACTGCAAAAAATTTTTAAACTAGTTGCATGTGTCTAACTAACTTCTAACTTGAGATATTTGCTTTTAAAGATAGGGTAAATTTTTTAACATTCTCAAAAACTCGGATTTTTGCTTAGGGGTACATGTATGCAAATCTCTGTATTTTTATATGTATTTGTCCAAAGTGTAACCTGATTGCTCTGATTTGTCATTACATGACTGTATAACAAGAAAATGGATTAAAACTTGGAAATAAAACAGCAGAATTTGAAAAAAAAGTTCTTTCACTTTTTGTCCCAGCACAATTTACGATCTTTCTAAAAATGAAGGGTCACGTTATAAAAATGCACATAACTTAAGTTACAGACGGTAAATTTCTTTAAAATTTCAGCATTCAATGTCTTTAATAGTACAGATCAAGAAACAATATCAGTATAAGAATTGTGGAAGGTCACCATTACAGTTCCAGAACCTTAAGAATAAATTCATAATTTTTGTTTTGTAGCATTAATGAATAGGTTTTCACAATGCAATTCTCAAAAATCTTCTTGTCTGAAACTACAAGGCCTAGAGCTTTCATATTTGGTATATAACATCATCTAGAGGTCCTCCATCACAGTTGTTCAAATTATGCCCCTGGGTCAAAACTGACCCCACCCCATGAATCACAATATTACATTGAATTATATAAGGAAAAGTTCAAACAACATCTTCTCTTGAACCGCTTATGATAATTTGCCCAAACTCAACAGGAATGGTCCGTGGGTGGTTCCCTACCAAAATTGTTCAAATAGGTCTGATTGGTTGCATAAGTAGGTCACTGGGTCAAAAAATAGGTTTTAACATTAGTAGTCCTCTGTAAATGGCTCTTCTGTGACCTTTGACCTTTTCCTCAGGTGAGCACACTTGTTTTTAAATCGACGCCGTTTGTCTTTTTTAAAGACATTTCTTGTTTCAGTTACATTCATCCTTGTGGTGACGGAAGACGGTCTACCAATTTAGGCCATGCCAAATTGGAATTTTGTTAAGCGTCAACTCAAGTTTGACAATTCTAGATACCTACTCACAAAAACATACACACCGAAAACGAATACACATGTCCATTCCAGGTAGTATTCACACAAATAAGTACTAGGTAGTACATGAATGTTTATGACATTAATGTGAGATTACAATAATTCTATAAAAAAGTATATACAACAAAAACATGTACATTTTCATTAATCAAATCAAGGAACTCTAAGTATTTACTGAGAAAAAATAGTTATCGAATCCCGGAACAACATTATCATTTAAGAAAATTTCACCAACAAATGTTTTGGGGGTTAAAGACATATTGCCAGGGTCTTTTTACAAGCTATAACACCTATATCACATGTTTCTTAAATTTCAGTGCATTATGGTTAAATCTACCAGGAATGGCTTCCATCATTACGTTAAGTTGTTTGGTTGGTGTAGTGATGTTTTCATTTTATGCTGATTGTGACCCTGTATCATTTGGACTTATTCAAAAACCAGATCAGGTATTTATTCTCAATGAAAATATTAATAATGAAGTTGATGATGGTGATTATGTGTGTGGTTTTTATAATGCTGGCACTACTGCTGTAAATTCTCATGATAATGATGACGTTAATGAAGACATTGATACTTATAATAAAGGAGATGGCGAAAATAGGAATGATGATGATTATAATGATGATGATGATGGTAATAGTAATGATGACGATGGTGGAGAAAGTTATAAAGATGATGTCAATGACGGTGATGATGATTTTAAGACGATGAGAATGAGGTTGATAATGATGGTATCGAAGATGATGATGACGATAATAATGATGATATTAATGATGATAAAGGTGTAGATAATGATAAATATCGTTGTAATAACCATAATGGTGATGATAATGATAAATCCCTAGGGGTCATAATATGCACAGTAATATAAACATTCTACCATATTACATGTATGTTATCATCTCCACAAACTAATGGGTCGATCATTCTTTAATTCGCTCATTCATGTATTGACTGTTCAGATATGGACAGTACCTACTCACGTTGGGAAATCGTAAAATGTCATTTCATCACGATACAAATAGTTTTATTCATAATTTGCAAGGTAAACACGTTTGAAACATGTGATCAGGCCATATCAGATGGAATAAATCAGATTACTAATGATTATACATTACATTAAAGAACAAAACCCATAATAGTTAGCACAGCATATAATTGTTGTCTCTTACTGGATCTCTCACAACGACTTTTTGTCACGAAACAATTTATTGCTATGCGGAATGATAAAGCGTCAGAAGTATAATTAATATACATTTTCAGAGAGAAATGTACATATTTACCTCAGTTTCAAATATAAGTCCCTAATTATTATGTTTGTATACTTATAACAGAGCTTGTGACAAGGTAAAAACAATGTCACAAGTAGCTGACTTAATTATGAGATTATATTACAAAAATATGTTTTTTTCTTTTTTTCACATTATTCAATGTAATGCTAACAACTATAGATGAAGAACATGTTACACTATTGGAAGGTTTTTTTAATAAAATATTTAATAAACACTATAATTTTATATGAACGACGACTTCTTGAACGCCATGTCTTTATGAACACCACACCTTCATGAACACAATGATATTATAAGGACCACACCTTTATAAACGCAATGTATTTATGAACTACACGCTTTTATGAACAAAATGATTTTGTTAACACCACGCTGTCATGAACACAATGATTTTATAAACAACACGCCTTTATGAACACAATGATTTTATGAACACCACACCTTCATGAACACCATGATATTATTAACACTACGCCTTCATGAACATCATTATTTTATAAACACCAAATCTCATGAAAGCCATGCTTTTTGCCAAAACGACGAAATGAACTCCACAACCTCGTTATCAAATAACTTTTTTAAACACCATCAGTTAATGATGAAAACATTTTATGAAGACTTTATGAATACCTCGACTTTATGATCATCACGACTTTATGAACTTTTACACTCTATGGTAACCTCAACTAAATTAGCACAACGGTTTAGAGAATTCAACAACCTTATTAAAACTAGAAATATAAGAACACTAAATTTTTAATAATCATTGATTAAATTAAAACTTAAGACTGTTTTATAACCGTGGATTTTACATTATGACTTCTATGACTTCATCACTTCCAAGAATTTAAAAGTCAGTTAGAACATGTATTACATATTTCAGTTACTACCATTGTATATGATGGATCTTCTAGGAGATATGCATGGATTACCAGGTCTTCTGTTATCTACCGTGTTCAGTGGAAGTTTAAGGTAAGATGTTGTATGTATGTATGGTGTGGCGTATACTTTGTGCCACCTTTCACCAGCTGTATGTCATTAGAAATATGTTTCACTGACGAAAGTATGCTCTTAGTATTTAGTTAACAGCTAAATCCAGAGATTTAGCCCTTCCAGGAACAGTGAGTAGGTTGACTGACCGCCGTTATATGACCTATTGTGTTGGTACAGCGTTAAACTCAACAAAACAAACAAACAAAAACAAAGAAGAAAGTCAATGACGTTTTTATCTCCTCTTTAAGTATGTGGTTCACTTAACGTTTTAATGTCCTTTATTTCCTGTTCCATGGAAACGTAAACAGATTTAACTATTATTGATAGTCTCACTACGTACGCTATCCAAATACAGTTGATTCTGTACTTTGAGCAATCCATTTATATATACAAATTAAACGTGATACGATGTTTTCCATTTTTATCTGCAAGTATTGTTAAAGGGATATACAGGCAAATGACTGAGCCAAAAGTATGGAACCAAGTTTAGTCATTAAAACAGTATTATGAACGTAAGAAATCACTTACTAATAACATTTGTCACTTATAACATTCAACTAAACGAATTAAAACATGTGGTATACACATTGTTGAAAACGAAAGTAGGATACTGAGGGAATCACCAAGCTATTTATAGATTTGTTATATGTCGTACTTGCTGAAATTAAACATTTTTATTGGTAGCTTCTTGTCTTTTTTAACATACTAGGCGGTTATGATATCTTTTTAATAGAAGTGTATACTAATGTTCAATAACAAGCTCTACTAACTTCTCATCAGTAAATGCATATTTTAACACTAATCTATTTTTAGCTAACCTGACCCACGAGGGTCTAGTTAGGAAACACCCAAAATATTACGAGTAAATAAAGAAATATTTTGCCAAGTAATATTTCAGTGTGTCTGTTACATTCACAGTTATAAAAAAATATAATTAAAAATCAGGAAATATGAAGTTGAACGTTTGCCTTGCAATTGCTTTGAGGCATAAAAAATAATTTTTCGATGTACAATGTGACAACATGGCATACAAGTTACAACCAGAAACAACTGGTTTAAGCTACTAAAAAGCCATATCAAACATTATAATACATCAAGAATGACACCACAACGAATAAAATATTAACAATTATTTCCATTGTGGTCCTTGAGATATGATACCGAGTGACATAGGAAGACACTATTACAATACGAAAAACTACAGAAACAAGAATTAAAAACAAAGATTAAAATGTTAAATTATTCACTACCTTGTGATACAAAATTAATTATTTTTTTATTTATTGGATTTAACGCCGTATCAACACAATTTAGGTAATTTCACGACGTCCAGCGCACCTAACCTACCTTTCCTGGACCTTTGTCTATAACCAGTACTCACCTACTCTTCCACAAGGCCGGAAATTTTTCCAAATTATCTAATCAATGGAGGAAAATTGACATTGTCTAATTTTCATGGAAGGGTATAACCTCCCCGGGTGGGATTGGAACCCGTACTCCCCTCGGGACACGAGATTCCGAATCCCTGCGCGCTACTAATTGCGCTATCGACCCGGGTTGGTAATACAAAAGAAATGTGAAAAAGCTAAATCTGTTCACAGCTAAATAGGTATTGATGTGTAGTGACCCACTTAGAGAGCTTACTTTTCCAATACGTTGTGGAAGATCAATCAACAAAGTACAACCTACATAGACGAATTATTTTAACTAAACCCATTACCTTGAATTTAAAATTAAATTCATATTTTAATGCTGTCTTCATTACAATCTAGCTCTTGTTACAGTTTTCAATTGCTATAAATGATCAACACAACCATTAATTGTGAATTGAATATTAAACTTTTGTACTGCTCCTGTGCTCACTACCAGCAATTATCATCATTATTATATTACTTGATATTGGTTAGTTTTAATCCAATTAAATCTTTCAACATAATCACATCAAACTACTTATACAACTTGAAAACAGACGAGATATGATAAAAAATATTAAATATTTACAACAATGACCTGTAAAGTCATCAACTGATATTTAAAAATAGAATCATTTTCTACAGCGTCAATATCACCCACATTTTGCTAAGAACTGTAGTTCAATTTTTCTAATGGGTTTTATAGCATTTTAACAACGCCTGAATGAAAACATCTTTATAACCTCGACTATAATATGAACCACAAATAGCGTTTGTTTTAGTCTTTGTTTGCTGTAAAGAAAGCACAAGGTCAGATCAAACATAATACTTTAAATGTCAGTGACACCAATCATCAAGTTTATTTAGAGTACGTGGAAAGCCAATGACGTATACATCTTTTCTTTATGTGAGTGATCCACTTAGTGTTTGATGTTTTCAATTTCCTGTAACATTGAAATACGTATTTGTAGATAAATTCAAACGTTATAGATATTCAGTCTGTAATCAATTCTGTTCGTGCGAAATATCATTCCTAAAACAATTTGTGATACAATATTATTTAATATAAGTATATAGTGCATTAACGAAATTGGAATTTGAAATTCCCAAAGGGGAAGGATTTTCCATTGAGAGAATGCTATTCCCATGGAAATTTGGATTTTTGAATTAAATTTAAAAGTGAATGAAAATTTAATGAGGTTATGCCCATATAGGTAGATCGACATTAAATTTGTTAAATGTTTAGTAGAATCGAATGGACAATAAAAAAGGAATTGTGCAAGATTTCTTGACACGCAAACGTATTATGTAAACCAAATATGATATGACTGAGTAGAAATCATTAAACGCAACAAACCCTTTATAAAAATACTTCAATAAGAATATATAAAATTATACCAGAGTTTCTTTACAATCAAACATGTGTTAAAAACGTGCAAGAAAAAGAATAACACTACCACTACAGATATTTGACAGCTAAAGACACTGATTTCGAAATTCAAAACAAAAGCAAAGCGTTAAATGGCTGAATGTAAGCTATTACACGAGACTATATACACTTTTTTGAGATTTTTACTCGGGTTTCCCTATATTTGGAAGCGGACTGTGGCAAATCGTAATTAAAATTTGTCGCGGACGAATACATTAGGCTGCGCGTGAGCAACTTAAGAGATATTTACTACTGCAATTTATGTAGCTCGTCAAACGCGTTAACAAACAGATGATAACAAGTGCAGGTATATGTAATCTGGCTTATGTAAGGTAAAGCAATGACCCTAGATTCATTGGTAAAGGTCCCTTGTATCGAGTTCGTTTGTTTTATAAGCCATTTATTGCAGCAAATCGATGTCTTACAGCGTTATTAGCTCTCTGATTTAATGTATGTGTACTTACAATGAAGTTATAGTTTTAAAAAAATCAATCCGCTATTTGTTTTCTACATTCGGTTGGGCGTCGGTTCTATTCTGCAAGTCTATTCACTAACCTTAATTGTTTGCAATATATTTATTTATATTATAAACACTCATGTGATATAAGCAGGGAAATGAAACAGAAATTAACAAAAATACCTATCAAACCTTAACAAATTCAGTGCACTCAGCATTCTGATTCATAAATTTAAGACTGTCTTTATGTCAATTATTGTACATGTATATGTACGTACATCCATGGTACATTATATCTGCAACATTAAACACTATGCAAATGGACAAATGGCTAGAGACGCCACAATCTAATACAGTCATTGTCAGCATAGACGTTAGACACGCAAACAAAGAATATATGGTTCAGAAATCGCAGACACTTAGAGCTCTTATGACACCAATGGAATTAGATAAATCAGAAATAAATTATCTGCCGTAGTTTATCACCAGCAAGTTTGTAACATGAATACTAACTAACAACTGTCGTATAAATGCATAGATCTAATGAAGTGCCTGTCAATGAAGAGAAAAAAGTACGAAATCAGATGCATGCTACAGACGTTTACATCAACATATCAAACAGTTGAGTCTGTGTTCAAGAACGTTTTGTTTGCAATTATGGTTATTATTTTGCTAACATAGAAGTATTTGAATATACGAGTACGCTTTAATTATACACTTATCTAAATTGTTTTGTATTCATTCTTTTAGGCTGTTGATTCAAAATTAATTGGAGAAAACAATAAAAACTCAGTTTCCCCCTTTTCAGAAAAAGTATGCATCGATTTAAAATTTAGGTACTTATTTCAAATTATCATTTTTTTAAAAGTGAGATTTGTCAAATAAAATTCAATCCAAATGATAAAACCAACATTATTATATGCCTGAGATAACATAATAAAACATTTTGAACAGGTACTATATTTAGACAAATTAACTGTTACATAATCTGACTAAAATCATTAAGGAAAAACTAAATGAAAAAGATTAATATTAAGTTTATTTCAATATTTCAGTACCATATCCTCTGGTCTGAACGCCATCGCTGCTGTCATCCTAGAAGACTTCGTCAAACCCATGTGCTGCCAGAAGATAGATTCAAATAGAGCTACGTGGTTGTCTAAAGGATTCGGTAAACTAATAGTTATATTATAACTAATAAAGTTTATAAAGCTTTAACTAACAGACTATGACAAAATATGACTGTTCGCTATCGGAATGTACTCCGCCAAGTGAGCACTTTACCGGGAGTTTGCTGGGCTCACAGTCAAACTTACCGTTCTCGAAGACGTGGAATGTGATATAAATAACTGGCGCATGACACAAAAATTATATGTGCCATTCTTTATAAGTAATATTTAATCATTTTGCTTTGATTGAATGAATAAATATTGCTTTAGTTTGCAAAATAATTCATTTGTAATTAAGAGTCTCACATTTCCAATATTGTGCTATGGTATTGTGACTATTGTCGAACTAAATTTTGATCACATAAGTTAGAGTACAAATTAATACTATAATAAACTAAAATCTTTTTGCAATGAACTGGTTATTACATCTTTATGAAATAATTGTCGATTTTGGCAATGATATAAAAAATAAAAAATATTGATAATAAGGATGATAATATTATAATTATTATCATTAATAATAATAACATGACGACAATTATGATGGTGATAATAATAATAATTATGTTAAAAATAATAATGACAATTCTTAGAATAACAATGATAAAAATGATAATGCCAATAATAATAATTATAATGATAATAATCATGATGATGATAATAATAATTATGAGACAATATCTATTCTGAGCGGAGTTTGCCGTAAATGTCCGATCGGTGTCAATATTAATTGTCACTAAGCCACACCAGAATGATGTTTTTCCTCAAACTGTGAGGACGCTAATATGAAAGGAGAGTTCAATGCACCTTCCCATAGAACCGTTATGGTATCTTGATGATAAACATTTAGTAAACTACGCATGCGATGAAGTACCTTGTTGTGGCAAAAACACAAATATTAAGCAAGAGAATGTTAACCGCCTCCGAAGACTAATCTACTGATGCTATTTGAATAAAAGAATATATATAAAGCAATTGGAGTGAACCATATGGCCCTAACAATTGTTTTTGAAAAACCATATGGCCCTTTTTAATATGTTTTTGTAAAGAGTGTACAAATTTCTGTTAGCGCATGAATGTTGCCACACGTTTAAATTATTTGTGTAGTACATTGTACTATTGGGTGTTCACATTGTGAACAAAATCTGATCTATTTCAATTTTGTTCTTCTATAAATTCTATACAAGATATCTTTATTTTTTGAATGATTACCAAGATTAAATGTTCTGTCAGATTTAACTTCATTTCAGATCTAAGCATATTTTACGGTTTGATGACTTCTATGTCTTACGTTTGTGTATTACTAACTAAATTTTATTTACTATAACCAATATTGTTTTCATCTATTTCAGTTGTATTGTTCGGACTTGTTTCATTAGCGTTTGCTTTTCTGGTGTCACAGCTTGGTACAATGATCCTTCAAGTAAGTTTTATCTCAATATCAATATTGCATCATTTTTTTTCGGGTTTTATTGAACTAGGTTTCATACTAACTGGTTGCGTTAAGAAACCTTGTTTTACTTTAGTCCGAACCATCTATTCGCTTTTGGATTTACTTTGGTACCATGCTCATCCATATGTATCACAAGTTCACCAAGTACCTTATTGAAAGAGTCTAAAATAACCAGGTACAACCACAGACAGTAAAAACATACAGACCTTTCACACAGCAAAAAAGAAGATGTTATAGTTCTATTACATTAACCTGTCACAACTTGAATAATTACACGGTCACTGAATGTGTTATTAGTTAACCTCTTTTTAACCATTGAGCCACCAATCCATATTAATTATTGATAATCGAATTATATAAGCGACGATTTTGAATGTCGGGGAAATAACAAGTTCGAAATGGGGTTAAAAATAATAGATACAGTGACCGTGTAATTATTTAAGTTGTGACAGGTTAATGTAATAGAACAACTATATATGATTTTTAAACATTTGTCATAAAAACGACACCAAAACAAATGAGTAAATCAAAAACCTAAGAGATTTCCACTGTAGAACGGACATATCTGTTTCATTCCTAATTTGCAATGTGAACATGCCATCCAGTTTAAGTATCGATATCATGATTGTGGTATATACAAATTGGTGTTAGTGGATTTATACTTTACCAAATGAACTTAAAATATGAATCGATTCTAAACCGTTATTAACTGTTTCTTTTATTGTTTACGTGAACGTATAAAGCAAGGCACACCCCAGTTATATAACTCCAGATTTTACCATAAATCTTGAAAAAAAAACGTTCAATAAAATATTCGAGTTCCCCAATGTTAAGTACTTTGCCTTTAGCAACCGCGACTTTCAATTAGTTTTTTTTATTTCCTCTATTACAGTTGCTAATTTCTTTGTCTTGTAAACACTTTTACCGGGTGCATTTCTTATTTCACTCCCTTTTTGAATTGATGAAAATGTTCGCTAACAAATTCATTCCATGTGAGCATTAAGTCACATGTTTTATAATGTGCCTAGTTCATTAAGTTTTGATAACAACTTTAAAAGTAAAGATAAGTTTAATTAATGTCATGACAACAGTAGTCTATGAATTATGCTTTCGTTCAAACATTTATATAACGATTCCAAACAATGTATATTAACATAATAATTGACCCGTGAAATCTCGCATTATACTTAAGTTCAATTAACAATTCATATGTCAACTTTATAATAATAAAACAATTATATTGTATTCTGGATTTAAAGTATTTGAACATATATATATATTGCCTTTTAAGGTACATGTTTTCAATGATATGTATATGATGTTGATGTAAAAAGTAACTCTTTTATGTTTTTATGTGATAATTTCAGTTAGCATATGTGTTGTTTGGAGTTCTGGGAGGACCACTGCTTGGAATGTTTACACTTGGTATGCTCTTTCCATGGGCAAACAAATGGGTAAGAATCACTATGTATGAAAACATTTTTTTTCAGCATCTTTTGACAACCATTGAATGTTTTACATTACAGTACCAATCGTGTGTTATCTCTGCAAACGACTAACCAAACAGGCATTAACTCAATTTTATAACCAGAAACATTTTTGTAGTATATGATCACTATGATCTTCTTTAGTACTTATAACCGTCACAACTGTTAAAATGACAAAGATATCGCAATGTCAAAGTTCAAAAAGTCTCAATTTCTAAGTTTAAAGGATTCAGATGTCGACTTAATTGATTTTCAACGTTAGTCACGACATTGCACTTAATACACACACTCAAAACTTTTGAGTTCTGGAGACATTTGTCAGATCGATATAGAACACGTCTCTTCCCAACGAGAAATTTCCTTGATCTTTATTTATCGTACAATTATTTTAAATTTTCTTTTTAGGGAGGATTCTTCGGACTCTTGTCAGCTCTGATGTTATTGTTATGGATAGGGGTAGGCACTACGGTAACAAAAACTAGTGTTGTTATCAAGCCAGCTATGTCAACTATAAATTGTAACTGGAACATCACAGGCGATGCTACAACAGCCTTACCAACATCGACATTGGCTACTGTTGCTGCTCAGGCAGTACACACTACTAGTGTTTATGACAAATATACGTATGTTAATTGTTTTATAGGCTTTTGAGGGTCAAAGAAATTAGTTGCTTTATTTGCATGGGTTATTTTCTCACCACTTTCGGGGGGGGGGGTATTTTATTAGGACTGTGTTAAAATCCTGATTCAATAGATAGAGGCATGTCAAGCAATATTTAGTTTGAGGACTTTTATTTCAGAAATAAGTGTTGAGCATCATATTTTGTAATTAAGCCTGTATGAGACTTCCGAATTGCCACTCAAGCCGTTTAACTACTTTTATAAGCCGAAGCCATGATGTGGTGATTGTACACTATTATGTGACCTTGTTTTGATTCCTTGTTTCAGGACATCAAACACTCCCAACTTAGGCTAAATAAGTAAAATATATACCGTTTTTAATATTTGTAGGAGCAATCACATTAAATTTGACAATTTATCTTTCTATGAGAAAAATGCAGCCATAGAACGTTTTAAAAATTAGAATTGATCATTTGTTTCTTTATCGAAATAATGAATTTGCTTTTCTCAAAATTGATCTAGTATACAGTAACTGTAAAATTGATAATTCTACTTCTACCACTGTCTAGCATTATATTATCACCGTCATCTGAATTTCATTACTTAATAGACAGACAATGTAATGTGATTTGTTTACATAAATGCAAGAAAAGGGCATGCTTATAAGGTTTGTTTTCACTTCTAAATTTGCAAAGTAAATCATTCATTGCTTATGCAACGTGTGGTTGGAAACATAAACCTGTAAACACGAACAGGATTGCAATCCAGGTGGCATGTTATTACGCAACAGGAAAATTTTCATGAAAAGAGTGATTTCTTCCATATTAAAATGATAAAGATGTCGGCGTTTTGAAAAAAGGTAGGTGGATACCTAAAAATAACACTGATCGATTAAGGCTGCCAGGTAGTAATTTAAGATATTTCTAGAGTTAGGCTTCCTATATTTTAATGTTATGTATGAATGGTTAAATGTAATTCAGTTGGTATAGTAAAGTATTGAAAAACATTTAAGAGCAAGTATGACAGCGCATTTGTAAAATGTACAAATGACTGCATAACATTAAAGCGAACTAAAATAAACATCTGCAATAAAAACAACCTTGGTTAATTTTAGATCTATCAAATTTTGACGATTTTTTCAAGTCCATAATGCTTATTTGATCATTGCGTGAGCGACCTTTTTATTTGAATAACAATACATTTACCCACAAATTTAACCATGTGCTCTTTTGTTAACCCCTTGTTTGTGGGATAAAATGTAACTTTAAACCTTTGTTAAAATGCAAATAGGTGGATTCACTGAAAGGTCCATTCGAGAAGACAAATTTCTTTATTAATACCATCGATTTTGATGGTACTGATAGTGATAGTTTACTGTATGTAATAATATAAAGATACACTGTTGTTGTCATTTCAGTGGTATAGATAGATTATACACAGTATCATATATTTGGTATTCTGGCATTGGTGTGCTTACTGTAGTGTTTGTTGGTATGATAGTCAGCCTTATAACAGGTAAAATATACCTAAGATTCTTTATAATTTATCTTTATCATGTACAATCTTTTATCTTAAATTTACAACCTTTATCACGATTATCGTGATAAATATTATCACATTCTTTACAATCATTACCATCATTATTGTAACATTCATTACGATCGCCATCGGTTATCATTTCATTAAAATCACCCTCATCGTCGTATTAAACTTCCATCATCAACATCTCCAATATTCGCACGATCTTCAATATTTTCTCATTTATCACCTTCATCAGCAGCACGTTCATTAGCATCATCATTAGGATAACAACCTTCGTCTTCATTACCATTATCATCGTCACCATTTACTTCATAATCACAAATTCTTTCTATTACATATCGATCAATCTTACTAAAATAGTTATATCTTTTTATCAGAATCGCCATTTGTATTTTAACTGATAATAGTAGTATTAAGACTAGTATTAAGTATTCAGATTATAAAAACAAAGAAGATCACTAAACATGTGACATCATATGATTTCAGGAAAGACTGACCCTTCAACATTAAATCCAAAACTAATTTGTCCAGTTTTTGATATCTTCTGTCCTTATCTACCAGAATCTTGGAGAAAGAAGTTACGTTTTGGAGTAAGACACGGAGAGGTAAAATACTTTTTTTTTCCTATTATGACTATTTATTTAGTTCCATTGATCAATTAAATCGACCTCTTTACTGGTACAATGTCATGTGTAAAAAGTAATATAAATCTATAATAAAGAGAATGACCATCATGGTCATTTATAAGGGTAAACCTGGCGGTAATCAGCTTATTTGATAAGGGTTGTCGACTAGATTTAGTTATTACCTTACTTTTATACGACGATAATGCATTTTAAAACGAGTGCAAAGAGGTCTGCGTAAACAGAATGTATTATTCTTAATAATTTTATCTAGGAATTCAACTTACACAAACAATCATTATTGCGTAAACTTATTCTTCATTATTACGGATCGTTTACCTTAAAGCACTCCCCAAGCGGAAAAGACCAAATGTTGAGAATGAGATTATACTAACTAAAAGGGATTGTCGCTTATGCTAATCTAATTCAAGAAAACAATATTAACGTTGTTTAAGATGTAACGTGACTTCAACACTGTGACAGAGTGATCGGTATTAAATTTCTCATGTGAGGTTTATACTGACAGATTTAGTCGCAAAAAATTTAAATTACACATAACGAATGGGTCTCACAATTCAATTAATTCAGCATACAGGATATTTTGCTATTGCTATTGCTGTTTCTGATATGTTTTTTAGACTTCTTTTTGTATAAATATGACTAATTGATCTGAGACATGTCATTTATGATAAAAAATTGTACTATGAAGTCAATGTTTACGATGTGAAGACAATTAAATATGTCTTGACTATGGCCTAGTACAATAATTCATACCTTGAGGGGACGACTGTTCCAATAATATATTTAGCTTTATTAACTTTAAAACGTTTATCTGACAGTAATGCTCAAACTATCTGTTTAAATCATGTGTCTGAAAGTTAATAACTTCTTTATTTCGATAACAGTGAGGTAACGTCACATATATTGCTTTATTTTTATTTACTAGAGCTAGTCTTGATAGTATTTTAAAGCAAAATTGGTGATATAAAAATCCATCTATCATGAAATGACAAATATTCTCTTCGTACATAGCTGTTCATTTCAAGTTAACTTTGAACAAATATTCAAAAAGTATAACAACATATTGATAAGCTCTCATTGTTAACAATTTGATTTCAAGGCATTCCCACTGGAAACAGAAGATAGGGAGAAAAGAAAGGAAAGACTAGCATCTATACAGTTAGATGAAGAAATCCTACCTAATGGTAAACATTCAGAACGTAATGGACACGACAACATTGGTTATTCGGATCCACAAACGAATACAAGATTATGAAAACATATTGTTTATGTCATAATATATCCAGTAACATTTATGTAGTTATGAAAGTAATGCCTCATACGACGCTTTTTAAAGGAGCGTAGATTAAAAAGAAAAAAAGGAAAACGTGTTATTGGTGTTAATGTTTCATACGTCAACCTTTATGAACATTTTCTAAAATCAATAACATTTTGAACGTAACATTATCGTATCCCCATTTTTTTTGTTTTTCGTATTCGAAACCTTGATGAACACAATCGACGTAACAATGCTTCTAATTTAATAAATATTACTAACAATACTTTTATTTCAGTAACTATATTTTGACACATGGCATGCCTAATGATACCTTTCACAGGAATGTTACATGTACAAAATCAACAACTCTTTTCTCCATATTTCAGCCAAGGCTGAAGAAATCTTTTTATGAAACATTTACATTTTACATGATAATGTTAGCACCGTATTACTTATATGAAAACACACAGTGTATAAATAATTATTTTACGTTCATTTTATAGCATTTTGTCATGTGGAATATCCATTCTGTTGACCAATCTGTTAGATAGACAACGTATAGTTTTATGTTTGATTTGTTTTTGTTTAAGAGAAGAAGAAATTTATGACGCGAATAACATCCATTTAGTGAATGGTAATTTAACATAATTAGTAGTAAGAGATATGAAAGAATTTTTGTTATTGATAACGTCTCGAACAGTGAAACAACACAATATCTAATGGATGTTATTTGATCATATGACTTTCAGATTGAATTAGAGCCATTTAAGTTTTTCTTTTTTCTTTTTTACTCTTCTTGTTTTCATTCGAATAAAAGGGTTATACGTGCAATTTTACAAGTTGCAACAAGTTTGTGTATAGTCAAATTTTTGATGATATCTAAGATTTTTACATTTTTTTTCCAAAAATTATAATAATACATTAAATTAAACAGAACTAATAATCAAAACAGATAATTTTGTCACCGTTAATCCATGCGTCAAGTTTCAAAAACTATATGACACCTTGAAGGCTCTTTATAAAAATCCACCTGGGGAAAAATTGATCACATACCTAGTGAGTTACCTTTTTGCGTAATAGCTACATTGAAAATTAATTGAATCTATTGTATAGGCCTCAGGAGCCTATTTTTATGTTACCAAAATGTGGTTTAAACTTTAAAGTCCTAACGTAGCTATTTCTTAGACTTTTATATCATTCTCTGTTAATTGAATGCTCGATTCTGTTATATTCCAACCTTTGGCCGATTGCCAACCACGTTTCAGTAAATATCGAGTTTCAACATTACAAAAGTAATTTTGCTCTAAGATAGTACACAACCCTAATGATTTGATGCTTTTAGTAGAGGTGTTTTTTGTAAAAGTCCATCAATTTTTTTATAAGAAATATAATTTTATGCTTTGATTATGCAAGCCGGTATCGCTAAGGTGCGAATAAAAAATATATGCATTTGTTTTTACAGACTTTTAAACAGGACAAAAATATAATTAGGAGAGAATGATACTCATAGTCTCATTTATGCGCGAATTATATTGAAAAATGACCGTATACTGAGAAAACAAAATGTCGCAATTTAAATATTTATTCTGAGACATGACGTGTTGACCTAAAAAAGTTAAAAATACGACCTTAGTTAGTTAATATGCAACACAAAACTTACTTTAGAAAGTACACAAGTAAATGACAATTCCAATTTATTTCTTGTCACAGGTCAACGTGGAAAAGCCTTGCAAACATTGTTCATGAAATTTGCAGTAGTATAAAGACAGGGTTTAAGCAGATAACTTCCGGATGCCCACTTTGTCAACAAAAATGATATAGTAAAAATGATAATGATAGGCTTCATTTTAATGGTTCATTTTAACAGTTACATTAACACTTCAAGGTCTTGATTCTTTATATGGCTAGACATCTAAATTAACGAAATACTTTGATATCTCTTTATAAAACAACGTCTAAAGCAAAAGCTTTTAACAACTTGATTGTTAATTTGGCATCACTGACAAAAAGACGGAAACTACTTGATAAATTATCATTGAATAAACACTTACACACAACACCATTCACCATCAGATCTTACTGGGTACCATGCATACATTTTTACCTTTTGAATGAGATGTATCATATCACTTTATAACCAAATGTTTTTATTTTTGTTGTTCACTTTATAAAATATATACATGTATTGTAGAAATAGAAAAAAAGTCTTTTTATATCCAATGTTTTTAAAATTGTTTGTTTCTTAATAAAATTTTTGTCTTAAAATCAAATATGTCACTTGTTTTTCTTCCTTTCCAAGAAACGACCATACAATTGTTACCAATGAAATACAATAGATAAAAGATATCGAATCTCATCGGGGCGGTAATAACTTTCTATCAACATTTGACCTTGATGTATATTTTCCTCCATTAAAAAGGTTTTATGGAGAAGAAATCGGTCGTTTTGGAGATAAGTAAGTATTAATTATAGATTAGGGTCAAGATAACGCGTCTTGTCGCCGTAAAATGACCATAATTGTGTTGACACGGCGTTAAACCCAATAAAACCTCGTCTTAAATGGCAAAGGTTGAGATTCATATTTTTGGAACGAATGTCAAAATGACATGTATTTCAGACATTTTAAATACATGAAAGACAAGCCTGTAAATTTGAAGTAAACATGAGAACCTCCAGGTGAAATAAAATACAACTGTTTATGCTGTAAAATTTAATGCACTGCTAAATGCATCATAAGGAAAATAGGGAAAACTCAAAAACTACATCAGCGTATTATATAGTCGAACTGCATTTCCTTTTGCTGTAGTTAAAGGAAAACCGTTTCACAGAACCAAAATAAATTATTTTTTGTTAGTGAGAATCTAACATTTATCAATAATATTTACAATATTATTTTCTTGTATTCTGTGAGATCCACATTGTCTGATATTATAGAATAAATTATATCAACCTAATTGAAATATACTTCCTGTTGACTCTGTATTGTATATTCAGTTCAATTGCAAACCAAGATGTGACATACATAGTAAATAAATATTATGTATATTTGAGGGAAACAAGAATGTTAGTTAATGAAGACTATTTATGGATAACCTTGATATGGTAGTTTCAATGGGTATGATTATAGTGGCTATAGTACAAAGTGCTACTACGCCAACATGTTTCGATATAATGTTTGTAAACAGTAATCCTACAGTCATTCAATTCTGTTTTTATAGAAATTGGCTTCATCTAAACGTTCCGGGTTCCTCACGTCGCAGGAAATTGAATCTAGTGTCTATGGCCTTTATGGGTCGCTGGTTAGAGCCTCGCCTAAGCTGACTATACCATTTCGTATTCGTAAATAATGTCAATATTCCTTTATGCCTTAGGTACATTGATTAGTTTCCGGCTTTGGGGAACGGTAGATGGGTACTGGTAAAAACGAAAGTCCAGAAAAACTTAGTAAGGTCAGCTAGCCGCTTTAGATTAACAAAACATTGTGTTGACCCGGCATCTAACCCAAAAGAAGATTTATCGTTATATTTAAGACAACTTAATTCGCCCTTACTAATAATAATCACATCATTGTGATAAGCTTTTATGAGACTACTGATAATTGTCACATTAGATACAATTACCAACACTAGAAACACTATCTAAGAACTTCTTTGTTATACTGATGTGTTTAAATGAAAGATAATACTGTTGTGATGTTTGGTTACGATCAACAAAATATATCATCAATCACAATCCTCTGTAACAATGTCGATGTCCTACGTTACAAGATTGATGAAAGGATAAGAAGTATTCATGTTTGTGAAGGGCACGATGGCACTCTTTTATCAATAAACTTGACAAGCATTATCGGTCACTTTAGTTTTATGTAACAAAAACGCTATTCCACATGTGAATTCAGCCCTCATTTAAGAGATACAATCACTTTACCTTATGTATTCAAATCAGATTTTAAACAGTAAAAGTCTCTGCCAACATTGTTTTCTTAGCAATGAAAATGTACGATGCACCGTAAACCTGTCTGATGATCATTGATATATGTTAGTTTTACATTTATATATATTTCAATTATTGTCACATTCTGTCGAGTTTTGTGACTGAAATCAATACCGTTCAATGATAACTTGAAAATCTGTTTTATATCTGTAAAAGGTTTTCAATGAATATAGTCAAACATGTTTTAACGATCCTTATTGAACGCAAAACGTTGTTCAATGAATAATTTAGACACCTATCGTCTTTACAAAACAACCATATATTTGTAACATCCTTACTTTTTCTCCCTATACACAACATATTCTAGTGCAAAGTACATCTATAAAATGGCTTTAAAACGATTCATTTTTTAACGACCCAAAAGAGTTATTAACATCTTTACACTTGGCAATTCTAATCCTCTGTAGACCTACCCACTTAGTGATGTGACCATCTCTGTTTTACAACCATTTTTATAACGACGATCACTGTATTTCGACCGGCTGTTATGAAAGCAATTACTGAACAAAAATCCCGGTCTTTGAAGAATGTTTAGATAATATTGTGGAAAAAAATGAAGAAGGTTGGCAACCAAGTTCATATGGTTTTTATTAATGATTTGAATTAAAACTATAATGAAACCATACATCTATAGATGTGTCTTGTTTAGTTTGTACTAATTAATTGATTGCTCGATTGTAAAACAAGTTTTTACAACCTTATCATTTTCGAGTCCGCTTCCTGGTCCAATAGTTATAAATTTCCTTGCTTAACAGGGTAAGTCACTGACGGAATTTAACGCGGATCTGGCTAATCAATGATCACCGTTTCACTAATGTCCATAGATAAGTTCAAAGTATTACAACAGTTATGTATAGCATACATAACATGACAAATGATAGCAGTTGGTCATAGTATTGTACTTATTCTGATAACCTTCTCATAATCTCCAGAAGCCTCTCATCATCGTCATTATTGCCCAGGCATAACCTAGCTCTTTTACAATAGTGTTAATCATCTCACAAATATATCAGCATTTACTACACACATAATTACTACATGTCCGTAAACAACGTAAGATTTTATCAAATTATCATAACAAATAAGAAAGATGTCAACGACGGATCAAGTGATCTGAAAATGTATCTAGACTAAATGACTTTGGCGCTTTAAGGAGCAATGCCAATTATGTTATTGTGAAGACATATTCTAGTCAAATTGTTCAATGAACTGATGACTGAATTACTTATCTACTGTGATGACTGACTCAGTATAGGGATGGGTTCAAAAACCTATAGTATAACTTAAAAATGTTATAGTAATCTGAAACTCATTTTGTTAATGTACATAAGTATATTTGGTTTGTTTGTTTTGGTTTAACGACGCATCAACACAAAAAGTTTATATCGCGCCGAATGCAATTTATGATAACAATTAATGAAATCGAATAATAAATGTATTAAGTCCTATATTTTATGATAAATATTTATTTCCTTCAGATAGTAAAGTAGCGCATTTGATGGTACCGCTTGAAAACGTTCTCTAAGTGAGTTAACCCTTTATTTTTGTCGCGGGTATATTGCAGATTCTGACAGTCAAGAAGAACGTGTTTTAGATTGAAATGTTTGTCCCATATATTTGGTCAAAGTCATATTACAGACAAATTCCAAATATTTTTCCAATAAAAAATATAATTTGACAAATCGCGTTCGCTTTTTTATTCAGCTATTATATACAATTTTTCAAGAATGCAATGAACACATTTAACGTAAGATGTCAAATGTCAAAACATAAGTCAAATAGGCCAAATTCGAACCTACGATCGAAGCTGATTTTGTTTAGTCCAACGTTTGGTCAAATTATGACATGAGAACATAACATTACCAATTCTAAATAAAACAAAAAACATCACAAAACACACTACTATAAATAGAAAAACGAAGTCACACAATGTTTGCAAATTGGCTTAATAATGTCTTAGAAAAAACAGAACAAAAAACATATTGCACACAGTTAACCGTATATATCTAAGAACTCGACATAGATTGGAAATAAGTGGGGGCGGGATGGATGGCGATAAGAATCTATTATTTATTACCCTATGGTTTTAATCAATATACTAAGAGATTCAAAGTTTCTGATTATAGACTATATACATCAATCTAATTGGAATACACTTCCTGTTGTCTCAGCACGGTATATCTAATTTACATATATGAAAAGATGTGAGATACATCGTTTATATTTTCAATATATTCAAGGGAAACGTGAATGTCGGTTAATGAAGCTATATTATCATGGGACAGTATTATTCTATTGTACTGCCTTATCAGTACAGATACAAATATCCGTTCAGTGGTGTTATTAAGTACAAGAGCAAGATAATTAGGTTATTCGGCGCTGCTGTCTAACCTAACTATTGTCCTATATATTAACTAATATAATGTAATCTACCATTTCTGTATGTCCGATGAAATTCTCATACGGTTTAGAAAGATGAATAAATATATGATACCATTGATTGTCACGAAATAAAGTTAATAAATTTCCAACACGTGGTCCGGAAAAAAGTTTAGTTTACGGTCCAAAATTCTAATATATTATTAAAGATATTATTGATAAAGATATATATATATAAGTATAAGAGATTGGTTTGTAGCCAATGCGGATAGTACTGGATGTTCAGAATATGTTAAAAAATAAATGTTTAATTTAAGGTTTCCAGAAAACTAACAGCACTTTTATGTACGTTTAGATTACTTCTCAATATATCTTGAAGCATATCTATGTTGACACATGTTTTTTCATATTTCATATTGTCGACGTATTTTTACAATTACGTGTATTTGTATAAGGTTACCAATTTATCTAGATATATACTTGCAAAACTATTCTTTTAACTTTTATTTATAATATACAAGTTATATTACTTAGGAAAAGAAAAAAATATTTTGTAACCTGATAATAGTATAATAGTGTTCATAACAGCTATTCGACATACTTAACTATCGTTATAAAATGGAAGCTACACAAAGACGGTCGTAGCATTGAGTGATTTCGTGGTACAAAGGATCCGAATCGCTCGTTGTAAAAATGTGCTGTTATAAAAAAGACGGTCGTTTTGCAGACTTTTTAAAATAGTCCTCTCTGTACACGGATGGTCGTTAACAAAGGTGTGAATTTATTCCATGGGAATTTGTTTCCGATAAAATGATTTTCATTGAATGGTATTGATTTGCTGGAACAAACCATGTCACAATATGACAATAATTAAAATAGATACAAATGTAAAACAAGAAAACATCAACGATCATCAGACAGGTTTATGGTGTGATCGTACATTTTCATTGCTTAGTAACACTTTAGCAGAAAATTGTACTGCTTTAAAACTAATTTGAATATTTAACGTTGATGGATGATAAGCTTTCTTCGAATAAGTGCTGTATTCATATTGTGAATAGCACTTTTAGTCACAGCATATAAAGCTATAACTGACGGATAATACCTTTGAATGACATGTATAATGATAAAAGATATTCTCCGTGCTATCCATAAACATAAATATCTCTTATCCTTTTATCAACCTTGTAACGTAGGACATCAACATTGTTACAGACGATTATGGTTGATGATATGTTTTGTTTAACGTAACCAAACATCACAACAGTATTATCTTTCATTTTATCACAATATAATAACCAAGATGTTCTTAGATAGTGTTTATTCTTAGGGTAATTGTATTTAATGTAAAAATTACCAATAGTCTAATAAAAGCTTATCACAA
Organism: Mactra quadrangularis; assembly: GCA_025267735.1. Taxonomy (NCBI): domain Eukaryota; kingdom Metazoa; phylum Mollusca; class Bivalvia; order Venerida; family Mactridae; genus Mactra; species Mactra quadrangularis. The sequence goes on from CM046293.1 coordinate 36,391,436, forward strand.
TGTTGTGACTGACATTAGAATTGACGATTGTAAAATTTATTCTTATATATACTGTGGTTAAATATTTATCTTGTTTTCTTTGATAAGGTTTAACGCCTTGTCAACACAATGTTTTACCGTTTTTTGTAAATATCAAATTTTAATAAAGCGTATAACCAGCCCTAGTGAGCCTACTTCGCGACGGACCCATGGTTTCAGCCTTATTGAGAAACAATCATCTAATAATATTGATACTGAATACAAAATTACCAGGTCGTACCAGGTCAAATATGAAATCTCAGTGAAATCAAGACAATCTGGTGATACTATCTTTATTAATGCATAATATATGGAACTTCGTGATATTTTACATTAGAGAATATCTAATATCATTTACTCAGCATATTACTCAGATAAAGTATTCATTTCTGTTACATTTTTACGCCTACATTATCTTCTATATTTTAACAATCTCGTGTCTGTTTCAATTAAGTCCACATGCTCTCTATAACAAGGTCTGATAAAAGTCTCAATTAATCAAAGTTTTATTCATATTCTTCTAAAAAGAATACTCTTGAATGCATAATGTATGTAATTTCTATAAGGTTTTATGTTATACTCTAAAAATATCAAGAAAGCAATCGAATATTAACCATTTTCTTAAAAACACAAATAATGACAAATGAAATTTGTAGCTTTTTCATATATTGATGCACTCGAAACCCCGATTGAAAATTCAAAATAACACAGGCTCGGTCAAAGAATTGTCTAAAAAGGGCAAACAAACACAATCAAAAGAATACAATGCTGACGAGATAAAAGAAAGTCGATGCACGATTATAAAAATTAAAACGAGAGTGTATGTGTGTATCACAAGTCAAAATTATCGAGTCTGTTTTGTAATATACGCTACTGATTTTCAAATGGACTATTTTTTCTCGCTTGGATGTATAAAAAGTTTAAGTTGTAAGTGGGCCTGACAAAACTACGCTAAAATAAATTAATCACGTATTAATGTTAGTAATCTAAATGTTTTCTTACTAAAAAAAGAAACAAATCATTCGATGATAATATGAATGACTGAGTTTGCACTCAGTCTATTAGGACAAGATAAGAACTACATAGTTCATAGTTTTTCATTATTGAGGAAAACGTGAATGCTCGTCAATAAGGCCAATTTACAAAATACTGAAAATAAAGCAAATAATTAGACTGAAAGTTTAGCATTTTATGGAAAGTTTAAAGAGCGCATACTGATTTTGAATTAAATTAATGATACTATAATAAAAATGATAAAGTGAGAGTAGCTCTAAAGTATGATAGCGATCGCTAGTCTATTACAGAAAGTTGACATTTTGTAGACATAATTTGCATATGCCAATCGCAATATGGCACGCACCTTGAAACTGTCTAACTGTAAGATCCTTTCACAAATAAGCCAAATCTTTGTATATAGTTTTCATCAAATCCAGAAACACACTAAAGTTCTTTCTAAAACACTAAAACCTCTTTCTTCTAAATTCATTATACATGTATAACATTCTTAATCATGTTAATAATTATAGTTGTCATACTTAGTAGCCATAAACAATGACATTTCATACCCTTACATCAACCTTGTAACGTAGGACATCGACATTGTTACACAGGATTATGGTTGATTATATGTTTTGTTTAACGAAACCAACCATCACATCGGTATTATCTCTCATTTAATCACATTATAATAACCAAGAAGTTCTTAGATAGTGTTTCTCTTATTGGCAAATGTATTTACGCCCAAGGAAAAGAACTCCAAACACATCAGCCAGTTCAGGACAATTTCACTGCTCAACGTAGAGGGCAAGATATTCTTCGCCATACAAGCCAGAAGACTGACGACCTACCTTACCACAAATGGTTATGTTGATACGTCAATTCAGAAGGGCGGAGTACCAGGGTTCTCGGGATGTGTGGAGCATACCAGTGCAATCAGCCAACTCATCAGGGAAGCGAAGGTGAACAACGGAGACCTCACAGTTGTGTGGCTTGACCTTTCAAACGCGTACGGGTCAATCCCTCACAAGCTCATAGAAGCAGTGACAACCCCGACTCATATACAAGCAGGATGGGTACTAAAAGCATTGGAAGAGGCAGCTACTTGGGCTAGAATGAAGTTCAAACCCAAGAAGTCTAGACGTCTTGTCATCAAACGCGGAACGGTCACTAGACGATTCAACCTTCAGGTCCAAGGAGAAGACATACCATCCATCATGGACAGTCCCATAAAGTGCCTGGGCAAGTGGTTCGATGCCAGCCTTAGTGACAAAGCCAATACAGGGCGCATCAGAACGCAGCTCCAAGAAGGGTTGAAACAGATTGATCGATCACGCTTACCACAAAAATTCAAGGCTTGGCTCTTCCAGAATGGTCTCCTCCCCAGATTGATGTGGCCCCTAATGCTCTATAAAATCACTACATCTGCAGTGGAATGCTTGGAACGAACAATCAACAGACACCTGCGCTGATGGCTGGGAGTACCACCAAGTTTTACCAGCATCGGTCTGTATGGGCAACCAACCAGCTACAACTCCCCCTATCAATCTTAGTTGAGGAGTTCAAAGTTGCCAAGACACGACTGGTGATGACGCTCAAGCAGTCGCAGGATAGTTCAATTCGCAATGCAGGAATTGAAACTAGGACAGGAACAAAGTGGTCAGCAAGCCAAGCAATCGAACAAGCTGAGAGAAGACTCCAGCACAAAGACATAGTCGGCATCACAGCAGTATGCAGACAGGGGCTGGGCAACTCCAAGACTACACTGTGGAGCTCTGCTGGAAATACAGAAAGGAGGAGCATGGTGCAAGATGAAGTCAGAACAGCAGCAGAAGAAGAAAGAAGAGCGAAAGCTGTTGCCATGGGTGCCCAAGGCGCATGGACGAAGTGGACAACAACTGAAACAGAAAGCTAACCTGGGCAGATATCTAGAGATACGAACCACTTAGGATCGCATTCTTGCTCAGATCAGTCTATGACCTGTTACCGTCACCCTCCAACCTGCACAGATGGGGCCTACAAGACCATCCTTAGTGCCAATTGTGTGACAAAACAGAAAGCATGGAACACATTCTGTCTTCATGTACCACATCCCTCACCCAAGGACGATACCGGTGGAGACATGACAGTGTTCTCCAAGAACTCGCAGACAAGTTGGAACGAGAGAGGACTAAGAAGAGGACCAGACAGAAATCGCAGATGATTCAGTTTGTGAAGGAGGGACAGAAGGCGCCCAAATAATCACAGCCTACCAATTCCATTCTGGATGAATCCGATAAGTGGGAAATGTCTGTGGACATCATTCAGACAACATTGAGGCCAGACATTGTTATCTGGTCTGACAAAGACAAAAGTCTGATTATGGTTGAACTAACTGTGCCTTGGGAATCTCGTTGTGAGGAGGCTTATGAAAGGAATAAAGCCAAATATTCTGATCTGCAAGAACAGTACAAACAGAAGGGATGGCGAGTGTGGCTCTTTCCGGTGGAAATTGGTGCCAGAGGGTTCCAAGCACAATCGCTGTGGAAAATGTTCAGTGTTTTGGGAATCAAGGGAGCAGATAGAAAGCGTGCAGTGGGCACACTTAGCTTGACAGCTGAAAGAGCATCCAGTCGGTTGTGAATGAAGAGAGAGGAGAGGAGATGGAAGCCTACCACCAACACGTAGTGGCTGATCACCACTGCGGGCCCGCCGCCTGAAGAGTGTCCTGGGATTAAAGGGCCGAAACACTTGTCGATATGCGGTTACCAGCTGAAGATGTTGGTGGTACATGCAGTACCGTACTGTATTACTCTCACTTACTGTCCGGGAAACCGGTGACATTTGGGAAAGACCAGATGACAACCAAGAATAGTATGGTGACACCTGGAGAGACAGGTGACCCCCATTAACAGCCTGGTCCGGGGCACAATGGGCTAGCAACCCCGAGCGCAGTTCTCGAGAGAGGACAACCCACATACAACAGCTACAGACTCGAACAATGAAGAATACCCTCAGAGTCCTCCGAGAGGGAGGGCGGAAGAAAGACTCAATCGGACCGATTTAACGGCAACGACACAGCTAGTACAAACGACATTGACTGGAACACCGACAGTTGTTAGATGCAAGTGTGGTAAAGTCTGCAAAAACCTCAGGGGACTACACATTCACCAAGCCAGAACTGCGTGTGGTCGGAGAGCTGAGCAGCAACAGCGCACAGGTGTTATCCCTGGTGAGACGCAGGAGGACCCTAGCCAGGACTTAACCCGTAGTATTGGGAACCTCTCCGATGCTGAACAGTTAACTGCCTCAACACATGTTTCATTACAACCTGGTGAGATGGATGTGGATACAGACCCGCTTTTGGAACTACTTAAGTATTTTATACTTAATATACTTATTTATTTTAGCTCGATTGTGAAATAAGTTCTTACACCTTTGATTAATCACTTACAAGTCCGCTTCCTGGTCCCCCAGTACAGAGCTAGTAGAATTTCTTGATCGAAGATATACATGGTAAGGCAGGAACAGTACACTTAAGTACATTTTTGCCAAATTCTCATGGAAGGTTAAAACCGCACAGGATAAGACCTTTACTTTTGGGCCTTCTGAAAAACTATATCATTTGTGCGCTACCAATAGCATTACGTGCAAGGGCTGTGAAAGAAATTATTCGAAAGTGTTTCCTTTGGTAGTAATTTTATTCCAAGTCACATTTAGTAATTTAAAGTCTCACATAAAGTGTCGCGGTCGGTGCGTAAGCTTGAAACAACAGTTCTTAATAAGTGAAAAAATAGATTTCAATATAAGGTTTTAAATCCACCTTTCATGCAATCTGGTCATATGGCAAGCAAATATATATTCAACGTAAAACATCAGTGTACGGTGTACTATCGTAATCTTATCCAAACAAAGAACTCGTGTAAAACACGATTACACGATGTCATTAATAGAACTAAGAAAACAAAAGAATTACAATATTGTGCCTAAACATTAATAATCCACCCTTTGGTTCCGCAACTAGGACTATCAAAAAATCGAAGGTCTTATCCGCAGAATGGTTTTAGTATCAACCTATTTCTTTGTATTTCTTACAAATTAAGCGTTACAAACTTAAACTGGTCAAATATCGCAAGCATTTTGCCATTCAGAGAGGACAAAAAAGCGAAATTGTACTGTCAGTATTTAATCCCATGTCAGAGCATATACAATTGATTTTGAAAATTTTCTGCCAAAAAAGCAATGCTCTAATTTTTTATCATCTCTTCTATTTCTTGTTAAGAGTCACTTGTTAAGGAAGAACTTGTTAAAAATTAATCAAGGCGTAGGAAAATAATTCAACAAAATGTATGAGTATAGTTGTATCTGAATGACTCTAATGAGACAATTTCTTTATTAAGGATTTTTTCATGTGATCTGTCATTTTGTCTCTCTGTTTTCTTGATTGTGTGTCTCTCGTCATTATATCTCATAACCTAGTTCTAAAATACTTGTTTGATAATATGACGTCTTGAACCGTAATTTAAAATAAAAAAGTGCAACTTCTAGTTTCAAGAAGTTGCTTGTAAAAATGGTTGCAATCAAATTTTGTCAAGTGAAATATTATTCGCAGATCATTGGGTATAATGTGACATTGAACATGATTTTGGAAAAGGATGCAACTGGGGTCAATTCTTTTTCATTGTTTTCACAAATATATAATGCCCCCTAAAGATTTTAGTATACGAGATATCGTATGTATTAGCTTGTAACTGTTCTAGGTGACCTTTGATAAAAATCCAGGACTAGGTTGTTCTACTATTAAATAACCCTGTAGTATACGAGACAACTCATGTTAATCAAATAACGTGCGGATGTAAAATTAACGCCTGAGGTATCACAATTAATGTAAGGTTTTCAGCATGTAGGGATAATCAAAAATGTCAAACAGTTCTACATTGTATTTTTATATATACTGACACGCAAAAAACTATTCACTTAGTAAAAGACACATTTCTCATACAAAATTCAATTCAATGTAAATATGTTTGGTATAATTCTTAAGCAAAATATATTTGTCCTTTGTTTTTCTTTGTATTAATTTAGGAAACGAGTTTAATAGTGTGAGTATACATCAATATCTGTTATGTCCACCACGTCTACGGATCACGGCAAGCAATTGTAAACGCATCTATAGACCTGCCGTAACGTCTAATGACGTCGCTGGGATTATTAAACTATTTTTCTAAGTTTATACAAACAAAGAAAAACGAAGAACGTCTGCAACTTTTACTTTTCGTTCCTCTCTTTTTAATCGTTAATTATGCTTAAGATATCTACTAAAATTTAATAAAGTTTACATAGATATGTGGCAAATAGATTTTGCTAAAGAATGATACCAAACACACCTCATTGAATTGAACTTTGTATTTGAAATTTGTCTTTTACCGACTGTATAGTTTTTTTTGCGTGTCAGTGTATTTTTTTTAATTCATCTTTAAATGGGATTTCCCCATGTTAAGTATTGGACTGAAGCCACTGTAGTCCGCAATTACCGTTTACAAGCAGACGATATGCTGTTTTTGCAATTGAAGTACAAATGAACACGTATACCTAATCCGGCTTTTGTAAAGTAAAAATCGATTGTATCTTTTCCGTTTGTTGTATAAGCCATAAACTTCATTAAAAACCCATGTCGGGCAGCGCTTTTGGTGCTTTGATTAATTCAGACTGTTATATTTGAGCGCAGGCTGGAGCCTGCGCTCTTATATGGAATGCGTTTTGAATATGTCTGGGCATGCGGAACTTTTCGGCTGTTACTGCCTAATTACTGTCCAACGCACTTTTCTAAGATAACCATGGGGGCCGCCATTGAACATTAACATCAAAATCTTGATTTTCATTACAAACTAACGGAAGTCATTTAGTCATTCGTGAAAGACGTGATTTTAAACGAAAATCTATGTTACTATATTGATTACAGTTGTTTGTAACTTAAGAATCGATCGGATATTCTTATTAAACCAAATCAGTGAAGTGGTTATATATTCGGACAAAAAAATGTATGTTATGACTGAACAGGAATTTCGGACAAAACAAAGTTAATAAAAATAAGACTAAAACACGTACGACTTCTTTTTAATCATACAGCTGGATCAGAGACATGGCTAAATACCAAGCTTTAGGTTTGTGAATTTTTCACAAAATTGTTATATCTGACCAGTTTTGGTTTTTTTGTAAATATATAATTAATTTAGTTATATACTTTTTATTATTTATTTTTTCTCTGTGGTTTAAACTAAAACATGTACACTTGGCTTTCATGGTCTCCATCGTCTATTCATACAAAGCACGCTCGTATTTACATTTTTGGAGACGGTCAAAACCACTGACGAAGACACTGACACCATAAACAAGGAAGGATTATTAGACCATCACTGATTAATCCTATTATATATTGTACATTAATATACATGTAGGTGTTTACGTTTTAGTAACTATGCTTAATTGATTTAATTAGCGTTTATTAAGCAATATTTTAATTTTAACGTCTCACTTATACAGAATCACAGGCTTAAGGAGTATTTTCATGTTATTAATTATTTGCGCTCTTTGATGCTTTGCATCAATAGTTTCTTGTATATATAATTTCCCTGTTCATAGCAACAATACCTCAGTACGCGCGAGTCAGCGTTTGATGAGAAAATGCCATACAGACGTTGTGTCACGTAAGTGCATACGATATATATGTCATTATGTAAGAGTATGTATATGATCATGACAGATAGTTGGGTAGTCGTTTGTTGATATAGCCCCAATTATACTTAGTGCAAATATGTTATTACTGAATAAGGCTGTTAGCCGCCCGGCTAGCTCAGTTGGTAGCACACAAGTCTACTATACGAGGGGTCATTGGTTTGATTCCTGGGCTGGGCATACTTTCGTCGAGCTTAGTCATGAAATTATTTATACGGCCATTCCCCCTCCTACCAATGATTTTTGATTATGTAAGGCAGTTGTCAGTCACTGACGAAAGTATGCGCTTAGTAGTTAGTTAACAGCTAAATCCAGAGATTTAGCCTTTCCAGGAACAGTAAGGAGGTTGACTGACCGCCGTTATATGACCTATACAATGTGTTGCTACGGCGTTAAACCGGACAAAAACAAACAAACAAACGAATAGGGCTTTCAACGTAAATGTATACAAGTCCTTTCAATATCATTATCTTCGCTGTGTTGAGCAAAAAACTAACGGGGTATTTGATCAAAACCTCGGGCCCATTTAGAACTCATGGCATAGACTAAGGAGTTTTAAAATATATTATATTTGATTTCTGTATTTATTTTCGGCATTTAACATATACATAAACAATACCTTAAAACATGTCAACAGTGTGGTATGAGTTAATACTTGGATGGTATATATATGGGCATTGCATTTTAGTGTAAAAGACTGAATATGCCAAACTCTTATTAAGCCTGTTTCACATCAGCCGCGCGATTTTTTTGTCGTACGATTTTTACTGCGAACGAAATCGCAGACGAATCGCAGCCGCCGAAGATACATCAAACTTTCCGTGCAATCGTCGTACGGCGGTCGTAGGACGCTCTCACGAGCCGTAGGTTGTTCGTCGCACGTGTTTTCGCACGACTGCCGTGCGATAATCGCGAGGCTGTCGTACAAACACTAACGACTGTCATAAGACTGTCGTGAGATTTCGAAAAGTTTCGTACGTCATCCGTATGTCAATCGCACGACAAACGCAAACTTGTACGAGAGTCGTACGATATTCATGCGAACGCCTAATTCTTTAACTGACGTGCGACTGTCTCAAGAATGACGTACGGTTGTCTTACGGCAGTCGCACGACTGTCTTGCGGGTTCCAAAAATCTAATAATCGCAACGAGATCGCAAGAAAAATAAACATGTTGAAAATTTGACTTGCGACGTCTACGACGATGCGATCACCTGAAAAAAACGCACGACTGTCTTGCGGCGTTCGTACGAAGTTCTGCGATTTTTCAGAAAATGTTGTCGCACGGCTGCCGCAAGCGTGATGTGAAATAGGCTTTAGAAACGATTCATAAAACATTTTTGAAAAAGGCTAGAACAGCTTACCTATTTGAAGAAATCAAGATGAAATGAGCACGATGAGAGATTTCTTTATTCGTCATAGACTAAGTATACTAACGTTCTAGCATAAAATTTCTTTAATAATTTTTTTATTGATGAAATATATTTTTGAAAAGAACTTTACACATCTTTGTCACATAGGTGCATACTATGTATGCCATTATGTAATAGTATTTGCATAATTTTGACAGAGGCTATAAAAAAACTAAGTAAAACTTAGTACAAATGTACAACTGCTTAGTAGAGCTCTTAACTCAAATTGTAAAAACCAAATCGTTATTATTACCTATGTTCATTTTAGCCAAAGACTTATGAGATCTTTTTGAAACCTCGGTTCACCCCGAACTCAATGCATTAACTTAAAAACTGTAGAATCGCCCGCCATAGCAGAAAATACGAAAGTTGATGCGTGACGTCACGCGCACCTGCTAACTGGCCAGATTTTTCATTGGTTGGCAGAAAACGAAACAAAACACGCCATTGACCTGTGTGGATTGTTATTTATATAATGCCGGTGCTATTTTCGGATTGCATGACTAAAGGCATAGAAATAAAAGCTGTAAAATCGCGTTTCATTGCAGACATTATATTTAAATTGCTATTTATATATTGCCGGCTCTATTTTCGGATTCTTTACTTAAGGTTTCAAAAGGTTAAAATTACTGTTGATATAACATTATTTGTTTGGGCCTAGAATTTTACGACACTGACTTACAAGTTGTTGCCTTACTTTACGACTAAATTTAATCTCAAAATCGTGCGATAGAAAAAAAACTGAACAACAAAAAGCCACATATCATACGAGTACTAGAGCATCAATCCATATTACATTGAAATGTAATCTTCAAGAATCTGTAAAAGTGAACTCAGATGCATGTCTTAAAACTAAGACATATTAAAGAGGCCACTCAAGTTTCGTCTAAGATTAGAAATTCTTGAAAACAATTCAGCAGAGTTATACAATACTTTTATGGCATAAACTGATCTCCAACAACGGAATCAGAAAAAAAATAAAAATCAATATTATCGTGAGACAACACAGTTCACTACCTGCAAGAAATAAAATGCTAGAATTCTCCAATCTACCACTTGTTGTTTTTCATGTTAGACAGCTGTTGGTCACTGACATAAGTATGCACCTAGTAACTTGTTTACAGCTAAATCGTGAGATTTAGCATTTCCAAGAACAGTGAATATGTTGACTGACCGCCGTAACAATAACCATAGCAACGTGTTGCTACGGCGTGGAACCCAACCAACAAATAGAAGTAAAGACTTAACACAGAAATCCAAGCCCGTAGGAACACAAAGGGCGTTGTATGCCACCAAATAATTTTGAAGTTAATAATTTTAACTAAAGCAAGACTGTGAACACCACTAATGTTTCCCAAAAGGACAAATCTGACTTTGCCAGAAAAAAACATTCACCCCAAATCTGAAACTGTGTTATCCTAAACATTCGGAACTCCTCGGTCATTCACCGGGAATAACCTCGGACATATTTAGACGCCATGTTGAATCCACCTTTGCGTCACTTGCGAAAACAAAATACTTTAACCGGTGTTGAAGTAAACAAATCCACGATCGTTTAAGGGCTGACAAATGTCTCAAATTTGTGTCTATAAACTTAAAATGTACGATTCAATGATGTCCACAATATATAGTCACATATATAGCAAAAGAAATGTACTTAAAAAGCCGTATGAGTTTTCGACAAAAACTATTTTGCATATGCGCTGCATGCTTCACCTGTGCTCCGCCTCGCAAATGTAGTAACAACCCAATTTTATTAGTAGGCAACCCCACGAATCCTTCCGAGATTATTCATTCAATGAATGGTCGAGGCGCTCCGAATGGTTATAGAACTCACCAAGAGTTATCGTTCTAGCATCACGTAAACTCCTCTATAAACATGTCAGCGTTTTATAACATCCCAGAAAGTCATCATTATGTTATCACACGTTTGACTGATATAGAGCAAGTCGTCACGTGCTCGTTATCTAATATATGATCATAAATATTCTGCGAAGTCTATTTGTTAGGTTAATTAGTTTTGTTTTCATATGGTTCCGACAGTTCAGAAATGTTGACCAGTTCACTAAGGAAGGCATAATCTCACTTCCGTATTGACTGGAAACGATTAACTTGCCTTAGTGAATAAATTACCATGTAAACAAACTGATCATGTGCTTTCATAAGCAAGTAGCTCAATGGTTCTTATATTTGACTTGATTATTACATCTATTACTGAATATAGTCCTTCTACATTCGGAACAACCTCGGCGATCATCCACGAAGATGTACCTCAGAAATCAGCTGGAGTAGGAATACAAACAGGTTATAAGGTCCGGCGATTAACTCCCTGGCAAGTAGTTCTATTATATTATGTACATGGACGTATAAAGTCAATATTATCTAACAATTTGCATTATTTTAGCTAACTAGTTACAAAACAACATTCAGAAGTCTTAATCATAGCAAATGACCTTGGATTGTCTACATATACAATGAAGCACGACCAACTGTCATTTTCATGTACAACACTTAATAATCACATTGGTACACGCTTTATCAAAACATTTCATCAGCACAATGTTTCACATGTCGTATTTCTGTGTAGTTCAGACTATAATACCGCTGAAACCAAATTCCATCAAATTCATGTTTATACGGAATTTATGTTAGATCTACTTTTTAACCTTATGACATACGAGGTTTATTTGCGTAGAAGATCGCCGAGGTAGTTCCGAATGGTCATTCTATAGATGGCCATTTGTAAACATCTCTAGACTTAGACGCACAACTCATCACACAAACCGGCGATTTGGCTTCGCGTAGGAAAAAATTCGGCATATGATAACAAAATCGGTGTTTGTCTAAAGTTTATATATAACCTTTCTTAACTGTAAAATACAAGATGGCGTATAACTGCAGAGTTGATAGTCCATAAAGTTGAAATACTTACGAACCTCAATGATTTTGGTATTCATAGTATCTCCGTTTATTCTACTTTCTTGCCATTTAAAGGCGTCGGAGCGCTGAAAAAAAGGCAAGCGTGTGCCATCTTACATGTGTGTCACTTTCAATAGCTTGCAACCTAAAGAACAGAAAATTACGGAAAGATAAGAAAAAATAAGAAAAGAGTACTCCGGCACAGAAACGGTGAACTATAAATCGATAAAAGTTTTATTTTGTCAAAGTTACATGTACAAGACTAAAGTCTGGCAACAGTTTCTAAAAACAACACGAACATCACAAAAAGTGAACATTTACATAAAGTAATTAAATGCTAAAAATAGTTTCCTATCCCTGGTAGAATATTTACATTCATTTGCATACTTCATGTATAATTTTCTTGTATATACATTTGACTCGAGAAAGTTAACTCGGCTAATTTTTAACATCTCTGCTTGCTGTCTTAGACAAAGTTCTCAGAATGCATCTATTTTTTTTTCTTTTTCAAAAATTGCACACTATCAATGGTACATGTACATCACATTGTGTACGAAAACATCTTATTGTACATTGATATGGAAAAGACCAATGTGATTTAGTCTATTTATATTACGTTGTTTAAGAATAATGATTTAACAAAGCCTTGCAATACTATTTTGCATAACCGCATAACGCTTCGCCTCGCGTCTGAAGTAAAAAACCAGATATTCCCAGTTGACCCCAAGGAATGCTTCCTAGATTATTCATTCATTGAATGGTCGAAGAGTTCCGAATGAACCATCTTGCAATAGTCAGACAGAATCATGTAAAAATCTCCAAATATGGAATCAGACCTCAGTTTTATCACTATAGATGTGCTGTATAAACCGCATGGATATGTCATGTGACATTCATGGCTTTTCAAACATATCCGTCTACGAAATTAGTGGATATCCGATTGCCCGGGACAACCACTTTTAAGTTCGGGCAACCAAAATTTTCTTTTGAGCCAACAAAATTCTACAAGCAAGAGGTAGTGCTTGATTCATAATCAACCTGTTCCGGCAACCACTCATAGTTTCATATTATACTGGTAATATGCATATATACAAGAGATACAAGCGCGTTTAGTAGACCATTTAATGTGGACACACGAAAATACCAATACCCAGATGTCGCTTTAAGCACACCATTAAGCCGATTAAATGTAACTCTTTAATCAACGAAGGATAATGGCTTCACTGAAAGAACCATAAATACGATCGTGATATAAACAAATTAATATCTAGAAAACCTACATGATCATCCATTCTTAATGTATTATCCATGTAAAATAATTCCAGTTTCAGAAAACTATGGAGTAATGTGGCCATGTTTACGTGGTATGCAGTTCAATGAACACGTGTTTGCACCAGAATGGAACTTTCGAGTAAGTTATCTGAGCCACGTGAAATATATCATGTACAAAATAACTAAAAATATAAATATTCATGTACAAAATAACTAAAAATATAAATATTCATGTACAAAATAACTAAAAATATGAATATTCATGTACAAAATAACTAAAATATTCATATTCATGTACAAAATAACTAAAAATATGAATATTCATGTACAAAATAACTAAAAATATTAATATTCTCATAAACACTTGATCAAATTTGTCATTTTCGAAATATTTTGAATAAAGTCTGTCAGGAAATGTTCATTTTCAATCTATTTCATTCAATTAATCTTTACATACGGGGATAATTGAACAAATATCTAGTAATTAAATCAATGGGGTTATTGTGAAAGTTAAAAAAATTCTAACAGTTTACAGTTAATTTACACTAGCAGATCAGTACATAGTACTTATAGCTATTAATAATATTAATAAAATGTGAAGCGCACATATAATGTATTTGTACACACTAGTATGTTCAAGCAACACAACTTAGTTCATTTTTACATCTACACAATGTAATATTTTTATTCGGCAACATTAAACATGCACTTCATTAATATCCGCCTCGATTTATGCCTTAGTTCGTATACATTCGTCAAGTTTTGCCGCTTTAATGAGTGATATTGTAAAAATGGATGGAAAAGTAACAATTAGATTATATCAGTAGTGTAGGGTGTTAGCGTGGCACCCAAAATTTTTTGAAAAAACCGTTATGGCACCGCGATTTTAAAAATAAAACCGTTATGGCACCGAGATTTTGAAGAACAAAAATTTATAGCACCAAAACGAAAAAACGAATTTTGGGAGAGAAAATAAACAAAATTTGGGAGAGAGAAGAGGTGCCACGCCAAAAAGTAAAACTTTTTTGTACCACCCTGTGTGTTTGTGTTGTTCTGTAGTCAAGTGATCAGAAAATTAGGATTGACCTACATAAAAACGGATTGACCTACATTAAAACGTATATCCAATGAAAAGTCAGTTTACATATTTTGAGTTCGTGTTGGTTTGTGTATGGACTTTTTTTATAAGACTGAATTATATGATATGATTTTATGATTTTTATTGACATGATGAGATTATATTCTTTCGAAAAAGATGGGTGGCCCTGAAAAGGGCCGTTGGTTTATAACTTTAGAGTTATTTAGACATCGCTGGTGCTTTCGGGTTTGATGTCTGGTCTTTCATTCGGTGTGCTTACAGTTGCGGGTGCATTGAATTGTTGTCTAACCCGTTGCTGTAGTTCTTCTAGTTGTCTAGCCTGCTGCTGTAGTTGTTCTTGTCTAGCCTGCTGCTGCTGTTGTTGTCTAGCCTGCTGGCGTTGTTTTTTAAATTGTCCAAGACAATATTCACAACCACATTCATTATTTTGCACACGCTGCATCCACCATTGAAAGTCTAGTTCTTGTTGTCTTTCTACAAGGCGACTAGCTTTCTCTTCCTCCTGTCTCATGCTTTCTAATTCCATTACAGCTAAAGCCACATTCTGTTCACGCTTTTCTTTTTCACAGGTTTGTTGATCCACCCAACGGCGGACACTATACCAAGTTCTAGCTTCTTTAGCTCTCAACATTCTAATTTTTCTAAGTTGGTTCACAAGGCTGTCCATGATGATCACTGTTCGGTGTCGAAAAGTGGTGTGAAGTGACCTACTCAGAGCGCGACGTTATATAGCGTCAGCGCGAACGTGAGAGAGAGCACGTCTTTGGACGTTCGGACGAGTGATTAATTTGTGTTTGTTGGTAGGTCTTTATGGACTAATTGCCACTTAAGTATACATACAAATCAACTCAAAATCACAACAACACATCTTTAGGTTTATTATTTTTATTTTATAACATCAAACAAGATAGAACACATGTAACAGATACATAGAACAAGAAATAAAGCAAAAACAGAGATGAAACACAACAACAACATATTATTTACAACCATCTATCCATAATACCAACCAAAATGAACTCTGTTTCTACATCGCATTATCTCATGAAACCAGTCTTTATCGTAACTGCCTACTTCACAACAACATATTTGTCCTGTTTTATTCAATTGATAGGCTTGATTATAATAGCTCCAGTAATGTTGAGCAAACCAATCGCGAACATACACATCGTTTTTATCAAATCTCATGTCAAATCGTGTTTGAATCACTTCATTTAAATCACAACCACGAGATAAAAAGTCTAAAGCAAAAATACAATATAATCCACACACGGGTTTAAAAACACCTTGTAGTCTAACTTTATTCCAATAGTAAATTTTGAAATGTCTCTTTAAGAAACATAGAATATCTTCTAACGGCGGAAGTCCGTACGAATCAAAGTAAATAGCTGTAGATCCTTTCAAGTAGATAGCAACCCAATGTTCACCAGGTTGATCTGAATTATGTGTATTCACGATGAAAGCTCTCACACCATTCTCTAGAGATAATTCATCTTTAGCACATACACGTCCATGTAATGTTTTTAATAAGGGTGAATGGTCCAACACATATTGAAGTTCATTAGTCTCCATAACACCACACTTTCTTCACACGTTCTGACCATAAAGTCACCCAGTCACAAGATAATTCTGACCGATGGCTTTCAAATTCAGATACAAACTGAACCCACAAACGTCGGGCATCTCCCTTTTCTTCTTTGGATAAAGAATGAAGATGAGGATACCATTTTTCTAACACTCTGTAAATGTTTAATTCAAGTAGAGCTTTTTCAATATACAGATCTGTCCATTCATCTGTTGTAGAATACAAACATAACGGATGGTTGATCTGACTTGGGTGATCTACAATGCACCCGTAGCAATCCTCTTTCACTTTTTGATATATCAATGATTGTAATTCTTCTACGACATGATGATTTAAATTGTCCTTTAAAAACTCAGTCCGTGAACTTTCACAACACGGAAAAGTAAACAGTTCTATTTCAAATTGTTGTCCTTCACTGATTTCAATTTCATCACACATCATGTCTTCACTCATCTTCAATAGTCTAGAATCACTTCTCTGTACGAATTGATTTCAATCTGATTGTCGTACTCAGCATACACAATAACGTTGATAGCTGCATCAAGGGCTCGAGAGAAATGAAACTCTAAACGTAGATTTCCTGTCTTTATAGGATGAAGCTGTCCTTCTTCTGCACCTTGATCTGCCGTCAAATCTATACCCCACAGTGTATAGCCGTTTCTGTAATCGTTTAAACTAATACCCATGGATCTATTGACTCCAAGGGAGCCCGTGGCTTGATACAAGGACATGTAGGAACGTAAACATTCTCCGCTCGCAAAGTTGGGTTGAAAGGCTTTGTTGTGTATACTTTTGCCATCAATACTGACTTCCAGTTGATTCAAATTAAAATGTTGGAAATTGAAAGGGTTGCTTTCAGGATTTCCATTCATATCTCCATTGCTCACCATACCAATGATCAATCGTTTTGGCAGTTGTCCTTGAAAAAGATGATCTTCAATCTTGGATCGTTGACCTCCAGGAATCGTGAATGTTTTGACTTCAGCTCGTTTGATCGGAATTTTCATATTATGTTGAGCAATCTGCTGATTGAGCTGTGTAGCTACGATGGGTAGTAAATCCACGGTTCGCACATTGAATCCAGCTTGTGTAAACTGAACTTTGCCAGTAGATGTGCCAATCAAACAAAAGTTGGCTGAAGCTCTGTTTAAGCGTAAACGTATTTCAACACCATTGGGAATATATTTTTCTTGCATGACCAAATCTAAATGAAGTCGTCCACAGAGTTCTAACGTACGACTTTGATGTATCTGTAGTCTTCGGTGAACATAACCTTTGTTATCTCCATCACGTACTCGGGTATTCATCTGACCTGCCGTATCTTCAGCCCATAGCTCCAATCCTTGTAATTGAGTTTGTTTACATCCTTTGGTGTAGGAAAGTAAGTTTTCAATGTACGCGCGATACGCATACGTATCGGCATTACTGGTAATCAGTTTATTGTTCAAGTAGACATCAATACTGCTGAATAAACTGTGAAAGAAATTGTTGACAGGAGCCAATTCTGCATCATTTTCTAAATTATCTCCATTTTCTTGTACCACTTTGACTTTTAAATACAAGTACGATTGATTTAAATCTGTCCACTTTTCTGTCTGTGCAGGAATCACAAATTCAATAGGTGCGTTGTTATCCAAAGTAGATATAGGGTAATGTTCAGTCCATTGACCCTCTTGCATGGCTGTCATGGTAGGTGGAACAAATCCTACATCCAATTCTGTCTTACTGCATTCGCATGAACCGTGTTGCATCATTTTTGATCAAATATGTCGTGAGGTCTTGACTTCTTGACACTTGAACGTCTAGGTTTAGAATGAACTCTTTTCTTTGGGTGTGTGGGTTTTGTACGTTTGGCAGGAACAACAGCTTTGAGTAATTGTTCACCCATGTTTTTAAGCATGTTAGCCCCACGTTTTCTCACCACTTCTTTAGGCTTGGAGCCTGTCATTAAATCTTGCACAGCCCCTTTTCCTTGACGAACCGCTTCATGTTTTAACGTTTTCATTCCAGTTTTGAACAAGGGTTGTAGTAGAGGCATGACATTTTTCATAGCTTTTTTAAACACGGATCCTAAACCATGTCCATATTGACGAGCTTGACCTTTGTAAATGGGTATCATTGTTTCTGTCGAATATGAACTTTTACCATCGACTTCCCATGCACAAAATGAATGTGTTTGCCTGTGTCTCCCCTTATATTTATATGAATGGTGTCAAAATCGGCTTTGGCAAGAGGAACATAGTGTAAATTTAAAAATTCGAAATGAATGTGGGGATTACTCCCTGCTTTAGTCACCGATTCAAATGGAACCACGCGTAGAATGGGGGCTTCTATATTTCCTAACAAAGTGTAAGAGGCAAGATCAGAATACACAAATAAATGATTATGTCCCATATGCACATCTACACCATAAGGAAATGGATTTTTATTGTCTTTAAAATACACAGTAGTAGAATTATTTGGATCTCCCCCTAGTTTTATGAACAGATCAGGATGAAATTGAATACCCAATTCATCCGAACTGGCCATTTTCACTGTTTTACTAATATTGGAAAAACTCATCACCAATGTAAGATTGTGTTTTTTTAAAATACCTCCAATATAATTTTTAATCGTTTCATCAATCGTTTGAATGAGATGTTGTGGTGTTACATAAGTTGCAGGCGGAATAGATAAACATAAACCTTGAGCACAATGTTCAGGAAGTTCACTCAATGCTCTGCGAACATTTTCATCTTGACTGACAATGTAAAATGTTCCTTCCTCTTGTGTAATATTTATGACTTGACTTGGTACAATTAATTCGACTAGAGCAATTTCCCAATCTTGTTTATTTAAATGTACAGGTTTGATCAATTTTGTACGAAAACAACATTGTTTATTATCAGGAAACAAATCTGTAGAACTATCACTCATTAATGTAATGTAAAAAGAACTCATGTTGATTTAGGTTTATTAAATTTCAAAGAAGGATTTGGTAAAATATAACCCAAAGAGCTACTTAATAATAAAAGCCACAATTCACGATCAGGACGTTGAAAACATAAATTAAATAAAGACACAGAGATAATAATAAATACCACCACAATTTGTGAGATAAACGTAACTTTGTTTTTGGGTTCACAAGGTTTAATGACGGTGGGGTCCACTTGAATACTGGCACTATCTGTCTGAGACATGATGTTTTTATACAAGATAAGATTCTGGTATCCAACTATCAAATTTAGAAGGGTAGCCTTTCCAATGTACTTTTATTTCCCGTATCTTTTTTCCACCTACACTCCTCTGACGCCGATCAAGAACTGATTCAATTTCGTAAATGTCACTATCAAATATAGGTTGAATTTCCGAAACATAAAAAGAGCCTAATATTTTCTCACCTTCTAAATCTTCTAATTTAAAAGTGGGAGGTTGGGTTTTGGACACACGTACTACTTTAAATATTTCAGTGGTCCAATTGGGTAAATAACCTTTGTCAAATGTACGTTTTGTTTTATTCAATCGTACTCGATCTCCCACCTGAATAGTGTGGGATGAACTTTGTTTTTTCTTACCGTACAAGGCATTAGAGACTTGGGCTTCATTTTGTGCATTGACAGAAGCTGGTGTTCTTTGAATGCTACGATGAAACCGATGATTATAACTATGAACCAGTTTAGGCAATATGTCTACATAGCGCCGTGTATTTTCATGAGTGAAATATTTCCACATACGTGTTTTCAATGTACGTTGAAACCGTTCAACAACACTTGCTTTGGTTTCTGGATTTTCAGTGGTGAAAAAATGAATACCCGATTTTTTAAGAAACTGTTGAAATGCATGATTTTTAAATTCTGTTCCTTTATCGGTTTGCAGAGCTTTAGGTTTTCTTGGAATAGAACTAAATGCTTGAATAAGTGTATTGCCTGTTTTATTTTCAATAGGAATGACCCAAGCATATTTTGAAAAAACATCAATAACACAAAGTAAATAACGATAAGGTTTATTAAATTGTGCCAATGATTGCATATCAGCTAAATCAGCTTGCCATTGATGATCAATCCCTGCTACTACGGTTGCTCTTCTGGAAAATTTACGCCGTATAGGTTTATGCAGAGTGTAGGTGTTCTCTCCTTTTAACCAGGATTTCACTTGATTCAAAGTGATAGATTTTAATTGACGTCTTGCAGCTTTGTACAGAGCTTGTATTCCACCAAATGCTGCTGGATTTGCAGGATTGTAATAGATGGAACGTAACACTTTCTTTAATAAGGATCCCATTTTTCAGTCTTGAGATCTGTAGGACTGGAAAAACTTTCATAAAATTGATCTTCTTCGTCCTCGTCTTCCACGTTGTCATCTAACTGTTGAATCCAATTCCAACGTCTTTTATTTCCTACCACTTCTTGAGGCACGTTCACTTCTCTCAATCCACGTGAAAACTGTTCCCAACCACGAGGGTTGGAGCTTTTTCTTTGACGTAATACATCATTGACTAAATCAATAATATTGGATCCTGCTACAGGTTTTCCATCATATTCTAAAACACCATGTTCATTCCATGACATATGAGGATGTTGTTTTAACATGTTGATTAAAAGTTCAGCTTTACGCCGCATAGTGCGTGGTACACTTTCTACAATTTGTTCTTTCAATGTCGTTGTTGTTGGTGGCGGTGGTGTTGGTGCTGCTGAAGGCATTACCGTTGCTTTTGGTGTACGAGCTCTTTCATGCGATTGTTGAAATTTATGTAACACTTCACCATATTGTCTAGCTTTTTCTGAGGGTGATAAAGCATCTTCATTTAACACATGATTCATTTCATTTTCTAATTGAGCTGTTTGGGTGACTAGAGGAGAAGGTGGTAAACGAGGTCGTTGTTGTGTTTTCCATCGTTGCATCTCTTCCAACACTTTGAAAGGAACAATAGCCATTTTCTTCATAATTTCTTGACTAATTGAGCAACTCCACCACTTAATGCACCGGCAGCAACTGCTTTTGCAATGACAGGAGCTAATGCTAACAAGGGTAATATACCTCCCTTTTGATTCAGTACACGTTTCTTCTTTTGAATAGATGTCTTCTTATCAGCTAATAATCGGAGGTGTTGACACTTTGGCCTCAACTTGCGCTTTTGAGCTGGAGTCAATGTCACATTCCCTTTTAAAATGTTACTACAACATTCTGAGATACAATTGATCAGTTCTGAAGGTGCATGATGAATCATCTGTTTTCGATAGGCTTCTGGAGCTTGAGCTAAACCTAGCATCACATGCCCATACTTTTTCACAAGTGGTTGCTTTCGTGTCATGATGATAACTAAATCAAGTGCTGTATTGTTCATGACTTATATAACATTTCTAAAGCTTTTAAAGCCTCTGCTGTGGATGGATCTTTGGGAGGAGACTGAGATAATAAACGTTGTATTCCTCTTCGCATTAAATCTTGCATGCCATCTACAGGTGTAGCAGATGTAGGCATCATTCTTCTTAATCCTTGTCTCATTAATTCTTGTTTCACCATATCTGTATCAATGGTTTGGGTTAAAGGTGAAAATCGTGCTATCAAAGTAGAGGGTTCACTTCTTGAACTATTTCTCGAACTATTTCTCGAACTGTTTCTTGAACTAAAACTACGACTTGGTGTAGAATTAAAACTTCTTGATGGTGTAGAATTAAAACTGTTTCTTGTTGACGTATGACTTGCTGAATTTCTAGATGGAGTAGAATTAAAACTTCTTGTTGGCGTATGTCTTGATGAACTTCTGGTTGAACTGAAACTTCCAATTGGCGTATGACTTACTGAACTTCTTGTAGAATTAAAACTTCTTGCAGGCGTATGTCTTGATAAACTACTTGATGAACTTCTGGTTGAGGGTGGTGTTTTATGAGCAATATATCCCGTTGTTTTCTTTTTAATGGTTTTCTTGGCAGTGGTCTTTTTAGTAGTTTTCTTGGCAGTGGTCTTTTTAGCTGTTTTCTTAGGACCAAATTTGCGTATTGTCTTTTGACCATTCCATCGTAATAAACTGCGTATCATCACTCCACCCAGAAATCCACTCCCGCCTGGTTTTAAAATCAATTGACGTTTTGTGTCTAAATCAATGGTGTCATCTTGTAACTGCTCTAATTCATGGCGATGTTTTTCCATGAAATTAAGAGTTTGTTTAGGAAGTTGTACTTTCTTTTGTAAAATAATTTGTGCAGCAAGTGTAAACCATTTCACCATTTCCTTTAATCCCGAACGTAATAATTGTTCACGGGTGTCAGGATTCTTTTCCCGACTCAAATGAACAAGAGACTGAGCTATAGCTTCCATGATGGATAATGAACCAATGATCCTCAAGTGAGCCTATATATACACAACTGAAGCCCGATCTTCTCCTGTTAACCAATGATGAAATATATCAGTTCTTAACCGATACGTGTCTGGGGTATGAGGATGAAAATCAATCAGTAAATACCCATGAGGTGTTGATACAGCATCTTGATAAGCTGCTATCAGATGAGGAAGTTGAATCTGATTTGCTAACACTTTAATTTGACCTTTATCTCTCGTGTTTTGAAACAAGATCATGTAATGTGCATTTAAACTCAAAGTGCGACTTGCTTTGGATGATTGAAATAAATTTTGTGTAATATAAATAACACTTGCATTGCGATGATGACCTTTACGTGTAAACCATAATTTGATTTTTTCTTCATCCTTTTCTCCCAACATGTCATCAAACACAATCAAATGAGGGATGGTTATATCATCCACAATGTCTTCATCATTCTCAGGAATACCCTGAATAAATTGAATCTGGGTTTCTTGCTCTTTTAACTGCGCATAAGCTGACTGCCATTCTTTGTAGCACCAAACAATACGTTCAGGTACTATATGAAATAAATCGGTTTTGTATTCCAACAGCTTTTTTACAAACTGTGTTTTTCCTGAGCCACTAGGACCCGAAATAAAAATATTGCATGGATGCTTAAAAAGTAAACTCTCTTCCATGACTGTACATGAACAACTAACACATGAGTCAAAGAAACATTTTTATTTAAACATTTTTCAAAACATGTTTTTATGAAATAACAAAAGTCAATGATAAAACATCAATGATAAACAGTTTTATAAACATGACAAACATCAATGATAAAGTTTAGTCTAACAATTCATAGTCATGTTTCAATTGTTCCATCACATCGCGAGCTTCCCGTCTTATTTGATAAGTGTTTATCCAAAACTCTAAATCGTTTACACACGATAACAATGTGAATATCAAAGCAAACATGTTTACTCATAAGAAATGGTTTCAACAATGAACACAATACTTTTGTTCAAGAGTTTTTAATATTTGACATAAGAATGTCAGCGATATGGTTTAGTTTGTTTTGTAGGAGAGCCTCTATGAATATTCCGAAAGCACGAGGTCCTCGTCTCTGTAAAATGTAAAATAATTTCCTGTTTCTGCTGAAGTTTGATCGTTCACACTCTATTTCTTCCCGCATACCAATAGTTAAAATACTGTTTTCCATGAGGTAGTCCATGATATTTAAAGTTTGTTCTGATGTTAGCAAACGAATCAGAGATGTCCAACTTTTTCTAATGGCTCTTTTATGTATCTCATCCATAGTTAGAATGTCAACAATGAACACAATACTTTTGTTCAAGAGCATTTAAAACACAATCTAAATTAACAATCTCTTTCCAATTTACTCCGTACACATGAGTATGATGTATTTGATTCACCACAAAAAGTGCCATGTCCAATTCTTCCAACATTAAAGGTGAATTCATAAACTGCTGAATCCAGTCCCTATTATATACACCTTTGGGTATTTTCAAACGACATGCTATCAATAATGCTTTGGTAATGATTCTATTGCGCATTTTCCCACAAAGTCAAATTCCCTGCGGCAAAAGAATTGACTCTCGCTAAACCAGTGTATTCTATATCAGAAGTGTCCAACTCGACATTTTCTGTGAACTGTCTCAAATCAGAAGAATCCTGTTTATATATGTGGGCTCGATCTCCAAGGATAAGAAATACGTGTTCAAACGTAACGTCGTATGGAAAAAGCATGAAACCATGTATATGCACCCCGTACATTGTGTCCAGATAGTAGTACCACACAAAAACACAACTTTGATGAAACCGTTGTGCTAAAAGTTCAGTTTCTTTCATTTCTGCATCCGTGAAACTAAAACCCCAAATACGTGATACCATATGATACACTTTTTGCTGCACCATGTTAAATTTTCTTAACACGGGTTGTCTTTGATGAATCGTCAAATCATCTCTTCCCAAAACATCCAACACCATAGATTCTAATCGAAAGTCCTTCTTTTGTAAACTATGCAAAGCATTGTGACTTGCCCAGGCTATCACCAATTCCGTTTTCCAGTGTTTTGCATTGGCCCATACCACATAACGATAAATTTTCTCTCTCAACTCAATCGGTAAGTACGGTATCAAGTCCATCATGTCAATGAAGTGTAACCAAAGGGCACCGTCATATAATTGTCAATGATGATACGTTTTGTATATACCGAACGAAATGTCTTGGTTTGTTTCTCACTGGTGACTTTACGATCCCGATGTCGTTTTATTCTAGATTCATACTCTACGACTGTAGAATACTGATCACGATTTTTGACACATTCTACCATGGAATTAAAATTGACTTTTTGTGAAGCATTGAAATCTAAAGTAATGCCT
This sequence comes from Mactra quadrangularis, assembly GCA_025267735.1. Lineage (NCBI taxonomy): Eukaryota > Metazoa > Mollusca > Bivalvia > Venerida > Mactridae > Mactra > Mactra quadrangularis. Next base: position 36,416,137 of record CM046293.1, read on the forward strand.
TTGACTTTGCAAGTCTGATGCACTTCTCCGTTTTCTATGTATTCATAACCATAATTCTTTGGACCTAAAGCTACATATTTTACAATACGACCCTGAGGCACTTCATCGGTCCACATTCCTAAACGACTGGAGTGGATAGGAACATTGTACCCGTTGGGATCATAAATAAACATGCAAGAGTCCGTGTCAAAATAAAGGACTCTTTTTCCTAAAGGTTCAAGCACTTTGTAAAGTTCTAATCTTGCATAGGCAGTAACATACGAGGCCACTACAGGATTGGATGAAGAGTGGGGTTCTACTTTATCGTTTTCATCTGTATAATTCACTAACATGAATTCATCATGATCAAAGGTTTCTGTATATTTAACAGACTTTCTAGGATCAGACAAAATCTCATATAAACGATCTAATTTGTGCACATACTCTGTTTTAGGTAGAATATTATTCTGGGCATTTTTACCCCATAAACAATTGAGCATAGTTTTAGCAAATGCTCTTTTTCCAGGGTTTTTCTCTACATGCTCTAACACAATGCCTTCTGCTTTATAGTAGTCTTCTTTAAACTGGTTTTGTTCTGCTTCTGTAGTCACACCACTTGGATAACCACTAGCTTCTTGTTTTATTTTCAAATATTTGTCTATGTATCGACGGTACACATCTGAACTCCACTCCTCCCAATGCCATACATGATACACATTCAATACACGATAACCCAACTCTATAGCTTTAGCCAGTTCAACATGAGTCCATGTGCCAAACAAACTACGTTCCCTTATCGTATGAGTGCATGGCTTTCCCATTTGTACCTCTTCAGCACATGTGCGACATAATGTAAACACCATCTTTTTATTACAATGCATGGGAAGTACTGGCATCCATAAATCTTGAGGGGGTAAAACACAACATTTAATCAGTCCTTTGTAGAGATCTAGTTGAGTGAGATCAATCTGTTCTTGACTTAGTATTGTAGGATGACCAATAGGGTAAGCTCTATACTTGTTTACAAAGGGATACAAAGAGCAAATGTCCACATATTTTATTTCTTGACCTTCTTCACATTCATGAAACAATTTGACAGCATTGGTGCGACCTCCAAATAAAGCTTCACGAGGGATGATAGGATCTTGACCAAAATAAAATCGTTCTACTCTGGTTTTATAGGCCTTGTCTGCTTTACATTTTTTCTCAAATTCACATTCCCACATCACTTCTACTGTGTAGCCTTGATCTTTCAATTCTTCGAGACGACATTTTGTGTGGGCATACAACACACCCATCGTTTTCAAGGAATACGGATGGATCAGATCACTATTGGGAAAACACTCGGGGCATCCATGATACCAACATCCCATAAATTCATACACGGTATTCGTATCTTTACAAAATCCATCTACATAATAAGGCCCAATCTTGACTTCACCATGATGGTTCAAGGCATGTTGAATATGAATACCTTCTGTCAAAGCCATCATTTGTAGCCAACGCACGCCTTTCATGGAATATTTCGTTTTGTTGGGATATCCAGCATCAGAAATAATACCTAAACTCAGTTCTGGCATCGAGTTTTTTCTCCATGCTTTATTACAAACTTGTGCTAATGTTGTCGCTTCCAAGAATGGATCTATTTGATCACTCTCTAATAACTGTTTACGAAATTCTCCGCACCCTCGTCGTAAAATGTCAACATCTGATCTACAATATTTCTCCATTTCCAATTGAAAGTCAAACACTTTGTCTTTTTGTTCATTGTACCAAGCCAAAAATTGTTCACGTTGAGCTGGTTTCATACTATTAGGTCTATAGTAATACAAAGATAAATAGGGTCCTACATAATCTTGAAACTCCAACTTGTTGGCATAGAATGGAAACCATCCTTTAGCTAATTCATCCAATCCAAATGTTTTTGGAAATGCAGAGAGGGGCATGCTCAGAAAACTGAGAGAGTCAATCAAACGTACTCCATGTATTTTCATCATAATAATTTTAGACCCATTCATGATTAACTCGGGTTTGGCACTTCCATGTGTAATAGCATGTCGTAGAATAAACTGTACATCATATCCACCTGCATTATGAGCAATCACTGTTGATCCACGGTGGGCTGATTGAAATAGCCATGTAAAGAACTGTTTTAAAGTATCTTCTCCGCGAAACACCATTTCACGAGCTCCTTCAACACCATCACATGTTGCGCAGGGTTCTTGAACAGACTGACACATACAATTCCCACACGCTCTTTGAGCTACACAGAAATTTGGAATATGTTCACCCGAATCAAAGCGACATTCAAAATCAAAAAAGATAAAGGGTACTTTTGCTGGTTTCTTGTCTGGTGATTCATACGTAGGAATAAAACACTCATGATCTGGTCCAACGGTTGTTTTACAATAACGACATTTTTTCGTACCTGTACATTGATGATTGCGTTTCGTTTCAACAATAATCTGTCCACATGTTTTACATTTACACACCGATTGACATATGGTCTTTTTTTGTTTTCCTTGCGTGGATTTATGCTTCTCATAACATTGTTCACTCTTGAACATTCGACGACAGTCAAAACAATAATGAGGTTTACCAAACTCACATGGGGTGGGTGAATAACATACACAAATATGTATACATTTATGGCCTTCACGATTACTATATCCTACATCACAATATTCACAGAAATATGGTTTTGCTAGGAATCCCGTGATAGATACAATACAGTCATAATGATTATCATGATGATAAATGTGTATCACTCGACTCTTTTTAGTCACTTCTGGAGGGGTGAATAATAAATCTTTTCCATGTTGTGTACGTATCTTAATGACATACTCTGGGTACAAATGATCTTGTAGTTTCTTGTATTCTTCTATACCACAGGGTTGATGCATTCCTATACCAACTTGATCCAATAACGCTTTTGCTTCTAATGTTTGTAGACTTTTCTTGGATTGACGAATAAGATGCCAACGCTTTTTCCATTCAGGTGTTGAAGTCTGGTTCGCTTTACATCGACCGACCACAATAGATCTGGCCAAGCACATAGAATCTGAACTGTTGTCAATACGTACAATACTTCTTTTGGTTTGAATAAGATGACTGACATCTACGGATTTAAATGGTAGAGGCTTCCCAGAGCCTTGCGGCATCTCGATGTGTGTTATTTCTAGCTGGGTTTCTCCATCATGAATTCTGAAGGCTTGATTACTCTGTGCCACTTTCTCTATTTCTTCTAATAAGGATTCTCCCATGACGTTGGATGCTTGATTAAAAGGTATATGAATACCAAAATCTAGCTCTGGATGTTGAATGGAGAATCGAACTTGATCGGTTGATTTCACTTGACATGTGTCGTAGAGTTGTTCAATCATATCGTTGAATAAACGACTGGTAAATTCATACGATTGATCATACTGTTGTAGGGTGACATCGTAGACTTGAGCTTTAGTTCTAAACTTTCTTGATTTTCTTTCCGACCTCCGTTGTATATTATAGAACTGACGCACATTGTCTGTTTTTAATCTCTTGGTAGGAGGTGGTTGCTCGTCTTCGTGAGACATGGTTATGATGACTGAATGTAGAAACAGCGGCCGTTTTTATACCCAACGGTGAGCGGTTGTGTATAAAAGAGGGAGATGTTCAGATCTCAGATCATTTCGAAACACGTCTTCGAACTGTGAACAATTATGGCTCAGAGTACATTGATCTACGAGTTAAAGAAAAAACTTGCTGAAGTACATGCCATTGTTGTTAAGTTGGATACTGAGGATTTAAGTCATATTGAATGTTATCGTTGTCATGAAAAAGGACATTATGCGAATAGTTGTTTGAATCAACCAAGGTACACAGAGGGATGTTATTACTGTCATGACAAAACACATTATATAAACAAATGTCCGTTGAAAGCAAAAGAAGAAGATGTGAATGAGAATAAGTTGGTGATCGACATGCCGGAGGAAAACAGAATCGACATGCCGGAGGAAAACAGGATAGACATGCCGGAGAAAATCAACACTGAAATGCCGGAAGAAAAAAAGAAAGAAAAGAAACGTAAACGGGCAAAGAACATGGACTTATAATAATTTGTAAGTGGTTAAACTGACTTTTTAATATTCAGTGAACACAGTGACTCAATGTAACTTATGTGAACATAGTGACTGAACATTGTGAGTGTACGCAGTGACAGAACACAGTGAGTGAAATGATTTGTAACATTTTAAAAATAAATATATTGACATAAATGTTGTTTGTTATTCTTCGTAAGTAAATGGTGTGGCCCTGAAAAGGGCCGTTGGTTTTCGTTATTAGATCTTAGCGGCAGTAATGAAGGCCTTCCATCTTAGGACTGGGTCCTTCGACTGACATTCTGCCAAGTAGATGTAGTACCAGTAGTTTTTGTATAGCTCATCATCATAATACTCTGACAAATCTGGGTACAGATTACCCATTTTGATGTTGTATTCATCTGACTGAAACTCTGATAAATCTGGGTACAAATTACCCATTTTGATGTTGGTTGAATCAGTCTGAGTATAAAACTCTGACAAATCAGGGTACAAATTACCCATGTTGATGTAAGAGGGTGTATCATCACACAGAGAAGGTTTTAAGCAATTACCCATCTTGAAAGCTAAAGCACAAATGAACTAGGACACCACACAATACAAGAGAACAAAAACTAAGAACCAATCAAAACTCGCACATAAAGAACCAATCAAAACTCGTACTTTAAGAACCAATCACAGACTTTCAGGATGTAGGTCAATCCTATTCCTGTAGGTCAATCCACAGTATATAAGTCGTTGGAATCGCTGCACACATTCATATCTCAACATGTCTCAGAAAATTACTTTCGCCGAGATTAGGAAAAGATTGCCACCTCCAGAAGTGGAAGACTGGGGTGATAATGTGAAATTACCACCTCCGCCGCCAGAGGACTGGCATAAAGAGTTGATGGTAGTACCATGCATGGCTCCAAAACGTGAATGGGATCACGAAATAGATCTCATGAACAATTGGAGTGGAGGCAAAATAGAGACGTTCTCTTTAGCCACAGGTACCACCAAGAAGGCTTGGGCTAAATGGTGCGTGGTGTGTATGGGGAAGTGCGGTTGTCGTTGAATGCAACCGAAAAACAACGGCCCTTCTCAGGGCCAACCATTTCATTTCGAAAGAATCTATTTTCAACATGTCACAATTGATCACTCAGTACATTTTCGATTTAATCTGTGTTTTTAGATCTAAACCCTTTTTGTTTAAAAAAATTTAGTATGATAGATGTATAACAATTATTTTATTTGTATGTATCTATAACGTTATTATTACCATCTATGCACGTATTCCTGACTATATTATAATCAATAAATGCGTTTTTAATTGAAGTATGGAAAGAAACACAGGTTGAAAATCGCCTAAAATCGTTCATTGAATAAAATATAAAAATAATACCGCTCCGAAACTAATATGCTTTTAATCTATGTTACTGATAGAATAAGGATCAATCATTCAAAAAAGTCTCACTTAAACCGTTTTAAAATAACAGTCATTTTAAATTATAAAAGAAACACAACTGAGCGTAAATTCATAAATATTAAACATGCCATATGCATGACGTGACGTCATCAGACTTAAAATTCTTGGAAGTGCGCTATTTATAGCACCGCGCTTCGAGAACGTTCATTTCTTGTCTAACCAGCGACGATGTCGGATCAAGATTTATTAAGAGAAGTTATGCAGACTGCAGAGTTGATGGAATATTCTACCATGTATCAGCCTGTCTATCAACAACCTCAACAACAAATGATGCAACCACAACAAACAATTCAATCTACTCAACAATCCGTGATTCAACCAACAACTCAACAACAATCAGGTGGGTGCAGTTTTAGTCAAGATCGTCAAATTTCGCTTGCCATTTTGAAAGAACTGAGAGAAATTAAAACGCTGCTGCACCCGCTGAGAGATGTGCGTGAAATGATCGAGAAGAGACAGAGCTGTGCTGTACAATTCATACCTCAAGAATTGAAAATACCTGTACGCTTTTCAACGGAGAGCCGTCATGAACAACATGGACAAGGCAAGCACAGTAAGAAAATGCCGGAGGAACCTGCACTGAAGAAAAAGAAAGATGATGTGAAACGAAAACATTAAAACAGACGGATTTATACAACCAACGGTCCTTTTCAGGACCACCCATCTATGCCGGAAGAATGAATTCTCAATTTGTCCAAAATAAAATCTAGTCTTGCGCACACACACACACACACTCCCACACACACACAAACACACAGGGTGGTACAAAAAAGTTTTACTTTTTGGCGTGGCACCTCTTCTCTCTCCCAAATTTTGTTTATTTTCTCTCCCAAAATTCGTTTTTTCGTTTTGGTGCTATAAATTTTTGTTCTTCAAAATCTCGGTGCCATAACGGTTTTATTTTTAAAATCGCGGTGCCATAACGGTTTTTTCAAAAAATTTTGGGTGCCACGCTAACACCCTACACTACTTATATCAAACGATTTGTAGGTCATACGTAAAGTACTGAAATGTCAATCGAAATACCCAGGGTGCGATACTCGCACAGGTTATTTCTTGTAACTTTTCAAACACCAATAACATATTAGCTACACAATGACTTACTTATTATTAAATTTAATTGATTGACTGAATATTAATTATTTAGGATCGAACCCGTCACCTCTCGATTGTGAGGGGGGACGCTTTACCACAACACCAAATCCTTGTATGCCTTTTCGTGTTCTGATACTAAACTTAAATGTAATATATTCGTGGACTTACGACAAAGACTTCATACCGAATTTCACGACTATGCATACAGTGACTGTTTAATGTTGCCCAAATAATACACGCACATACAACAGTATATATAACTTTATGCACTAAAATGAAACCCCAGAATTGTCAAAAATTGTTCTTAACAACCCTTTCTTCTTCTCGCTAGACAAACAGAAAACAAAACAAAATGTAACTAACCTGGAAAATGTAGATGACGATGATGTTCGGCGATGTTTCATAGACGATTTTGACATCTGATTGCCCTTGTGGGATTGCATAAGTGAATTATTCTCTACGCTGTAATAATATTTTGTTCCGCTGTGTTTAATAACTAGTCTGTCTTTGTCACTTGTAATTATTAAGTCGGTCTGTTTTTGTAACAAATAATATAGGAATATACCTCCGGCAAGTATGGATATTCCATAGGTGACACTGTAAGGAAGCCTATATTCTAACACAGTGTAAACAGTTTATATTTTATGACAATCAAACGTGGACGTCATACAATGCACTAAGAAAAAAATACGAGATTCAGTATAGCTCGGTTAGGACTTGAGACAAATCTAAACGAAATTCTATGTAAAAAATGTCTGTTTTTTTGGATGCTCATTTAGTATTTTCATATTCACAGCATGAGTAGTAAACACGTTTCGGCAATGTTTAATCGAGCTTGACTCTGGTCATCATAAACCGACGTGTTTGTGTATATATGTATGAAATTGTTTGTAAAGCAGCGAGTGGGGAATCGGACGAAATCACGCGCGGTGCGTGCACAGTTAGTTTAGCATCACACATTGGTCTTATTTTTGGGGTAGGCAGTAATGAAAATAAAATGTGTGTAATTCAATGTAACATAATTAGCATGATGGAGACCACTTTTTATTGGTAAATCATGCTTGTGTTGGTAAAAATCTTTTCCATAACACCTTCAACTAAGACACTCGTAAAACATAGCACATGTTTATGTTATTGTCATCCTGAGCGCCCCTTGGCCATAGACAAAGGTCCAATAAAGGTATGTTAAGTGCACTAGCCGTCGTAGCATACCTGAAATTTTGTTGACACGGCAAAAAATCTGGTATAAAATTTATTCGAACTTTGACAGCTTAATTACCTTATCAGCAAGCATTTAACATTTATCAGAGTTTTTAACCTTTATCAAAGCACCATTAAACAAAGAGCAAATAAGTTTCAAATTAATATCATTCAGGGAACGACTTGCTGTGAACAAAATTGAACCAGGGTCGCCCAGTTGGAAGTCGAGAGCAATAAAAACTGTAACCTGTCCGCGATATTTAAAATGTGCAAATGCAGAAACAAAATGTTTTAGTATAGTATATTAATTTATTTTAGCTTGATTGTGAATCAACTATCTACAACTTAGATTCATCACGTTCGAGTCTGCATCCTGGCCTCCAGTACTGAGCTAGTAGGATAAGTATTTTAATGAAACAACGGGGATAGGTTTGAGCAGGTCTGATCAACGCGGAGCTGGCTATACAATGATTACCCCCTCCTTATATGGACATCTACTACGTCGGTTAGCCCATGATACATTACTCTGCTATGCTGTGTTATGTACCGTGGGCGATTTGGTTGGGAAAATCTCGTAATCATGAATAATTAATGAGGCAGTTTCATTGGCTCCGCAAAGCAACCACTGCGGAAACTAGCCAATGAAATAACAAAACCATTTTTTGTAAATAAACATGTGCGTTGGTTTCTATTTTAAGAAAGAAAACCCCAGTATGACGTCATTGTTATTGAAGAGTGTTTAATTGTATCATGCGATTTCATTGGAGGAAGATTAGTCTCCCCTGCCTCATGCATTTTCATGAACACGAGGATTTGCCAGTGAAATTGGAAGAAAGTACTGTGGTTGCCGACGATGATACATGTACTACATAAAAACATCACTTATTTCAAGTATTCGTCAGTATTTTAGGCCATGCCATACCGGACTTTTGTTATGCAGCGTCCGCGTGCACGTAGGTCTTAGAGTCCTCGGTCAAAAAGACACAACAAAAGCTTGTGTCTTAATAGTTCCGATGTTCCGGGATTCGATAACAGCAATTTCGTTCGTGGAAAATGTGTTCGTCATTTTATATAAAACCATATGTTTTAACTCTTGCTTAAACTAGTCACGTCATAAGTAATTCAGACCATTGTTTCATATTATGTTGACGTTTTTCCATTAAAAATACATCATGCATTGTTTTTTTTGTCGTAAAATATTTGTGTTTTCGCTTTCGGTTTGTGTGTTTTTGTGAATAGGTACCTATGTTTGTCAAACAAAAGTTGACGCTTAACATAATTTCAATTCGGCATGGCCTAATTTGTAAAACAAACTGGCATTACTTAATTAATTAAGAACTATAGAGTCATCTTGTTTTTATGACTATTTTACGTGACAGGATTTAAAATGTCTTTTCAACACGCTAACACGAAACGTCTCGTTAAATGCAAGATAACATTGTCTAACATTGATGTTACATTTCGCATGAACTCAATATAAGATGTAAACTTTCTAATCAGCGTGAATTACGTCATTCGTAAACGAAAGCAGTTGTTTAGAGTTACTAACCTTCTAGCAAATCATTCTACGGTATCGTATAACGGCCAATGTTTCTTAAACTTTAGCGGCTTCGTGGAAGATTACTTTTTTATTTTTAACCAGGAAGGTTTAAAAGTACTTCTAGAATCTATAAGACACAGGTTAATCTTAATTAAAAAATTAAAAAGACTGGAACTATTTTTAACCGTCACGTGCTTCACCTCGCATGTGTAATAAAAACCCTTGTTAATTGGTGGACACCACGAACATTTCCGTGATTATTCATTCAATGAACGGTCTACGTGTTCCGGGTGTTCTTGCTCGTGTTAACAGACACAATCTTTGCCTGGGCTTGAACCAATGGTAACATATACTCGACACTTTTTTGTTTTTACCATGGAGGCCAATGAGATCCCTTGTCAGTAATTTAGAGATTCGGCCCTAATGCCTGACATCACAATTGATAATAATAAGGGACTTTAGTCAGTTATTTCCTCTTGTATACTCTTCAAAATCCAAATCCAATTAGTTGGATTACACGGATTTTACCCCTATCTTTCAATAACAATTTGCCAAAATTAATCTTATTATTTTGTGTGAATCTTTTAATTTGTTTGAAAAAATCAAGCTAGGTAATGTTAGGGTTAAAACCTATCTAAATTTCATCACTTCTGTTAATATCTTCATTAACAAGAAGGATATTAGATGAAATACTTTGTTATCCTCACATAGGACTTCAATGATAAAATCCAAGTACCTAAGGACCGACTTACTAATTGGACTGCTTCTGATTTTATCAAGGAAAGATAACTGACTAAAGTCCCAATTGATAAACAATTAATAAATGCTCAAATTCACGCAATTCTCAGGAATTTTTACGTAATCCCTAGCTAAGTAACACTGGAATCCATCCAAGGTCTTGGTATCAACGTAACCCAAGAACACTGTCAGTGTCGAACACTGCCACTCAACAAAATTGGCCAGTCGTTATAAAATATAAACAACAAAAACGCATTACACAGTAACAAAATGTATTTTAGTCATTTCTATATACATACATATTCATTTTATATACACAGTTTAAAATCACATTTCAAAATAAGTAAAACATCGTTTAGAACATCTTAATTTTAAGTGGACTCAAAGCGACTATTGTCATGTGACCATATTTTCGAGTTTAACACGTATTGCTAAATTTTATTTAACCTTCAGTGGCGAGTGTTTTACCCCGCTGCTTTAAATACTCAATATAGTACTTCAATACTCACTATTGATAACAATAGGTATCAGTATATGTACGGGAATCATCGAAATTTGACGAAGTATTCAAATCAGAAGGAGCATAGTGTGCACCAAAAACAGTTGATTAAAATGTAAAAACAAAAGTTCCTGTAAACATTTACCATTAGAACACACTTCAACATACTAGGGCAGCATATTATCAAAAAGCCTTACGACAATTAAACAAAACAATATAGAAGGATTAAAGTCTGTCGTAAGACACTTGATAATACGAGCCCCAGGTGACTTAATACTTTGTCTCTGACACTTTTCTCTCTGGTATAACTTGTACAAATTTTCCTCAGACAAAAATACATGTCATTTTTATATCTATTGAAGGTCTTTAAAGGTAGTGTTGTCACTTAAGAGTGTTATGTGTTAACATGTCTCGGGCATAGATCGTTTTTTCTTAACTGTCAAAATATGAATAATTTCATGGTGACTTCATGCTTTTTGTCTTACACTCGTTTGTTTGTTTGTTGGGTTTAACGCCGTAGCAACACATTGTATAGGTCATATAACAGCAGTCAGTCAACCTACTCACTCCTCCTGGAAAGGCTACATCTCTGGATTCAGCTGTTAACCAACTACTAAGCGCATACTTTCGTTAGTGACTGACAACTGCCCTACATAATTAAAAAACATTGGTAGAAGGGAGAATGACCGCAGAAATAATTTCATCACCAAGCTCCACGAAAAATGCCCCGCCCGGTAATCTTAACCACGACCCCTCGATTAGAAGACTTGCGTGCTACCAAATGAGCTAGCCGGGCGGCGTCTTACACCCGTGATATTGAGATAGTGTGTAATCATTCACAATGAAATTATTCAAACTTTGACAGTTGAAAAAAGACTATAAATTTGCATAAACTTTACCCTCTCTGTTTCATATAATGAAATAGAACTGAATTAACCAAATATATTTAATACAATAACTCCGCTGATTTAAATATTCACTGCAGTATTTCTGTACTAACGATTGATAAAAATGTATAAAAATCAGTGGTGTAGATGTATACACCACTGAAAGTTGAATACAATTAATCATTCACTACTTTTTTATTTCAGCCAATGTCATCATTATGTGTAGCGTTGAATCATATTGCGTCAACCTTGCTCAAATGTGCAAGCGCTAAAATGAATCAGATAAAAACGGATTTCGTTGTACGTGTTAAATACATAAAACATCTTTACTATTAAATTTGCGAGTTTCCTGTTTTGTGGAAGAAACTGCGCAGCTTTGAATAAATCTTTTGTTTGTCGCTGGAGCACCTATATACCGGCATATCAAGTTGACAATTCTTTTTTGACAAAGCCTCTTGATATTTGCAAAAACTGCCAAAAATCAACAAAAATAGTGGGTTTTTTTGTGTCTAAAAATAGTTCTAGATAAAACTAAAAACAGACACGTCAAACCAAACTCCCCGCAGCGGTTATCTCCCTTTATCAAATTAAGTAGAAAAAGCGTGACTTAAGCACTGTGAGGAGTTTGCTAAAGCCCGTGCTGGCTCCCATCTAGTAGTTATATAACAATTCCTATTAGTGGGGTCGATAAGTGTCATTTTTTCACGACAATCTTTCACTTTATGATACAAGCACCAAATTTAGTACAGTTGTTGTACATAGTGTGTAGTTGACAAAAAGCACGATTTCTACCTCCATTTTTTTTCAAGATGGCCGCCGATGATAGGGATTTTTGTCCTGTTCTTAATAAATAGCTTTTTCAATTATTTTTATATACGTATTTATCAATATGATTTCAATATTTTAAAACAAATAAACAATTCTGTTAAATTCTTTTAAAAATGCATTTGATGGCTGTCTATTCAAAATGGCGGCCATTACAAGACGCCAAATAATTTTAAACACTAAAGCATATTCTCGGATGAACGCATTGCGGGTAATTAATTCAGAACATTTCTCAATGATTAGAATATATCTCAAAGTAAAACCAGTGCATCTGGTGACATCACTTCAGTGAAACACAGGCACCCGGCACGGTTCCGGATCGAAAACATTACATATACGACCGCCCGTGCTGTGATACTCAGCATGAGTCAGTTTAAAGTGTGCTTACTGCTGTATTGGCATATGATATTTTTCTTTGTTTGTGTGCCGTTAAACTCAAACAATATTTTATTTCTATAAATAAATCAAAGTACACTCGGCACACCTAGACTACATGTATATTGTTTTAATTTAGCTTACTATAAATAACTTTTAATTATAAAACAACTAATTAATAATCATTGATAAATATCATTATACAATGTATGAAATAGACATATCGACGCCTTTTTCTCGCCCTATGCGTCAATGGATGATGTATTTGATGCACTGCCTTGGTTTGGCCTTGAAAATATATATAGCATAAAATTATACAATAAAGTTTATAATTACATTTTGTATAAACTATTATACACTAGTTTTTGACATGGATTGCGTAAGCAATTCAGCAGCCTGTTCAATTACACAAAACGTTACAGAACGTTCCGTAACGATACATTCGGAACTACTCGGCCATTCACTGCAAATAATCTCATCTAATACAAAAATATGCGATCGATAAGGCAATGAGTGATGTTTCAAAAGTTACGGACTAAAAACGAAACATCACTAATTGCCTAAACGGTTTAATTCAACACCGGTGGTTTCAAAATAGCGTCTAAATATGTGCGAGATTAATCGCAGTTAATGGTCGAGGAGTTCCTTTGTTATACTGTTTGTTTGTGAATTACAAGTCCTCTTTCTAATGAAACCACCAAATTTTGCCCTGTTAAATCCATGTCCGGACAGCGCTATCGGCGCTTTAATTTATTTTGAAGTAAACACGCGTCGATGGATAATAAATACTCGAGCAGAGGGTATTTAGCCTTGAAAAAAATATATGGCATAACATATAGCAATAAATAGCTAGTTGTTTATTTGTAATTTACAATGAAAAATCATCTTTTTTTTCGTGGATTCTGACTCAGCATCCCCGCCATCAGGGTAAATATTCGACGTAAATCAAGAATTTGCCGTTTTGTACACAAACGGTCTAACTGACTTTTGTACGGAGACGCTGAGCATCATGGGTAAATTTGCTCATTTACATGAAAACACGAGGCATTCTAATATTTTCACTTATATAGTTCAATTGTACTGAACAAATACATTAAATTCAAACATGAAATTACATATTAACTCTCCAACCAACTATGCACATTAAATTATACTTTTTAACCGGTATTTAAACCTCCACCCTAACGTGTTTACATCTGTCATTCTTTACACAGATACTTGAAATCGAAGGTAGAATACACGGTTTAACTATGCATCTGTACCTTTTGAGGTTTAAAAGTACTTTGTATCTATGAATTGATGTTCCTGTACTCATAAGCGATTATTTTTTACAATTTCATTATGATTACATCAAAATAAGAAAATATCAAACAATTTTGTCTTCATGCGCCGCTCTATATTCTGTTGCGTACCAAATCTTCGAATCCTGCGGTGCGTAGTGAATCTACATTTTCTATATATAGAATGGTCTTAATTGCTGCTTTTTAATAAATATAATAACAAGATTAATTTGGACTCAGACATTGTGGAATATATCAACATTTTCGAAGTACTTTAAAGTGTCTGTAGCCTTACTTTACAATGCAAAGTTATTAAATAAACTATATTAACCAAATTTGTGCATCCTTCATAGCTTAATCAAGAACATCTAGAGTGCATAAGATGAAGTCACAAAACTGATTTTAGTGTTATAAATCAAAGCACTGGAAACTCTGAGTGTAAAAGTAATTAAAATTGATAAAATCAAAGCACTGAAAATACCGAAAGAAATATTTATTAAACTCAAAGCACTGGAAATGCTGTACATGTATGAAATATTTATGACGATCATCGCTCGTAAAAGTACACATAAAGCTAACTCAAATGTGGTAACATAACTGTTGTTAAACTGTTAAACACGACTAACCTTGTCACACTGTTATTTCCATCCTTTAAAAAGCCTCTTAGAATCTTTTTACGCACATAATATTGCCTTAACATTTTCTTGTTAATTTACAAGTCATGTTATAACCTTTATAATGAGTTGCTGCGGTTGTTAACCCAACCAACCTTAAACTGGTATTAATGTCATCGAGTGCTATATGCGATTGCAGTAGGTCACTACAACGTTTATATACTACTTTGAAACATTTAACGAACGCTGCTGAATATATCCAACTGCATGACATTTTATAATCCGAAGCGTAATCAAAAGTGTAATTTTAATAAAATTTTTAAGTATTTTCCACATGAATCATTTGACTAAATCGACGGCACATAGTCTGGTACGCTGATTAATTTCTAAGGTTATCGGACTTCTAGTTTATACCAATCGCTCAGAAGAACATTTTTTCTTTTAGTATAGTGCGCGATATTAACCTGAGCTTGAACTACCTTAAAATAATAATTACACTCTTCATTTAATTAAATCGTGAGTCTCCGTATGTGTGTATACGGTAATACACGTGTTTATAACAACCTATGAGACTATAAATCAATTTTGATAACATTGCATGTTATTTTACTTTTACTTTTGAAAAACATTCGTTTATGGGGTAAACCACTGTCCACAATGTTGTGGCACAGTTTTAAAGCATTTATTCTTATAAACACACAAATAATTGTTAAGTATGTATTTTGCCGAAAGCTTCCGATAAAGCGCGATTTACAAACGAAGACAAAAATAGACAGTAATACTAGATAGATAGTTAAATATATTCTTGCATAAAGGTCAAGCTCAGTTTATATTGTCGGACAAAACATAAGACTAGTCGTTGGATCCATCAAATTATACTACGCTTAATGCATACCATTAAACATAGATTGAAAAGATGATTCATTTCTTGTTTAAAGAAACAAACATTCTGTACACAAACGATCTAACTGACCTCTGTACGGAGACGCCGAGCATCATGGGTAAAACTGTTTATTTACCTGACAGCACGTGGCAATGTTTACATTCTAATAATTTCCCCCTTCAAGTATACTGAACAAATAGAGTATGTATTTTGTGTCTACTCAATAAAATTTAACAATCCAACCAACTATCCTCATTAAATTAAACTTTTTTAACCGGAAGTTAAACCTCCATCCTAACGTGTTTTTACAGACATTTCAAATCGAAAGTAGAGTACACGGTTTAACTATGTATCTGTTCCATTAGGGGTTTATAAGTACTTATTTATCCATGGATTTATATTCCTGTAGTTATAAGTGATCATTTATTTTACATTCTAACAATGATTTTGTCAAAAAAACGAAAATATCCTACGATTTTGTCTTCATTCGCCGCACTATATTCTGTTGCGTACCAAACGCCGAATACTGGGACGCGTTGTGCGTCTTAGTATAGAGGTGATATCTTCACCTTCTATATATAGAATGAGAAACAAATAGTGTTTCAAGTGGAATGAGAGGCCGGGACCTTATCACCAAAAAGAGTCTATCTTGCTTCGGAACCATTGCTTCAAGAGCGTGTATTCGTTCTAAAACACAATTACATTAGAGCAACATTACAATATCAGTCACTTCCTTTTTTTACTTTCAATTTATTGTCAACAACGCTTAGAGCATTTAATTAATGGTTTTCGTAAACCAACAGAGTAATTTAGAATTGTTTTAATCTGATAGCTCTACTTTCATTAAATTGCAAAAATAATTTCTGGCATAATTTTTTTGCCCTGAAATACTCATTAAAATGAGATATCAATTAACTGAAATTCTAAATGGCATGTCAGTTTTACAATACGGTATCGTTCAATAAACATGTCACGAACATATTGTTCTATGCAGAAAACAATTTGTATTTTTTTGTAATTACAAACGTGGTATTTATACCTGAACGTAATTGTATTAAGTTTCCACCTATTTTGAAATTGAACATATTTTAAGGGCTGAATTGTTTAAAGAACGATTCACTTATAGTAAACGATATGTGAAATAAAATACAAGATAGCCCATAGCAAAGTGAAAAGAAATTGAAGTAACTAATGAACAATTTGTAATAAATTGAAAAACTCAACAACAAAATAACAACAAAAAAGTTAGCATATTAAAACCTCAAGACAAGATTGAAACAAACGTGTACTTGGGTGAATATGAAAATATGAAAAGGCAATAAAACAATAGAAACAAATGTTTCATAAACAAATGGCTGCCTTGCATTTAAAATACATTCAGAACTTCTGGGCGATGTTCTGCACAAGTATACCTTGGACATCATACAAAGTGAAAGAAGTTCTAACATGGATTATGTAGAAACTTTAAATTTCATTGAAAGTGGATTCTGGTGAAAAGAAGTCAGAACTACTGTCAAACATGGCGTACGAGACATTGCACTTCAAACAGAATTAAAATAGCAGACAGCTAATAAGATACTATAAAGCACGTCCGTGTATCAGCAATAATAATATACCTTGCAAGCAAATTTTTCGCCGGGCTAAATGACATGTGTATCACTTTTGATATCCGAGACATATTTTCGTAGAAGATTGCCGTCGTGTTGCGAATGATTATAAATGTAACAAAGATAATATATAAGCCCTATAGATTTTTTATGAGACAATCGTAGTTAAAACAATCTGCGTTAATAAAATGTCATTTACATGTTCCATGCATGCCAAATATGTAGAACGCCTCTTCGCTCATAGAGCCTTTTGATTGCCTTACTAATGGAACTTTTACAGTAAGATTGCATTTTACAAAACCTCTTAAAACAAAAATTATCATAAGTCAACAAACAAGAAACATCAATAAAATAATCACTACTTTGCCTCGTTAATTCACATAAGCCTCGGCATATGCATAATCAAGTTAATCATTTGAACATTGTATCACAGTAGATTATCATGAATATTCTATACGATGCCTATCCCAAGTGACATTTTGTGATTTGTGCGGGTCATAATATAGAAAAACTCGCCCTCAATGTGGATGTTTCTTCAATATTTCACCAATTGATGGGGTAACGTGAAGAATCTGCTCCCTCTGATAAATAATCCATAAGCAAAGGTTACCATGCCGTTTCATATTACAAAAGGAGCATTTTTCAATAACCCTTCAACAGATTTGGAGGGCAATCTACCTATCATAAAAAGCAACATATCAAAACAATATAGAAGATAAAACTACATTGATACAAAGGCTTAATGACCCACACTGATAGCCGAATGTCCCGTGAGATAAGCTCCGTGTTCTGACACATTATTATAGCTCGTTTAGGATAGTTTGAGCCAAATTTAAATGATATTTCATGAACAAAACTATTGTATTTCACCCCTTGTCAACGAGTACCAACATGAGCTTTAACTTCATTAAAGTCAAGATAACTTCACTTTACACTAATTAAAGTACGTTCGATAAATATTTCAAGAAAACTTCTAATCCAAGACTGTCAGAGAGATGGTGAGCTGCGGAATCGTCTTAACGGAACATATTCATTGACTTGAAGCAAATTAGTATTGCATGTCCCAGGGGTAGGAAAATCTTCACAAGATATAGATCTTGGCTGTGACTGACAATTGTATGAAGCCCTGCGTATATAACAATCCGTTATTACTGTTCGATTTGAGCTTTTCTTGCGAAACAAATCCTGAAACGTTCTTCTGAATTTACTTCCGAATGAGAAATATACTACAAAGTTGACAGCTATTGAAAGATAATAGAATAACTGTGTTACCGACTGCACTGATATGCTTGTATCCAACACTGGAATATTGTCAATACCCTGGACTAAAGATAAAATCATAAGCCGAAGCCTCACTATATGATATGGAAAGTTTAACACTATAAATGTTAATGTTACTGCTAGGAGCATAGTTGTAACTTTTGTCAAAGGATTGCCATACTTCATAGAAGACGTGCTAAGCCTTCGCCTTCTTTTACATGACGCTATTGTAGTCATTGCCATTGCAATCACCAATACAGTCATAATTATCGTTGGTATTAGTAAAGTAATTATGGAATCAGCATAAACCATACCATCAATGAAGTCATAATAATCATAATACGGAATACATTCGGCAGACATGGTCCAGAACGGAAAATTATAACACATCAGCACACAGATTAACAAAGTTATCATTATCACTTTTGCATTCATTGATTTACAAATGTGATTCACCATGAATGGTTTACATATGCGTATATGATTCTCCACTGTGACTAACACCACCAACCAAACTGATATGCATGCAAAAACGTATGGAAAGAATATCAACGATTGACAAAACCCTGCGAATTTACTAAGCTTCAGCTCGTACACGGATGATGTCCAAATTGCTAATAATGTCAATAAAAAGCCATTATCAGATATTCCACGAGCGGCTAAATACAAACTGCAAGCTTTTTTCCTCATTGATTTTTGTAGAAACACTGTTGATGATAGGGCATTTCCTATAAAGCCAAACACACAAATTATTGGCACTGCGTATCGCTCCACAAGTGAAATTGTTACGTTCTCTGTGTATAAACTCATATACGGCAGATCAGAATGATTTCTGGAAGCCATAATCTCAACACTATCATTTGGTAAGACTGTCATGTCATTTAAATATCTAGGATAAGAGTTGATGGACATTTTTATCTCTTCCTGAAAATATAAAAGTCACACCATGTTTTATTCATGTCGATTGTGGGGAGAAAAATCTTTCTACGTGATGAAGACATACACTGCCCTCCAAAAGTTTCTTCATACATTCACAATCAACATTATACTCAATACAATTTCAAAAAGTTGTAAAATCAGATTGTTCTTAACCGATTATTTATTTTGTTTTTAACCAGTAAATTTCTCTTATGGATATGAAATTACAAATATATCTCAAACTTACCATTGGTTCATTAGATTCATCGAATATAGTTTTTAAGGCTGACATATAACATTCAGCCACTCAAAAAATGGAATGTATCAATAGAAATTTGGTTTCCATTAAATGCATTATGTATAAAACAAACAATGACAATAATGATTCTTCAAACTTGAACTTTGAAGTAAAAGCAACTCAATAAATTGTACTGTGAAAGAACTTTTGGAGGGCAGTGTATTATAAATGTAAATAAAGGTTCCAGTAAATTATGTTGCGCTAAACGAGAAAAAAAACATTAATTAGAGTAATTTCTAAGAAAATTCTATCAATCATGGAAAATAAGTATATTTACATATGTGAGGCTCTTTTAAATCAAAACGTGACGTAATATGATAATCGTGTGCATAAAATGACAAATAAGTAGAAAGTCACCTTAGCGAACTAGTGTAAACGTATAATTCATGTCTAGGCAAGGATAGTTTCAATCATCTATGCCCAGTCCATATTAACGCTTGAATCGGGTCTTTGGAATCAGAACCTTGTGTAGACGCTGGACTCTATGCCTAGATTGATTAGACCTAGACATTCTCACTAAGCATGGCATTAAACATATATACATGTTGATTTCACGGCGTCTCAACGCCGTGATATTGTGGTGGGTATATTTTGATAGCAATGGGCAAAAGTCACGTGATAAAAAATGATAAAAATCCTTTCGATTTCCACTGCCGACAAATTTATTGTTTTTAATGCAGTCATAGTACAGCCCATTTCCGTTAAAAGTTAAATAGAAAAATCATTTTTGGGGGAATCCATATAAACAATTTTTCTTGCAACAATGCAACACACGAAAAATCAGCGTTTTATATCAACACATTTCCGCAAATCCGTTCGAATCACACGAAAAGGGGTAGGTATAAATCGCGAACCAACCGGACCAGGAGACCAGTTTAGTATACGGATACAGTTTAACAAATATGCGTATCATAATGTGTGTATAGTACATATATTATTGATATTTGCCAATATTTTATTTGAAAAGATAAGACACCAATATCGAAATTATATTTTAAGAAATAACTTTGCAGACTTCAACTATTAAAAGAATCGTCGATTGCTTCATCACATATTGTTGTAAATATTATATATTTCAACTGTTAGGGCATTTATAATTTGGAAACTAATTTGATATGATTCATATATTTTAATAATATACCTTTTTTTCTTATTAGCCGACTGTATAAATAAAGAAGCGTAATCGTGTAACATTGACTCTTAATTCTTACTCTTACTGAGCTCTATTGGCGATCTTTTCTAACTATGATTAAGTGCAGCGGACCAGTTAATTTTAAGAGCATAAGAGTTACGGACCAGGGTTGAGTCAGTAACTGCGAACGTTATAGAACGTTCCGCAACGATACATTCGGAAGTCCTCGTCCATTTGCTGCGAATAATCTCGGACATATTTGGACGCTATTTTGAAATGTCCGGCGTTAAAGGAAACAAATGTATGACCGAGGAGTTCCGAATGCATCGTTATGTAACGTACTGTAGCGTTTTGTGTAATTGAACTTGCTTCTGTTTATAGATCGAGCAGATGTAAGATTATTTTTGCAGTCTTTTTTTAATTATGAAAAGTTTGGTACTATATTGACGGACTATTGACCAGACGGACCAGGTAATTTTAAGAGAGTTAAAATGACGGACATTTACACCTAGGTGAAAAGCTCGCCAGTTTTTAATTTGTTCGAATGGAGTATGTTTTCTCGAGTCCGAGTGAATTCATTATTAAGAAAAATGATTTCTATTCGAAAAAGCTTGCCTTTTGTATTTAAGTGCATCTTTTCGGAATTAAAATACATGTTAAATCCTTTCGTGTATCCGGCAACAAAATTCTTCCGTAACAAGTAAAGGTATGACTACTCTCTAATACACTGGTTTGAAAGATTCACTCGCTGACTCTCTACCTCTGCTTAAATACTATGCGCAAACTGATATTTCTATTTCAAGGCAAAGACACACACATTTAGATTGCATGACTGTCTCGTGATTAAAAAATAAATGCAATAAATGCAACAAATGTTCACGCCTGTAAAATCAAAATGTCGAAATTCAAAGATGCTGGACAGTTATGCATTAGTTAGATGATTGGTTACACGGACTGGTAAGAACAGATCCGCAATGTGAGGAGCACTTGACTAAACAGAAGCGATAAGTCATGTAAATAGCTTCTGTTCTGAAGAACTATGTTTTCCCTTCTGCCGATCTTTTTAAGCGTCATGCAAATATGAATTACTGGAAATAAATCCAACTAAAACCAAACATCCTATCGGCATAAAGATGGTGTCTAGATCCAGACCATTCGCGTACTCCAAATTTGTCAAGATTCTCAATCTAACTAGTATCGAGAATCTTACTAGGCTTTTGGAACGAGATTGTTACATTTGAACAGAAAAACGTTTTATGACAAGTTACCTTTTAATTACTGAAAAACCTTAACATGACAATTCAATATAATGCTCTTTTGAGTTACCTTTAGATTATACTTAATCATTCTTTTTTGTTTGCCGTGACAATCCCTTTACTGCATTTAGCAGCAATTTTTTACTTGTTTCATATGTGCTTGGTGTTAAAATAAACTATAAACATGTCAACTGACTATGTTGTAGTGTTGGAACCTTGGTTGTATATATACGGCAATAGCATTGTAGTGTGCAAGACTAGCAACCCGAAGTTTCCTTCTGGCCAAAGACATTTAATGAAATAAACTCTTTGGTTTAAACAATATGCATTGAGGTTAATACAAACATTTATACGAATATACAGTAATAATCGAATGTTGCAATAGAGAGGATTGAGAAGATAGCTGAATAGCTAATATTTTTATCTCTCTCCTCAAATTACAAAAAAAATATTACAAAATACATACATAACCGGTTAAATAACATTTTAAAATAATAGCTAGTAGATGAGAGCAGTCAAGATTGAAGACAAAGAGAAAAACAAAGGAAACAAATAAACTCTTTAAACATTATAATATTTTAATATGTAATGTATTAAATAATACAGAATTCACAATACTCACTGTATTATATTTTGTTCAACACCATATCATATCGACAGTTCAATAGTATAGGATGTTTAAATTCCCCCTACATGCATGACAAATCCCATTTTTTCATTCATACCACTCATTAGTACGCAATAGCGACAATAGCGAATATTGTTCATGAACCGCATGAACTTAATTTAGGATTGGATTTCGTAGTTTTATATCTGTAGTTCTGACAGTTGTGATTCAATATCTACAATGCTTTAACCAGCTTATACAGATTTTCAGTATGAGGTAACCATTCTCATACTAATACATGATTTAGCAACATAATTTTAATGCATTCCTGTGGGATATATTTATTCAGTTTCAATTAGAAAAGCCTAAATTACAAATAGATATTGCAGAAAGTCGTTTCTTCAAATTGTTAAAAGTGATGATAAAATCAATGTTTTATTTAAAAATCTAAAAAGGCGGTATAACTAACGAGCTTTGGACACGCTTTTATGTTCTACAGTAGATATTGTACAGTGAGTTTAGCTCAGTCCGTGTTAATGATACATTCCCTATTCAATAAATGTAGTGTTTCAAACGTTAAGTTTTTGACAGTAAGTTTACTTCTGGCCAAAGACATTTTATGACAATACTTTTAATATATTTCAACGCAACAGTACATTATTTTACGGTACAATATTCAAAGTGTACTTCTAATGTTGGACTCCAACATCGCCCCCTCTAGCTTCAGGGTTTCTTTACTAAGCAATAATGGTTTAATTTATCGTTAAAGTTTCCTATAACACATCTTTAAACATCGTCTAAGCACGTATAAGACAATTCTAAGTTAATTGCTATTTTGTATCCACATAATCTAGAAGAGAGCAACATACAAGCCGTCTTGAGCATGATGATTAATGTGTCTAAACTCTGTTAATAATGATAGAATTCAGTTGAACGCTAGATTTAACAACATAATGGGAATAGCTTGTAACAGGACCGTTTACGACTTAGTTATCATAATTGAATCCTAAAAAACAACATGGGACGGAGGAATATCTCTTGGTAAACGTTAAATCATATTGGCTATTTCGTATATGCGGGAAGTCTCATATTTTTTAAGTTTTTTCATACGAGGTATAAACAAAATTAACATTCATAGTTCATTGTTCTAATAATTGAGAATGTAGTGAATTTAGTTTATGCGCCGCATGTACTAAATTTTAGTGTTGAATGTCATAGTTATGAGCCCTGTACATTTGTAGTTATATGATCTGTCAACTGTGATTACATTAATGTATTATTAAAAGTGATGATTAAAAGGATGTACAATTAAAATCAAGGAAATGTTATATATAACTACTATGAGCTACCGATATGCTATTTTGATAAAAGTATATTATAGTGAATATAGCAAATTATGTGTTATACAATACATTCAATATTTAATTAATTTGGCGTTTTAATGTTTTTGACAGTACATTTACTTAGGCTAAAGACATTGGAAGAAAATACATTAGTTGATTTTAACACAACAGTACATTATTAAACAGTACATTAATTAGTAGTGTACGTCTAATGCTGCACTCCAACATCGCCCCATCTAGCCCAGGGTTTCTTTATTGAACAATAATGGTTTAATGTGCCGTAAAAGATTCCTCAAACACACCTTTAACATCGTCTGATCACGTATAGGACAATTCTAAGTTAATTGCTATTTTGTATCCACGTAATCTAGAAGAAAGCAACATACAAGCCGACTTTAGCATGATGATTAATGTGTCTAAACTCTGTTAATAATGATGGAATTAAGTTGAACGCTAGATTTAACATCATAATGGGAATAGCTTGTAAACAGGACAGTGTACGACTTATTTATCATCATTGAACCCTAAAAGAAAGAAAATGGGACGGAGGAATATCTTTTGTTTAACATAAACGCACATCTGGAATTTCATATATGCGGGAAGTCACATATTTTAAAAGTTTTCCATACGATGTATAAACAACATTAACATTTATAGTTCATTGTTCTAATTATTGGTCAATTGAGAATGTAGTAAATTTTGTTTATGCGCCGCATGAACAAAATTTAAAGTTGAATGTCATTGTTATGAGTCCTGTACATTTGTAGTTATATGATCTGACAACTGTGATAACATACATGTATTATTTAAAGTGATGATTAAAAGGATGTACAATTAAAATCAAGGAAATGTTATATATAACTACTATGAGCTACCGATATGCTATTTTGATAAAAGTATATTATAGTGAATATAGCAAATTATGTGTTATACAATACATTCAATATTTAATTAATTTGGCGTTTTAATGTTTTTGACAGTACATTTACTTAGGCTAAAGACATTGGAAGAAAATACATTAGTTGATTTTAACACAACAGTACATTATTAAACAGTACATTAATTAGTAGTGTACGTCTGCACTCCAACATCGCCCCATCTAGCCCAGGGTTTCTTTATTGAACAATAATGGTTTAATGTGCCGTAAAAGATTCCTCAAACACACCTTTAACATCGTCTGATCACGTATAGGACAATTCTAAGTTAATTGCTATTTTGTATCCACGTAATCTAGAAGAAAGCAACATACAAGCCGACTTTAGCATGATGATTAATGTGTCTAAACTCTATTATTAATGATGGAATCAAGTTGAACGCTAGATTTAACATCATAATGGGAATAGCTGGTAAACAGGACAGTGTACGACTTATTTATCATCATTGAACGCTAAAAGAAAGAAAATGGGACGCAGGAATATCTTTTGTTTAACATAAACGCACATCGGAAATTTCATATATGCGGGAAGTCACAAATTTTAAAAGCTTTCCGTACGAGATATAAACTACATTTACATTTATAGTTCATTGTTCCAATTATTGGTCAATTGCGAATGTAGTGAATTTTGTTTATGCGCGGCATGAGTTTATGAGCTAAATGTCATAGTTATGAGTCCTGTACATTTGTAGTCATATGTTAGGACAACAATTGTGATTCAATACCTGGATTATTCAAAGTGATAATGAAAAAATGTTCTATCAAAAATATACTAGAAAAAGTAATATAACTAATGAACTTAGCGTCAATACACTTTTACGTTGAACCAATGAAATTCAAGTCACTGAAAAAAGGAGTATTTTTGTCTTAAAATTTGCATTTACTTGACATTCAAGGCACTGACAAAATGTTTTGTTTTCTTAAAGTTCGCATTTACTTGACATGCGTAAGTCACTTCAAAAGGAGTGTTGTGCATTCGTGTAAATGCTTGACATTTCGTTGACATTTAAGGGGTTCATTGTTGCCTTCAGACTCGAAAATATTTAGAATTCTATTAATCTGAAATTGAAAGAGCTATGGTTGTCTTCAGCAATATGTTCTATTGAATTAATATCACAGTTCCTGAGAACTTATCCGTAAACAATTACATGTTCCTCGCAAACATCAACAACCAAATAATTCGTTACACAATGGTGCAAATAATCTTTTACTAATCTAGTTTTGACTTCCCATTATTTATGAAAATTGTAAATTAAGAAGACATTGGCAGGGAAGTGATTGAGAGGAAAGGCAGTCAACTCCGAATAGAGATTGAGTTTTTTATGCTGTACAATACAACAGGGAAATACACTTTCCACCTTTTCCACAATGTGTTTAATGTCAATCATGTGTTATGTGATTCATTATGTAGAATAGGTCTCCTGTTGTATTGAATAAACAGAATAAACAGGCTTAAACTGACAGGAGAAAAATTGTATGTAAAAACAATCGTGACAATGGTTTTAAACTTTTTACATATCTATTTGTAATTTATGCTTTTTTCTGATTAAAACAGAAAATATATATATCCCATGGGAGTGCATTAAAATGTTTTCGCTAATGCATATATTAGTATAGCAGTATGGTTACCCCAAACTGAAAGTCTATATAAAACCAATTATAATTATATTTAATAAAAAAAGCAAATAGCAAAATATCGTTTCAAGAGTTTTGACGAGTAAGAAAAAACGTTTATGTTTTGTTAAAAGAAACGAATTGGGCAATGTGAAATTTAGTGATTGTACGAAAAAAGGCAATCAGCTAAATAATGGCTAACTTTTATAAACATTCTGATTAATTACTCTAAAAGTCAGACAACGCTGAATTTAAAAGTTGATTTGAACTTTTGCTTGCGATTCAATTGGTCACATGTTATGCACAAAGAAATGACAAAGAACATTATTTTTTACTAATTTTAATCTAACTTTCAAAACTTGCTTACAATCTCTATGCATGGAAACGTTTAATTGCTGGCGTCGGTTGGGTAAACTTCACACAGAGGCCTTATTCTGAATTATCCAGTATCTTCGACTTAATTGCAATTAAAAACAGTGTTAATAATGCCCTTAGCGATGTTTTTCTACCATTCCATTTAACTTCCGTGTGTTGATTTACAATTGTTCAGAATTCACGGTCCAGTTCACGGTTCATACATTAGTCTGAGCTTATGTAACTGCCATTTTGTTGGAAGTTCAAATCAGTTTTTGCTTGGATATAATCAGTTTCATTCGACTGTAAATTCGCCAGATGTGTCGGTGCAATTAGATAAAAAGCGGGCGAAAGTCGGTTACTTTTATACATTTTAGTGAACCGTGATACAAACATAACAGTAGCACTCCTACCGCAGTTTGAATCGAACTGTGACGTGGCAAACCGTGGCATTTGTTTAAAAAAAAAATTGATTATGAAAGCCTTTATGAGCACGTATTTTAGACATCGAATTTGAAACAAGTTTATTCTCAAAAAATGATTTAAAACAGTTATGACAGAGAATGCTTTTGTTTATACCTATGATTACAATTATTATATTTATGTATTTCCCCCCTGAGTTATCTTCTTATTTATTTATTTATTGGAGTTAACGCCGTATCAACACAATTATGGTCATTTCACGGCGTCCAGCGCACCTAACCTAGCTTTCCTGGACCATTGTTTATAACCAGTACTCACCTACCCTTCCACAAGGCCGGAAACTTCTCCATATTATCTAATCAATGGAGAAAAATCGACATTATTGTCAAACTTTCATGGAAGGGTATAACCTCCCCGGGTGGGATTCGAACCCGCACCCCTTCGGGCACGAGTATCCAAATCCCGGCGCGCTACCAACTGCGCTATCGGCCCGGGTTTTCTTATTTCTAAAGAGGTTCGAACGGTCCCGATTCACGTGCGACGCTATAAATGCGTGTTTAGTGTCTTTGAAAGATTGGGACCTTGCGGAACGCCTGTGTGTAGTTCTAAGCTTCAGCTAAAGTTCAAAAACGTTTTAATACATGGAATAATTATATTATCGCAAATCAGAGCACTTTAAACCGTCGATTGAATAAACCAAGAATACAAACAATGAAAACACACCATTTTTAAACTATAGAATGTATTATATAGCTTAGAATGCACTAAACTGACATATATACTCGTAATTACAAAATCTTTTGTTGAACATTATAGCCTATCGACGGCTCATAATCATGCATTTTATATAGCAGTTTTATATGTTTTCTAGATTTTGAATGAACTATCAACAGGATTAAAAACTATGAAATTTTGAAATAATTTTAGTTTATATATGCTTATATAAGCTCCATTGATAATAACTGGGATTATGAACTATGAATGTGAATTTTGTTCATGTCCCGTAATAACAAAATGTAAAAATCTGAAACTTTTCATAAGAATGAACTGTCGATATGCTATCAGGTTGAACTAAAGAGATTGTATAGAGAATATTTTAAAGAGATAGGGCAATTGTAAAAAACTGACGGGAGCATGTGCTCAGTCACTAGTTTACAGTTAAATCCAGAGATTTAGCTTTTTCGGGAACGATGATAAGTTTGGGTGACAACCGTAGCATGACCTATTCAATGTGTTGCTACGGTGTTAAATCCAACAAAAAAGAATATAAAATTCCATGTTGTATAATTAATTCTATATTTTATTAACAAAGTGTTTTAGAATCAAATTATAAATTATTATGTTAATCGCGATAATAAAACAATTATAAATTACAAGTACAAGTACATGACTGTATTATAAGTATAAATCTACATACCTTTGTCAATTAGCATTTGGTACTAAAATCTTTCAACTATAAAATCAATCCTTAAATATATCAAAATTTATATTTATTAAACTTATTTAAATGCTATTACAATCCGTCGATTCAGACATAATAACATCCATAGTTTTATTCAAAATTATACATATAACGGCATTTCAATCCCTCCATAAAATGAAATAAGAATGAACACACACACGCACATTACTTAAAAGACTCCACAGTTCTCGATAACACAACCTTCTAGAATGAATGAATACAGACTCGTTTTAACGATGATAGCGACAGCGTCAAGTTGACAGACTGACAAAACACCAATAGTTTTGAATGGTAGTTATTAGCAATGAGTGCTCTAACATACCGGAGAGACGGCGGTATGATACATGTCGCATTGGGCATTATGTTGTTTACATCAATTGTAAAACTTCGGTCACGCGCTGTGTCTACGTATTTGACAAAAAAGCAACAGATTTGGTAAGGTCTACCATCCCTACTACAGGGGGAGATTTTATAACAAAAACAACGGACGATTCAATGAAATAGAGTATCAAGAAATAAACAGACGTTTTTTTTTAAATATTGAGCATTTTATGAATAAGCATTTTAAATTACTTAAAAATTATTTAAATAACAATGTCTCATGATATTCTTGACGAGGCATTCTTCTCAATATTGCATTCTTCATTTGTATAAAATGTGGGATAATGTCAAACACATAAAATCATATTTCGAACGATTTTGAACCCATATTTTCAAACGTCAAAACCATGTTACGTTATGCCCATCTTTAGCGTGTGTTATTTATCTACATTTACTTGCGTTTGATGCTCAAGAAAATTCATTAGTTGGTCAAAATGCATTCTATGGTATTCGGTTGCCAAATGACAGCGTTTCTCAAACCAATGAAATCAAAGTAAATGTTTCGACATGTTTGTACAGTAAAGTTATATAGTTTCACAATCCAAAAAATCAGAATTGATGGTCTAACGTGTAATAACGAAATGATTTATATATAGGATTTTTTCTTCACAAGTAAATCATAAGGGACTAAAAAATTGTGAAAGATACACAGATTTTGCAATAACAAATATGCTTAGCGAAACATTACTGTAGTGTAAGGTAGCTACAGTTAGGTACGTCGAGGTATAAGCCTTCTGGTACATTTGAACAGCTTTCTAAACTATTGAACTTAACCTTTAAACAATTGGAAAATCTATCATCATAGAGTGATAGCTTTATATCTCATAGTGCCATCTCCATATGAGGAACGTTGTTTGTAATTTATTAATAAATAGTTAAACGGCTCGTCATAGGGAATCGTTGACTGCTGCTAGAAATAACAAACAAGATCAAACAATTAATAAGTCTATAAATATAGCTTCAGACCATACTTTTTCGTTGGCTCAATAAAACGAATAAACAAATGATAATACCACATTAAATCACGCTCAATATTTAATATTGGTAAGTTTAAAACAGTAGAATCAGCATGGTAACATATCTGTTGTAAATACTCCATAATTTTTTTTCCAGCAAAACAAGGTGTATCAAGCCCACCTGGTAAGCTCTGAACGTAAAGCATTAGACATGCTTTCTAAGGAGTCGAAAGTCGATGTCCCTTCCGAAGGTCATCAAAATAAAAAACAATTATTATATAAGTACCTCCATACTCCTTCCATTCGCTATTTTAAGTAAGCAAGTTGTCAGACACTGACGAGACAAAGGTGCGTTTGTTTGTTTGTTGGGTTGGGTTAAACGCCAACACATTGTATAGGTCATATAACGTCAATCAACCTACTCACTGTTCCTGGAAAGGCCAAATCTCTGAATTTAGCTGATAACCAACTACTAAGCACATACTTTGGTCATTGACAGACAACTTTCCTACATAATTAAGTCATTGGTAGGAGGATGAATGGCCGTAGAAATGATTTCATGATTTCACGACCCCTCGAAAAGTAGACTTTTGGCATGCTCCCAACTGAGCTAGCCGGGCGGCTTGACAAAGTGTGTACCAAATTCTAGTTAAAAGTTTGCGCCCACGGATCTTAACCATTTTAAGGACTATAAGTAGGCAGATGGTATTGTAGAAAAAGACAAGGAGAAAAGAGAGACTTCGAGTACAAACAAACTAGAGGTTCCTGAAGACCCTTGGTACTTTGTGCTTAAGTGAGCTAAAAATAAAAGATATGTCAGTGCTTTCATTGATAAAAAGACAAAGACAATCATATTATATTAACGGCAATGAAGTTTGTTTGTAACAGAACATTACTCCCACGTAATTTCTCGCCTGGTTTTTCTTTGAATACAGTGGGTGTGTTAAAATCGTTACAAATAATTTATCAATTTAATGTTTGCTTTTATAATTTGGTCTATGTGTCGTACAATTGCTCGCATTACTAAGTGAGTTGCATTTAATCTGCATTCAATCTGACAATTGCGCAAATTATACACATTACAGTTAACTAATCAATATCTATAATAATACAAATAATTCACAGATCTCCTACACAACTCATTGAATCTGCTAACAAGAGCACAATTCTGCCTCATAATGAGATTTAAACGTATAACCTCATTCTACAAAAATGTTTCTAGCAACAAAAATCTTTCAACTAAAATAGCACCACTTACAGTTTTAATTCTAATCAAATCACAAAACTACAACAAATATTCAATTAAAACGAACCTTCAAATACAACCATCTTTGAAAAGAAACGACATTTCAACTTCAACCATATTTCTTAACAATATATATTTTC
Organism: Mactra quadrangularis; assembly: GCA_025267735.1. Lineage (NCBI taxonomy): Eukaryota > Metazoa > Mollusca > Bivalvia > Venerida > Mactridae > Mactra > Mactra quadrangularis. Next base: position 36,447,527 of record CM046293.1, read on the forward strand.
CTAAAAACAAACATTTTCAACCAACATCAACATCAGTAAACAGAATCAATCCTTCCAAAGACGTACGTCAGTGAATCATATCAACCCTTCCATAAAGTTTGCCAAACCCTCTTTTTACTATAGGCCTATAATGGTAAAATATTTATTGTAAACTAACGTACAACATTACATGATATTGTAAACACTGGCAATCTTACTGAATTAAACATCAACAGTTTGAACGGTGGTTCAATTTGCAATGAGTGAGCTAACGTACCGGAAAGACGACTGTATGAAACATGTCACGTTGGGCATTATATTGTTTACATCAATTGTAAACTTGGGTGACGGGTGAAGTTGTTCGACAAAGACAACAGACTGTCCGACATGTATAGTATGTAAATATTGACCCCGATCTCACCTTTCACATTTGCATCTAATAATTATCTACACATATCCCGACGAAAATCAGTACCACGCCTGTTCTACACTTCGGCAGCGATCGTAAAATTATTGAAGTGTGTTTGTGTGTTAAATTTTAGCTTATAATCCTCATGGCCACGGACACAGTGTAATCGAAAATTAATACTACGCTCGTATTCAATGTAATGAATATTCTTGCATAAAGGTCAGGTCGGTGTTAATATTCACGCATTATACTTATCAATATGATAAAGCAACGTTTATTTTTTTATTGGTTTATAACCCCGTATTCAACCGCGACCGGGCTTGTACCCGCGATCTCCGGATTTGAAATCAGACTACGCCATGGCCGCGACTAGCAACGTATATATATATACATGTATTTACAATACAATGAGAAAAGACAATATTTACATTATACTTGTATATGACTATGCAAAATTGCTAAATTAATTTAGCTTGCTTTATCGCATCTTAGGTTTTGCAGTGATTCTCCCAAGACAACAGCAATACATATACTTAATGAAAATGTTGACAGTTTTGAAATTACTTTAATAAATCAAAATTGTAAATTAATATTCGGACAAAACATTTTTAGAAAAACATAATAATACATTCAAGTAATTGCATATATCAATTACACCACAGCTATAAAATCACACCATTGTCTTACTGCAAACTATATCTACTTTATATCAATACATTTGTGTTGGCGACTGTCTTTGTTCTATTTTGAAAATTGTTACTAGCATCTTTTTTTAAACAAAAGATTTTAAACATCTACATGTACCTCTTAACCCAGGTCAATAGCGCTGTCTCTAACGCGCCAGCATTTGGAATTTCGTGTCCCGAAGGGAGCACAGGTTCGAATCCCACCCGGGGAGGTTATACCCTTCCATGAAAATTGACAATAATGTCGATTTTCCTCCATTGATTAGATAATATGGAGAAGTTTCCGGCCTTGTGGATGGGTTGTTGAGTACTGGTTTAAGACAAGGGTCCAGGAAAGCTAGGTTAGGTGTGCTGGACGCCGTAAAATGACCTAAATTGTGTTGACACGGCCTTAATCCCGTAAACAAACAAATTAAAAAAACAACATGTACCTCTTACCTTTTTGCAGTAGAATGCCTGTGTTTTTACTATTGTTGTTCCTAAAATGTTTTAGCCTCCTTTTTATATACTTAGACTTCACGTATATTTTCTTATGTTTAAAGATACCTCAAAATCCACTAATAGGCTACATTAGATAGTTCCTATCATAGCAGATAATGCGTCCTTAATATTATGAAACAGTATTGTACGGTTACCATTTTTAACGCATTTCATGAGAAGGAAACAAACTGATGAAATAAGGTTTGGCATTAAATTACATGTACATAAAACTGTCAATTTCATAATGGTGCGCCCTTCCCAACCAATCAGTTTACTTAAAAGGTATCTATCATAACTTTCACACAGAAGTTTAAGAAAAGCAAAACTACATGTACTTTGATGGTGGTGATCGTTTAATTCAATCTTCTGACATATATTTATCACAAGAAAGTCACGTGGTAAAGACACCATTGTGGCGTTGGTAGTCTAAGATTCTATGATGAAAGTAAATACAAATATCACGTTTATTAGTATCAAGAACATTAACTATTTATATTAAGTCAAAATATAAATCTAAGAACATACTTGATGATATCTTTAACGGTTACTCAGTCGTTGATCTTATGCAAAATATAACATAAGATATCTTTAATTTCACAAACCGCTCACTTGGACAGAAAAAATTACCTTACAATGCTTGACTCTCAAAATTGAGACAACAAAACTTGTTAATGTCAATGGAAAATTTAATCATATATCTTAAGTAATATACCGCGAGGTTGTTAACCCCTGACTCTAGTAAATTAAAGGTACTGCTAATTTCACTTAGCAAGAAACCTACCTTAACGTGCTTTAATTCGTCGAGGAATGCTAAACTACTAAGGAATGGTGATATAATTATTTAGTACTAGGTAATAAGTGAGAAATAAATGGCGGAGACTTTATTTCTTGCTTTAGACGTTGATACTCAACGGTTTTGACTTAAACGTCGATGAACATTTTACAACCCATTTCTTAATACTAACCAAAACTGTAAAGATTATTCAAAAACAAAGTTTTATGATGTTAAAGTGTCCCAAAACTATTATTTAGTATTTACAACCAGTTGCCTATATAAAGGAAAACTGGTATCATTTTTTACAAACAATATCTTACCACAGACAAGATGCAAGAAACAAAAAAATAGCATAAGATCAATCAATGTTCATATATAGTTGTTTTTAATGAATTCAATAAATTAGTCAATTTCTGCTCCTGCATTTTAATTCAACTTTATTGTTTCATATGTACGACTGTATCGATCGTACAATTGACAATAATCTCAGACACAAAACAGTTATCTGCATTAGTTTGAATCCATACCGAGGAATTCACAACTGCTCAGGACAAAAAATGCTCGAACGAACTTACAAAGTCATTGACTATATTTTGATGAAGTATTAGAACAACTTACAATGTGGTTAGACTTATTAAAATAATAACGGTGGTATAATTCCACCTCTCTTCGCGTTATTCCGACGTATAAATAAATTTAAACGAATTTAAAATTAAACTTATGTCACTTATGAACACTTGAAATTAACACCGAAGGAGATTGACCTCTAGACATACGATCGTTGAGACAGCAGTTATTGCATTCTTATTCTATATTTTCGCAAAGTCTCTCAGGTATACGTTCCGTTTAAACATTACTTTCTGGAATGATTTATAATGGTTTATTGCTGGATGGCAATATGATGACTTCAAAAATGTCATATAAAATGTACACTATATAATAATAGTATCTACCTCGGCTGCTCAATGTGCGGCTTTGTTATCAAGTTTAATTTTATCTAGACTAATGTGAAAGTCTGGTTTATGTATAACACAACAACTTTTTAGGGATGTTTTCTATTCAAATTATTTTAATAGAATTTCCAATAAAATAAAGCACCTGAACTGCTTGAAAAAAAATCGTATAAAATGTCATCTAAAAGTTTAACAAGTAAAGAGCCAATTCATTTAGGCTTACATTATACTAAATGCACTTTCCATTACTACAATATTTCTTTCAAGCCAAGTTGAACGTACGTATCACGTGTTTAATTCCTGTTTAAGCCAAAATACTTTCTTTTTTCTGCTCAACAAAAAGCAGAACTGTCTAGGACGATCACATTATATAACCAATTGATTATGGCTTGTCCTTTTTCTCAAATTTGCGGTGTTCGTTTAATATCAATTGTTACATTTAAAGATACTTGCAATACGTATTTCATCGATATTTTTGTCGAAGCAGTACATGATATAAAATACAATAAGTGACATAAAAGTGCAAAATAAAATGAAAGAAAAAAACAATAAGAAGATACTTATAAGACTATATTAAAAAGCTTGAATATATTATATGGTTTCTTCTTCATTAGAGAAATGTTCACCTGTAATTCTGTCCTTGGAGAATTTTAATTTCATATTTTTATTTACACATACTTCATTTAATTAAAGATATTACCATTCGCACTTTAATTAAAACGTATAGTAAGGCAATTAAAAAAAGCAAATAATGATAACAAGCTCAATAACAGCCTCCACAAAACATTTGAGACAACAAGTAATAAAGCCAATCACAATCTCTTTTGCATGTAAGTATAAACAATGTTCTCAAATGTCTTTGAACGAATACCTGGTTTTAAGAAAGCACAATTCACATTTATCTTAATAAAGAACAGAGAAACCAGAAACGACACGTCTTAAGTACCGCAACGTAGCTTTATAGTACCTGTATTTATAAATCACTACATAAAAAACAAAAACAAAAAAATATTAAACTAGACCATGCCATTTTTCAAAATGCAAGTTTTATATTAAAATGTCTCATAAAAATATAAAACAATGTTTGAGTTGGTTAAATAAACATGTAACATTCAAAAACATGTTTCTTATAAAACCGTTGATTTATACTTTCGATAGGTAATAACGTATTTAATACAAAACTTGCTTTATCCAGTTCTGGTTGGATCATATTTGAATGAGAAGAAGAAGTTTTATAAATTCTGAAAGAAGGTATTTTTGTGTAGGCAAATGCTCTTTTATTACTGTTAAACACTTTATGCTTAACATAAAGTACAGAGGTTCAATGCTTTGAATAATAGCTTCCTGGCTGGCTGCTGGCTGGCTTATTTGGTTGGTTGGTTGATTAGTTTGCTGGCTGGCTGGCTGATTGGTTAATTGTGATTTCTAATAATAATTCGAATAACTTCGATGTTTTAATGTAAATACATTGGGTTGAGCTTTTGCTTAGGCTCAATTAAATCTACCAGATTAAATAAATAGGAAGAAATCTACAGATAATGATAATGACTACTGAAACCACCAGGATGAGACAAATAGCTTATGTTAGGTTTTACGCCACCGTACACTGGCCACTTCATTTAAGAAGTTTGAAATAATAAACTTAATTGTATATGGGTGAACTGAGTATACTTTAGTCAAAACAAATACGTTATATTGCTTATTTAATTGTTGTTAACTTTTGCGTAACGAAGCTATATGAGGGTATTCTGTTATGAATAATTTTAAAGCCTCTGGATAACATTATGTTAAGAAACGTCAATTCAATATTTAGCATGGAATTCGCTTCCATAATGTTATTTCCTAAATATAAAACACACACACACCAACACACACACACACACCCACACCCACACACTCCCCCCCCCACACACACACAAACACATATGTTAAATGACAACAACGTTTTCTTTTGGACAATTTAACTTAAAGAAGGGTTAACAACAAATATTGACTTTTCTAATTATAGTTACAACGTGTCATCTTATCATGAAAGTGAGACTGCAACTTATGTGGGTGTAGAAGATATGATCATTGTTCCATTATCCATAAAGAAATATGTGTGACAATTTACCTGCTTATAGAAACACAACCACAATAGAACACAATGACGAAATAATTATAATTACCATCAATAGATCACTTGATGCACATTTAGAGAAAATTAGTCAAAAACCAATAATTGCAATTTCCTGTAGCTCATTTTACAATAACTCCGGAGGATACTTAAAACAATCCGTTGGGAAGTCTTAAAACAAGTTTATTAAATTAAAATTAATAATTAAGCTTGTAGACAGTAATTATCTTGATTGACGTCATGTTTGTGAAATCATTTAGTTGTAACAAAATAACAAGACAGAACGTCGACACAACCTTTTCAATCATGATTGTGTTTTTGTAACAATAACACTGCCGCAAAGAAATTTTAACTTGATTATGATTAAATTTTATCTCGAATGCGCTTGTTAATGGATAATGTTAATAACTTCAAAGCTCATTACTTTTTTGTATGCCTACCCAAGTCTAAAACGTTAGGCCACATTTATTCGTAATAAAGTATGTATAAGTGCCAGAAAGCGGATTCTAGAAAAGGAACATATCTAAAACATTTCAGAGAAGCCAAAATAAAGTCATCCTGAAATTATACTGTCATTTAAAAACATACATTACGATTAAAATTGCTAAAAAATTAACTCATGAATCTCAAACAAATTTCATTTAGACTATAAATCAGTTCAATGTCATAAAACTTTATATACTCATTTAATTTCATTAAATGTATTTCCTAAGACTTTGGCTGAAATGCATTAAGTATCTATAAAATAGATTTGACAAGTTTAATCATTTAATTAGAATATTCGGATGAATTCCAGAGAGATTTTGACACAATGCATGAATAAAGGTGATCTAAATGAGGTACCATGTATCAAAATTGATATTGTTTCTAAGCCTGAACTTACGAGAACAGCTTACAAACAAAACTTACATCTGTTAAATACATTAGATACTTTAACAATAGATGTACATACCTTTTTCATGAAATAATGAAATTGTATTTGAAGGTGTATGCCAACATAAAGTAATACTTGATTAAACGCATTTAATATTTTGCCCTTTGCAGCAACAAGTGACTAAAGTGATTGATTTCGACCGTTCCTCTGCTCTATTTTTTTTATTGGCTTTAACGCCGTGTCAACACAATTGAGTTCATCCTCAGCTCTAAAGAAATCGTTAACCGTCATACAATCATCTTTATTGCAATGCTCATAACTAATTTGTCTACAACAATAAAAGTTGTGTTTTCCTGATCCCTTGAATTAGTGTTAGAGTTTTATCCAATCCCTTACATTAGTGTTAGAGTTTTATCCAATCCCTTACATTAGTGTTAGAGTTTTATCCAATTAATAAGTCGCTTACGGCCTCAAATACACTGCAATTAAGTTTCTAACAGTAATTGAGTCGAATGAAGAGTGGCCTCAAATTTGAAATTCAGACAAGAAATGCTATTACCTTTGGTCAAATCCGTCAGCAAACATGAAATTATACGTATAGAAAGTAATTTTTACAATATATATGTTTACAGCCAAGGTATTACTTGAATGTTTATGTCTCATCTAGTGTCATATAAAAGTTTCTTAAAGTTTGTAGATGCAAATAATAGTTATTTCTTGCAATAATCATTTAAAAAAATACTGACTTAATGCTAAATTCATATATCATAAATAGGTCTTTAATAATCAATTAAAAAGAAACTGAATGGATGCAAAACTCATATATAATAAAATAGTTGTCTTTCCCTTGTCCGAATATGTATCGTTTTAAACTGATACTCATATGTACGTACATGAATTTTGTTACTCAGAACATATGCAAAAAGCTTTTAGTGTCAGAAATCCTAAAAATTAAGATTAAACTGTCAATCTTTTTACGGGAAATGAAATCAAGACGTTCGAAACTGTGGCAATAACTTCGAGGCAGAAAACTTATAATCAAATTCTTTCTATTTCACTATTAAATCAAATGAATTAGGAAACAGCCGAGACATAGTGAATAATTTGATCTTTCTTTCATTTGCGATATACTGTAACTAGTAGCATGAAGTAAATGAGTTTATCAAGTTTGTGGAAAAGAGATATTAATAGGTTTGGAAATCACTGTCTAATTCATTTTATTTTCCTGCCGAATGTCATTTATATAAATTCTAGGACAGAATTTTCTATACTTCAGATCTAGACACTCGATTTGTTAAACGGTAAGCACACGAAGAAGGTATTAATGACATTTTAAATACAGTTAAAGTATTAAGGAATTTTCCAAAGAAATTAAAAATGCCACGTATTAAGGAATCTTGCAAGTTAAGAGTTTTTACTGTGAAAAACTAATGCAGTGTTTGTGGTATTCAAATGGATATTTGAAACTTAATACAACGACTTTTGTCCAAGACGTCATGACTGTGATATCATTATCAGTGGCTTGCAAAAACATTTTATTGTTCATCATTAATTTGTCTACAACAATAAAACCAACGTTACCTGATACTTTAAATTAGTATTAGCATTTATACTAGGAAATGTTTAAGCATAAATAAGTCAGTAACGTTGAACAACTAATCTATGCATCAAATTGACCTTATACGATAAATGTCAGAGATAAAATGTACGTTTCAATACATTCATCAGCCACGATTAAGTGAACACAAATGTGAAACGTATAAGGTGCCTCTAAGGTAACATTTTAAAATATTTTTACATATTAGTTCATGTAATATTATTCATGAAAATACAAATACTGAATATAATGATTTTTGTAAAGGGACATTTAAATGATGTTAAATATTTTGATTGATATTTTTATGGTTATTTTTCTCTATTTTCGTCTGTTTTTTATTTACAGTGTCAAACCACAGAACTGCAATAACCATTTTATGTCATCAAAAGCACAAAGAACATTTTCTTCATCCATATTCAACTATAATGTATTGCCTTAGCTACAGAACGCTCACTGTTTATATTTTTCCATTAGTATAAACCTTATTGATGTTCTACTAAAAACATAATTATCTTGGAAATGATGAGTATTGTGAGACATTAGACATGGTGCATCGTTTGTACATCACTATTTTTTGTCAATTGTTAGAGGATAATATTAAAAACTAACCAATAATTGCTATTTTATCCTTGAAGTTACAAAAATTAAAGACAATCTTTTATCAGTAAAGCTCAGTAAAAGATGAAATTATTCTCTTCGTCAAACCCACCAAAAACATTTTAACAAAATTTCAAATACGTTGAAACCATTTTTCTACCACCGTCAACTTATTCGGTTGAATGGGCTTTCGTTATGATAAATTGAGAAAAACACAGCAAGTATATTAGTTGTCCATTTCCTCTTTTGTAATAAAATCACTTATACCATGAAAATTAAATTATAAATTATACGAAAGAACGATCATATTATTCGTATATTGTTTATAAATTCAATATGTACTTTCATTAAATCATTTGTACTGTTGGTATACGAAAGTATGTATGACCAATTTAATTGAACTGTACACTGTACAAGTGTTAATACATCAATGATGACCGGATCTCTAAGAATAGCTCAATAATAGTTCAATTAATAGTTTAACTTAGGCAAACGACATTCTATCCAAGCTTAAACTTATATCCAACTACCTATCTGATTTTGATTCTTCCCTTCAGAAATGCAAACAATGTGTGGTTACAAGGAAACGGACAGACAAAGTTTATATTGGAGTTATACATTTCTTTCTTGCTGTTAATTAAAAGGCAAAGTAATTCAAAATCCGTAGCATGCATTTCATTAAATAATCATTTATCAGAAACAAAAATGCTTAAAATAGCATTTAAGATTATTATTAAGTATAAGATATGCCTAAAATACCTGAACAATTATACATATAAGTATAAGATATGCCTAAAATACCTGAACAAATATACAAAGAGTCTGTGCTTGAAGATCATCTTTATCTGAATAAAAAATAAAATATATGATTCGGTTTAATTTTGTTTTCAGGGTTTTTAAGCGATATGTTTAATAAGTTTAAGGTTATAATCCACAGCGAAGTGCACTTATCAAACATACGTACAGTCCAACTTGTGCTAACGGCCACCTCCGAATAGTGGGCACCTGCCGACAGCGGCCATTTCGATTTCCCCCCGACCGAAAACGCTCTTAAAAAGGCCGTGAATAACGACCACCCGTCGACTGCGACCAGCGGCCAGTCAAAACAATCCCCGCGGCCAGTTTAGAACTGTGAACAACGGCCAGACGATTGTTTGAAGACAGTATTTTATATAAAGGCGATTTCGAAAGCAGGCCCACCATTTTTGTTAAAGTTAAGCTAAAAAACCGTAATCCGATTTTTTCCGGATTTTTCATATACAAACCATCTCGAGAACGATTTTATTAGTTATAATCAAGCTGTAGACAATTTTCTCGTCACCTTATTATAAAAATATGTTAATGTATCCTTTTATTGTTAAATTTATTTAATTAGGGAGTAAATTACGTCTATGATGACACTTTGTTAATTAGTTTTGAATGTTTGGAGACTCTACTAGATTTGTTTTTCACACGTCCGGCAGTTAGATAAATGTTTGTGGCACGCTGTTAATTCCTAAATTCGTTCAACTGTGACCGTTGTATACAGGTAATTTGACAACTGGGATAAGATAGAAAGACTATACAAAAGGTCAGAGTCGTGAGAATTTGTAGAGTACATTTGTTAATGTTGAGGGCATAGCATGAAATGTAGCTGCAAACAAAAAATCACTGATTTCTTTGTTTTAGTCATTCTTTGTTCAAAGTTTTGTTTTATTCATTTATAGTCACAACTTCAATAATGATAATGTGAATAATGAATTAAGGTTGAAAATAAAAACAATTTTAATTATTAATTCATGTTAATTATGAACTCTGTCTCTCAAGTCTGACGAAACATTGCACGTTTGTTCCTCCCTCCGAACAAAGGCCACCTGTGAACAAAGGCCACTTTTCTGTTTTCCCTTGGCCGGCCGTTGTTCACAGGTTGGACTGTATATGACTCAACTGCAGAAGGACTACTTGCGAGTTTAACAGATGAGAAAATAGTGTCTTTGATAGTAGCTATATGTATTTTCTCACGACTCAAACAAATATATGCAATTTACAGCATATACGTGAGTAATCATACAAGACAAAAATCTAATAATCAAATTAATTTTTTCTTAGGTTTTATTATATTTTTTCTCAAATAAAACGAATGAGTTAGGAAACAAACCCGACATAGATTTTCACATCACTAAGATGAAATATATTTTATTCAGCTCCGAAGTACTTTCAACTAGTACTGTAGTACTAGGAATAAAGACAGAAACAATATTTTGTCTACCAGACAGAATCTATTGAAATTAATGTTACAACTAAATGATTGGTACAACTAAATGATAAAGACATTGGCACGTAGTATACAACCTTTAAACGGCTTGATTTTGACACTTTAAACGTGGTTAAGGCGTTTCACAACTATTTCCTTTAAAGTTAGTGTTGAATATTCTTTAATTGTTTGATTCACTAGATAAATTATGGCATTTGTAAGATGATACAGTAAGTAAAACTCATACAAATTACTTAAATGTACATGTATATGAAATTTCCTCAAGTATTTGGTTAACTATTTCTAATACGAATAAAGAATTAAGCTAGCTTTGTAGAATGACGTGTTTACATGAAGCTACAATATCGTTACGTTTCATTAAAGGTTTTAATGCATTCGGATGGGTGATGAATGCGCTTAACATGCCCGGTAAAAAGTGATACATTCCGTTCGTAATCGAATATCTTAAACGATTTTAGATACGATCAAATTAATAGATTACCTCATAACATTGCAGACTGCTTTATTAACAAACATGTAAATATTGTCTAATACACTAACATCTGCACAGAGCTCCAATCGATGTAGCATTAATCTATTCATATCAAACAGTTCAGATAACATCTTTAGATTTGTTTACCTTCCACTTTAGACCAATACATTACGTAAATTGCAGAACATTCTAGTATTTCTAGCTTCTAATTATTGTTAATTCTTTTTAATAGTCTTTTTTAAGACGTCGATGATTGATGATTATAAATAAATTACTCCGTGGTTTTTTTTTGAAGATTTTAAAACTAAAATTATAATGTATTATGTTTGATTCTCATTTATATATTTCTTTAATAATTAGATTTTTCTTACAGAGGCTTAGCATAATATTGATTTGTAATTGATACCAGCATTTGACATTTTTGAAATGAAATAACCATGCTTACAAAGTACATGTTTTACCCAGGAAGATTCCAATATTTTTAATTAGCAATTATAAATAAAAAGCAACGACCTTCTGTTTTTGTTTGTTTGGTTTTTTTGTTGGTTTAACGCCGTAGCAACACATTCTATAGGTCTTATAACGGCGGTCAGTCAACCTACTCACTCCGCCTGTAAAGGCTAAATCTCTGAACTACTATGCGCATACTTTCGTCAGTGACTGACAACTGCCCTACATAATTAAAATTATTGCTTGGAGGAAGAATGTCCGTAGAAATAATTTCACGACCAAGCTCCACGAAAGTATGCCCCGCCCGGGAATAGAACCCACGACCCCTCGATCAGTAGACTTGCGTAATACCAACTGAGCTAGCCGGGCGGCTTTCTGTTTTTGTTAGATCAGAAATGATAACTTGTTGTTTATTAAGAACGTTGAATCTATTTAAGCTTATCTAAATGTTGAAAACTCGAACTTAGAAAGCATCAGAAGTAACAAAAGTAAAAATAAAAAAACACGTAGCTTTCCATTCGTCACTTCAAAATTGTTTTACTTTGTATCTGCATAAACAGGAGGACTTCACATGTAGTTATATTGGAATCTATGCTATGTTTACTTTATCTTTCTTTTTCATTGTAAAGTTTATAGCAATTTCCTATAGATACGTACAAATCATTTTTAATTCAAAACCACATTTATATTCACATTTCTATAACGATATTTTTTTTAAAAAAGGAAAAGTTCTCTAACAGCTTTGAAGATATTTCTGACAAAGAAATAATCATTTTTATTACTGTGTTCAACATTAAATTGTCTACAACAATAAAACGAAGGTTATCTGATACATTGTATAAGTGTAGGAATAGAATATTTTTCCCAGAAAATGTTAGTCTATTAATGCGTTAGTGACCTCATATATCTTGACTTTTAAATATCCCTAGATGATGTGTAAATTGATCTCATAAAATTAAACAGTATAACTATCTTTAACTTAAATAAAATCGACAAGCAGTGTAGTTACTTAAGCGAGAATTATTTCAAATCAGTTAATATTTCACCATGAGTATCTGTTTTAATGGATTTTTTAAAATTATTTTAAACATTATCACATTATTTGCTAAACTTTATTATTATATAAATAAAATAAAGGAATAATGTGTTTAGAGGTAAGATCTGACACATCTTCGTGATCAGGGTTGTTTTTATGAATATATCTGTTTATATTTCTTTTATTCATTTTATTAGAATAAAGCAATATTATCATGTATATTATCACTATAGGGAACGTTGTGGTGTTAGTCAATACCGATATATATTTAATTGTCCAAATTGTTGTACTTTCGGACATAGTCTATACTTGCAGCTCTAATTCCTAAATGTTATTCTAAACTGATAATAATAAACATTGTTTGGTTTATGATCCGAAGCTGTTAAACGCTTTCAAGCTTATAGTAATGCACACGTACATAGACTTTCAATATATGCACATACAAGTTGTTCGAAACGTACTACAGAGCGGACAACCACGCATGCATTTAATTCAGCTTTGAATTTAAAGGGCAGTACATGTATATTGTATTTGTATTTGTAAATACGGTATTTTATATACTTATTTATTTTAGCTTGATTGTGAAACACGTTCTTACAACTTAGATTAATCACTTTCAAATCCTCTTCCCGGTCCCCCAGCACTAAGCTAGTAGAATAAAGTTTCTTGCTCAAAGAAACAACGGAGTAGGTTTTAAATAGGATTCTAAATACAGTATTTACTAAATGTACAATGTCAAGAATTTATCATTAATAATAAGGTTTCTGATTATGTACTTCACTAATACTAATAAATACAAATAAATACTTAAAAAACAATCCGGACACAAGGGACACATTTGAAGTTATTAGCATTCGAAGATTTTTAAGATGGAAATTACAAGAATCTAAGAAGTTATTCATAAAATTTTGTTTCCATTTCTACTTTGGTATATTATCTTACAGACAGATGCAATATAATTGATAATAAAGTGAAACATGAACTTCAGGACAGACATAAATACTTCACAGCGTTATGATGAATTGTTTTGGATACTTCATATCATATTTAAACATCGGTGACCAGGAAATCGATTAAGTTCAGCTGATCATCTTTAAATGAAAATGTGAATGGGTGCTCCCAAAAACGATATAAATCTAATATATATATAAATCTAAATAAAGAACTATAATATTAATTCTTTACGATTACAATGGATGTAATAGAGATATTTTGGAGCGTCTATTTGGTATTTTAGACAAGCTCATCATACTAAGTCAACATAAATTGAAATCATAGGTAATGGCGGGTACACATTTCGGACATTGTGTAAGAAACTACATATGTACCTTAAACCTGCTATACGAATACAGAGACGACGCATGCGGTTCTGTTGAAAACGAGTTGTTTGAGTGAATCTGATATCAAACTGATTATATACCAGCCTGATGGGATTTCAATGTATGAAACCTCAATATTTTACTCTTATGAATAATTATATCAATTCCGTTGTCAATTGTTTTGATCAAACAATGCATTTTGTTTAAAACAATCATTATTCAACACTAAATAAGAATCACTTATTAATCTACCAATACCAAAAAAAAACACCTTCAGTTTGTTTTAGTGTATGGCATTACTTCAAAGACGAAATACTTTCATTTGCCATTTACTTAAATCCGTATAAAAGTTCTTTTCTATGATGAATGTGATTATGGAGCTTAGCATTATTTTTCATTCTAGTAATAAAGTATTTTTCATCAATGTTATGCTTTTAAGAAGACTTAAAGAAGACTGATCACTTAAATTATACAATTTGATTTCTTATTTCTCAAAAGATAGCAATTTAATACTTTTCAAAGGAAACGGAAATAAAAGGGATCGTGTTTCGACAAATCAAACTTCAAGAGCGGATTAGTTTATTGCCAAACGTTTGACAACATCTTGTGACATATCACTACTATTGTAAACGCGAAATGTTGACAAAATATCCTTATAGATATAGCGTGTAAAATTGCATGAAAAACACAACAAACGTTAAAGGCAAATGGTGTATATCACGTTTGTTTTAAAACAATAAAGTATTCCGACGCGATAGTTCGTCCTTAAATAAGGCTCAATTTTCACTACGGTTAAAAGCAGTGCTTGTTATAGAGATACCGCCGCGACGACCATGCAGAATATTTAATACAGCATTAAAGTTGTGCGTACTTAAATATGATAAAATAGTAAATTCTGACAAACTACAGTGTGTATGTGTAGAACGAAATAAAAGAATATATGTGTATAGTATGGCGAAAAAGGAAATGGTTTTCATGGTTGTTTGCATTTTATAAATTGTCTAGGAAGTATGCAATGCCGAATTTGTACCAAATTATGAATAAAACATAAAATATTTGTAAAAAATAATGAGTCAGGAAATGGCTTCTTTTGTCACTTCCTTCAGATGAATTGTTACGGGAAAAGAATGTATCACTCTTGGCATCAAAATTAAAAAAAAAACAATGGCATGGAATATATCGGCAAAAAAGAGGATGTGTTTTTCGTCGACATTTCAAATAACTAAAGAAGGTAATGTCATGTCATATTTTGAACCTTATTTCTATTGGGTTTAACGCCGTGTCAATACAATTTAGGTCATTTTACGTCGTCCAGCGCACCTAGCCTAGCTTTCCTGGACCCTATAACCAGTACTCAACTACCCTTCCACAAGAATAGTTTGAACAAAAAAAGGAGAGAATCAAGCAAATAGTCCAGAAAATGTCTCCTATAAACGTTTTCAAAATTTTTTTTGCAAAATCTTTTGCAAAGTATGCCCGGATAACCCTTAAAATGAAACGGTTCATTTACTTCAATCGTTAAGATTTCAAATCAAACCACAGGATATTTTCAATATTTCATGCACTAAAACTAGCAAAGCAGAACATTTTTGAAGGGGAAAACGCAATGGATCCATTGATCGTTTTCAAAAATTGCCCTAAAGATAATGCCTTTTATAAACGGATTGGAAAAACCCTTTATACAAATCCGTCAGAAAATAAAACAAATTTAGCGTATTCTAAAAATAAGCACATTAAAATCCTAGTTTGTAAAGAGTTATACATTTTAATTACTGTAAAAGCATCAGATGTTCAGAAAAGTTGTATTTGTCTGTTTTATTGGAATGGGTTTGGGACATTTCATGTTTCTGCACGTGACTTTACGAGTCAAAATCTACAGAAAATACTTGACATAGAAGTCTTATCAGTAGATTAACATCGAAGTTATTTCCTCAGGAAATAGGAAGACGCTATCCAACAATTTAATAGTGTAGGTTATACGATTTGACAAGTGGAAAATAGAAGTTATTGAAATTGACTTGTCTAATATGTTTCCGCTTTAAGCATTTTGGTACAACTCTATTAACACTTATAAAAATTATTATATGGTGAATGACTCTTCAATGATATCGTTATTGATCAGAGAGCATGGCGACAATCACCTTTATATAAGAACGATTCATAATTTTACATACTGCTAAATCTGTCATCTACTTAAGTGCGAAGGGGTGCGGAGAGGGTATTTTTATATATCAACTGAAAACATCTCACTGGAACAGTCATACAAATGTAAATTTTGAATTGACTGAACTATGTGTCACTGTTTAAGACCACAAAATATGCCACTACTCGGCGCAAACACCACGTGACTTTATGTGATCTCTGTGGGCAAAATACTGAAAATGCAACTGTCGAAGTAGGTTAAAGTGGAAAGACGATTTTATCATGTCTCTGTAAAACAACGCAATTTCGTTTTAGCTGTCGGCTTTGTTAAACCAACGCAAGGCAAACTAAATTGCTAGTGCTATATTGTTGAAAATACTTTGTATCATCACGTTTTTATAGTATAATTGTTAAGTCATGACGGAGCCAACTGTCTGTTCATTGACACCGACAAGTCAAACACGTGTTGTGCTGAAAACAGTTCAACAACAATTACTCTACCCATTACTAAGGCATCGACATTTCCAGATGTTGCAACTTAACTTTAATATCATTTCACAACCGACAAATAAAACATTAGAACTGTCTCTTCTGATCAAGTCTGTCTGAATGTTAGCCAATTATTGTCGCAGCAATCACAATACTCGATCCTAAACACTCTAGAGAAAACTTCTTGTGTACAATTTACCATTTTATAAATCTAAAATGAAAAAACAAATCTTTGATATAATAGTTAATTTACTTTAGAGGGCAAATATATTATCAACGTGAAAATTCACTATCAAAACAATACAACTCATAGGTTATGAATTTACGTACTTTACTTAAAAATGCCTAAGTAATGACGCTGTCTTTTTATATTTTACTTTGATTTAAATGCCAAGAATGTTGTGTACGGAGGACCAATCTTTGAATCTATTTACTTGGCCATTTCATTTTACCTATCAAAACACCATGCCATCTGTTTTATGGCTTATTAGTTTACGTATGTCACTAAATAATGATGTTTTCTTTTTATTTGAATTTTGCACTTACTTAAATGGTGATTAAGTTATGTGCGACGGCCTACTCGTCAAATATGTTTAGTATACCATTTCATTTAAGCAGCTTATTGCTTTCTAATTTACAATGAACAGTTTCTCTCCTTTAAGGGGTATATTCACTTGCAAGCTGACATAGCAGTACAACCACAAGAGCAGCACAATGTAAACTTTCTACCTAACATATTCTTTAGATTAAATTTTGCTTCTCTGATTTGAAAAGAAAAGTAAATCTCTAAGAAGAGATTTAATGATGTAATAGGTACTCTGTACTAGAGCAATGATTGTCAATAAATAATTTGAATTTATTGTCTAAATTGTTCACACCGATATGTCGGGATATGTGTAGATTATTATAAGATGTAAATGTGAAAGGTCAGGTCGGGGTCAATATTTACGCACTATAAAACACTAACAAAGGGTTTGTGTTCCGTTTTATGATACTGTTGATTATCAAACAGAGAGCATGTTGTTTATCAATAAGAAACAAGAAATAACGTGTTGCATGGCAAACAATTCATTACGACAACATACTCTAGTACAAAGATATTATCTAAAGATTGAATTGTATTATCCGAATAATCGAGCTTAAATGTGAGATTATCCGAACAAACAATGCAAGGTCATAATTGTAGCAAGAAACAAAAAAAACCAATTACATATACCAAGTTCGAAGAAACAAATAACTATGAGACAGCGTAAGAACATTTTCGAAATAGTTGAAATACATCCCTAGGCTAGAATGTTTTTGTTTTTTTCTGTGGCAATAATATTACTTTTAGCTGTAGTTTAGTATAATTCAATGGAAAGTAATGAATATAAGAAAACGCATTTATTTACTTTAAGACAATTAAATCAGGGGAAAAAGCAATAAAAGAGACATTGAACTCAAAAATGATATTGTTGAAGTTATAACTGGACAGGAACAATTTAACTTAGTGAAAGGAAAATACTATAATTTTCAGCAACAAATATAACATTTGAAGTTTAAATTCGAGTTGTATCGAATTGCGCTTTTTAGAACTAAATAATGCAAAGTCATTTAAAGGCAATTATTATTGTTCGACGTCTCTGTTTAAAAAATAGAATCAGACATTTATGAGAGATTATCAATGTTGTTTTGTTTTACATTAAATAAGCAGGAAAAGAGAAAAAGAACACTATAAATAAACACAGTAAATAATACTTAAATTGTATGACACATTTTGTTCAAAGTTCAATAAGGTCCTTGAATTTTCCCTTTGATTGTCCCTTCCTCCCTAGCGGAAGACTCGATAGCGCACTGGTACCGCTAAATCAAGTTCTTAAATACAAGAAAGGACAACCAATATTCGAACTATGACAAATTGCAAGTAACTATAATACCTTACTGTCGTTGTCCCGCTCTTGACTTATTATGCAATATCAATACATTTTATAAGCAATAGAGTCGTTATTATCTATAAACACAATGTTTTTGTAATATCTGCAGGGTATTATGTATGATAATCATTCAATGATATTACAGTAGTATTAATTAAATAGTGTGTGATTCACTGCGCTATAATTATACATGACAATGATCTATATAAATCCCTGCACGTAATCTTAAGTTCTCAATTTAGTTATCGCAAGTAATAAGGACAAATTGCGTAAGATATTGTTATTGTAAAGATCACAGTTTATTTAATGAACAATTGTGTTTTATAAAGTAATCATAATTAAAAAAATCAATAATTTATATTCTGACTAGATTTGTATAAATTAATTCAGTTCTGTAACAACTGTAAACGGATTTTTACTACAGAACCCCACAAATTATCATCACATGTAAGCAATAGACTTAGCCGGGTCAGAGGAGTCTGACTGTCAAACTGAGTTCATGGACTCGTACCCTGGACTAAATACTAATTACACGTATAATTCTACCGATCTTTGCTTCTTACGTTCTTAGGTAGGCCATTAATTGACAGAAATTTTCAACTTAAGACGCAATAAGGTTTATAAATCCAACTTGAAACGCATGTGCTTTTTAATACAATGCATTATAATTAGAGTGTTGTAAAGACACCAGGCAAATAACAAATGAAATACGCATGATCCAACTTTGCTACTTGCCAGAGGTAAAATATTTCAATCATTTTTCAATTTCTCATTTGTGACAGGTTAGTTTATGTAGATAAAACAATACAAAATGACGCGAAAAAATAGTACATTTTGACATCTGTCTGAAAACAATTATGTATAACCCGGGTCGATAGCGCAGTTGGTAGCGCGCCGGGATTTGGAATCTCGTGCCCGAGGGGGTGCCGGTTCGAATCCCACCCGGGGAGGTTATACCCTTCCATGAAAATTTGACAATAATGTCGATTTTCCTCCATTGATTAGAAAATATAGAGAAGTTTCCGGCCTGGTGGAAGGGTAGGTAAGTACTGGTAATAGACAATGGTCCATGAAAGCTAGGCTAGGTGCGCTGGACGCCGTAAAATGACCTAAATTGTGTTGACACGGCGTTAACTCCAATAAATAAATAAAATAAATAAATGAAAACAATTATAGTTCATAACATACTAATTAAATTTGAAAACAATTGTTAGTCTGCTAAAGATATAAGAGTAACCATTAAGGATTAATCTGTACAAATCGGACTAAAATAGACAAATTTGATAAAGCTTCGAGTCACATTTTATAACATTACGGTCGACACAAAAAACCAGTTCAATATGTTTTCGTATAAATTACTCTTTTCGGAAAATGAATTTATTCTACTTCTTATGTGTTTAAAGTAAATGACACCTACTGTATACAGTACATTTCACAATCCTTTGATTATTCAAAAGATATTTTAGATGTACTTCATGCATTCAAACCAATATAGACTAACATAGAAAGACGATTTATTCTATTAATATAACGAAAATATGTATTGATATCTTGGCAAACAAATATTTACATAATTAAAACAATAGACTGATAAAATTACACCTGCATGGCGAAATAAAAATTTGGAAACCACACACGGTGGTACGGTGCCAATGTTTTCTGAAAATGGAAGTGTGTCATACACCGGCATTAAACAATGCATATTTAGAATATATATTTATATATTATTTAGATATTGATAGTCAGATCATTAACATCGTATGTTTCGTGAGCAAAATGCTTCTGTCACCATCGGAGATATTTTACTCCCAAGATTCTATTAACAACAAATTTGATAAAAGATGTAACCACAGTTATAAATATATAGGAGAAACGTTGGATGATATTTGTGAAGGAAGGTGAGTTATTTTAATTGTAAGCCATTTATCAACATGGTTTTAAGCCGCCCGGCTAGCTCAGTTGGTAGCACGCAAGTCTACTGATCGAGGAGTGTGGGTTCGATTCCCGGGCCGGACATACTTGCGCCAAGGGCTATTTCAAGATGCTGTAATTTCATTACTCATTAACAGACAGATATGCAACTTGGCATTTTTCTGGGTAACTGCCTTTCAGAAAAAACAAGTTAGGCCCCGATCCCAGAGCTACCTTGGCAACGCTGGGGCGGAACACAAAGGGCAAAAATGCCTTTTCAAAATTGAGATCCAAAGTGCCAGTTCTTCTCATATACTGAAAACATGTTTTCTTACCGTCATTTCTCTGCACTGAATGACCCCGATTTTTTCTGGCGATGAGGGGCGCTGCGCACCTTCAAACCCTAGCAACGAAGGGGGTATATCATCCTTCGTACTCCCTCCCCCTGAGACATCTCTTGATGGGGAGGCGCGCATAAAAGTCTATTTTGGGACAACTTTCCTGTGAAATTTACCAAATCCAGTTAAAATACACCAATTTCAAGACTGTGGCGGCCATTTAAAAGGAGGGATCCAAACATTGCTTACAAATACCTTGTTTTTAACAGATGCAGTATTCACAGTATACCAACGATTTCAGTTGCTTACAAAAATGGAAAGTGGTTTACAGCTGATAACAGAAGACTTTGGGTGTTTAAACATCTTCATAGGTTGGGTAAATGTGACCAACTTACTGTGTATAAGACTTCTTATATTCCATCAAATAAGTTTACAACTATTAACAACGGGGAATCTATATCCGTACGTAGAAACCCAGGAGGAAGTTGGTACCTCAAGTCAGAAGTGTCAAAGAGTCGTCCATCAACAGTTTCAAGCAATAGTACTTATTTAGAAGCCAATAGAGAATCAACATTTCAGGTAAATAGTAAGCATGATTTATTTAGAATGTTTTAGAATGTTTACCGATTGAGAAGGAACTAATAAGAACAAATGCATAGTGACCTGTGAAAATAAGGCCACTGGACTAAGTAGTTAATTGTTTATTTTAATTATTTCTCTAATATTAATATTATTGCAGTATATACTCGTAATTGCGATTTAAACAATAAACCAGGGTTAAAAACGAACCATGATTTAACACTGTATATAATGACATCGATATTTATATCAATACTGATGAATAATAAACACTTGGATCAATACAGTCTTTAAACTCTGAGAGGATTATTTGGCCGATTACCATTTTGAAGTGTATTTCTGTAATTACAAAATTATAAACATATATCACCAGAAGGATTTTGAAATAAAAAAACTGCTTTTCCTCAATAATTAGTTTAATTGCAGTTTTTATAGAAATACATTTCGGTTAAAAATAACAAAACATGATAAAAGGTATGTTTGAATTCTATAACAGTAAAAAAAATATACAGGTACAATGTATACATTTCGGGTTAAAATCTAAAACGCCGAATTTTCAGAAAACGAAGCGCATGTACAATTATAGGTCGAAAATCGCACATAAAGTTTTTTGTGTGTATATAGTTATATCATAATTAGCAATTTATTTAATCAGCATATCAGTACATGATTTAGCTGAGGTATTTAACGTTTCAAAGTCGCTTCAATGATATTTGTCCATATTTCATAATATGTAAACTTAATCATATATATATATATCGCCACCTCATCGAAACAATATCTAAGCACGTTCTAGAGCAAACTACCTTTCATTGCATTTTTTGTTTATCTTTTAAAGTTTCCTACAACTCCTACAAGGGTCAACGAAAAACGTCATCTAGTATGTGGCTTAGACTTTGGAACAACGTATTCAGGTTGGGCATACTCCTTTAAAGATGACTATAATAAAGATCCAACAGTGGGGTACATGAAACAATGGAGTTCTAGAACTGGGTTATGTACTGAGAAAACACCGACTGTTATATTGATAAAACCAGATGGCAAAACTATCGAAGCCTTTGGATATGAAGCTGAGGACAAGTACAACACTTTATATGAAAGGAATGAACACGTGGGATTTTATCTATTTCGTCAATTTAAAATGACATTGTACAAGAAACTAGGGGAAGTATGTTTATGAATGTGAATTTCTTTATATTGTTACATTTATATGTTGGATTCAATCTGCCTAAAATGAGGTTGTTTTATCTTATTCTTTATATTCGTTATCCTATCAATATGCAAAATACCAATTTTATAACTTCCAGTCAATATCGGGTTACGACACACATGTAGAGCAGATAAGTAGTGTATAAATGATTAATGTAGTGGAAATACATTTTTGAAAAAATACAGAACCATTTTTTACAAATGTAAAGTTTGCTTCAGATGAAGTAATAATAGACTGTTTCATCAAGTATTTATGTATCACTGAGGTAAACATATC
Source organism: Mactra quadrangularis (assembly GCA_025267735.1). Taxonomy (NCBI): domain Eukaryota; kingdom Metazoa; phylum Mollusca; class Bivalvia; order Venerida; family Mactridae; genus Mactra; species Mactra quadrangularis. The sequence continues at coordinate 36,470,382 of CM046293.1, forward strand.
CTATTTTACAGGGAATTACAAGAGACATTTTACTTGAAGATGAACATGGTAAAGTATTACCAGCTATTGATGTATTTTCATTGGCAATTAAATTTTTATCTCAAGATCTACAGAAGCACCTAGGAAACGTATATGATGATTTAGATAACACATGGGTGATCACCGTTCCTGCCATTTGGTCTGATGCAGCAAAACAGTTTATGCGAGAAGCAGCAATAAAGGTATGATAATATAGAAATTTAAGGTGGGTCGGTACCTTACTCGGAGAAAAGATACGAAAAAATATTATGTTCATTGATTATGACAAAAGTTGGCAAGCAGATACCTTCATGCTTCTTGTTTGTTTTTCTGGTAACCTTAGCGACGTTGTCGTTTTTTTCACGACGTCATGGACGTCACAATGCTTCGCGCTATAAACAGACATGCAAGTACATTAAACCCACATATTTAATGTATTGAATGTCCGAGGCCAATGATAATTATACAAAATTCTGAAAGGTTGTTGCATACATTTTCATGTTCGGATTATCTAAATATCATGTCAGTCGTAAAGATTGCACATTTCATCACTGATTGCACATTTCATCACTGATTTCAGGGTTTTCACTTCTAAAAGTTTTCACAAATTGGCTTTAACCATATATCAATTATCAAATGAATTGTAATTTATCAGTTTCTTAAGGCGGTTGTCTGTTTATTAACTATAAAGAAAGCATAATTTTAGCTCCAGATCAATTTTGTTCAGAGTTCGCTTACATCCGATGTGGTTGTACTTTTTAAATATATATTCATGGTATTATCGACATACATTTTAAACATACAATACGTGTTTAGTATTTCTATTTGTTGTATTCCAGGCTGGTATACCATCCGATAGTCTTAAGATAGTTTTAGAACCAGAAGCAGCATCCATATATTGTCGTCATTTAAAAACTGATAATGTTAAGATTGTCAATGATAATAGTAAAGATGATATAAAACCACCTGCTGGTAGCAAATATATCATTTTTGATGCTGGAGGTTTGTGAACTTACATAATATAAGAGTCATAAAACGTCTTTGTCTAATACAGAGTTGTGCTTCTGTAAATGTGTTAATCGCCAACAAAGTATGCATATGAACAGACCAATTTTAAGATTTTTATAAAAACTCACGTCCGAAGTTTATACGAGGAAGTATTCAATTATATCATTTTAAAAATGGATAATCTAAATGATAATAAATTAGTGACATTTTGTTCACATTTATCATATTTTTGTGATTATATTAATTAAAGTCGCGAATCTTGTATTGTACTCAAGCAAAATGTATAATGAGCAAAACTGACATAAAATGGGTTAGAGAATAGGGTAGAAGTCATTTTCGGTAAGTTTTAAATATCATACTGTATATGACATCTGTTTAATTTTAGGTGGTACAATTGATATTACTTTACATAAAATCGGAATGTCTCACGATTTACGTGAAGTAAAGCCAGCTTCTGGTGCAGACTGTGGTGGAACAATGGTTGATAGAGAGTTTGAACAATTGTTGACATCTATAGTTGGACCATCTGTTTATGACAAATTCAAGAAAACAAAAACAGATGACTATTTAGAATTATTGAGAACATTTGAAATAAAGAAAAGACAAATTAGACAAACAGACGGTACACTTTCTATTTCCTTTCGTATACCACCTTCATTATGTGATATCTACCAAAGCATGTCTGATCAATCGTTCGAGCAAGCTGTATTAGAAACCAATGAAAATATATCAATGAAAAAAGATAAATTGCTAATTACAGGCACAACTCTCTCTAACATGTTCAATGAATCAATTAAGAGATCAATAGCATCATTGAAAAATATTTTACATAATGAAGACCATACACAAATACATGCCATATATATGGTTGGTGGGTATTCCCAATGTCTTTTGTTACAGTTAGAGTTAGAGAAAGCATTTCCTACACTGAATGTGGTCACACCGCTTGATGCTAGTATATGTGTATTGCAAGGAGCCCTGATATATGGTCATAAACCAACTATTATATCTGAGCGAGTACTTAAATATACCTATGGAGTCAAAGCAATGCAATCATTTGACCCGCTTGTCCATCCCAAAACCAAGTTAGTAGAGACAGAAAAAGGTCCTCGTTGTTCTCATATTTTCTCTGTTCATTCTAGAAAGGGTCATGTCGTGCATATAGGTTCAAAACAAAGAGGACACACTTATAATGCTACTCAAAAGCATCAAACGGAAATAGAGTTTACAATATATGCATCGGATCGTGTCTCTCCTTCTTTTGTTGATGAACCTGGTTGTAGAAAAATAGGTATCGTCAATATGAAAATTAAACAGCCATTTGCAAAGCTCTATCCTTCTATTATGGTATATTTTACATTCAGTGGTCCTGAAATTATTGTAGAAGCCGTAGAGGAAGCCACGGGTGATAACATCACTGCAACAGTTAATTTTCTAGATTAATTTTCAATTATCGACCTGATGTAGTAGTATGAATTATTTTCAAAAAAAGTGATAATGAGAAAAAATCAGAAGTTTGATGACCCTAAATTTATTTGAGTATTTTTGAATAGATGGTGCCTGAACGTTAATACACGAAGTTTTTTGGGGCCTATGGAATTTTCAATCAAACATTAAACAAGATTCAAATGTCTACTTAAAATTGTTTGTTATTTTGAGCTCATGTGATTTGTTAATATCATTAAAGGTTTACTTAGAAACCGCAAACTGTCATTTTAATGTAAATTTCAATCCCAATATAAAACAATATTGTCTGCTAATCAGTTTTATATTAATGAAGTTACTTTATTTTACATATTAGACTTTCCCCTAATAATACATTCATTTTATCTTTATACATTTATCATTTCTTACTTATAGTACTTGTTGTTCCTCAAAACTGTGATATATGTATTGACTGATTTACTTTTGTTTTACTTATACAATATTGTGACGCACTGTTACTTTTTTTAATATTCTGTATTTCACTTTCTACAAAGATCTAGCTTGTTCTAGTTAATAACATTTTTTTAATAGAACTAGAATGTTCAGTCACATTTTGTGTATAAGGGTCCTAGATTCGTTAAATAACCAGGATCAGAGAAATAATTTTACACACATACTTTTTTTAATAAGATAGTTTCTTTTGTTCGTGAATGTGAATACTGATCGTTTTTATAGTTTATTGCTGATTTCAGATTATTTTCTGTACAGTAAAAATACATTTTACAATTATTTGATTTTTTTTCCATATAACTGTGATATAATGTAATTTATTCAAACATGTGTATGTATTTTACTTTACTATTACATTACTATTTACATTATCGTGATATATTTCTATACATGCTGCAGCCAAGAGTTTAAAATTTTACATTTTTTTTTGACACTGCACTAGTTTATGTTACTTAAATACAATGACGGAGGCTAATGCCGCCCGGCAAATAAATCGCGCACCTAAAATCTATTTTTGGATCAGCAAACAATACTAAATAGTTTTTAACAAATCTGGGTTCACTGTCATGACTCATCTGTGGAAATTATATGACTCTCATATGTACATATAGCTCACCTCATTCAATATAATTAACATTGTAGTTTGATTTGTATCTTGACAGATATTTCACATCAGTTTTGCGAGACGTAAATCCATGTAACATGTTAAATTATCTAAGACTTTAAATTATACTTTAAATAATGATTTTGATATGCACATTGTATTTTACTTAGTATATATATTAATTTGATTCAACAATCTCTTCAGTAACAGTATCAATATCCCTCATTTTAATTATATGAATTTATTATAAACATTGTATAATGTTAATTTATTTTTATTGTTTATAACATTTGTCACGCACTGGTTATGCTTCATACTGTTGTTTGAAATGATAAAAATATCATATATCCATTGAGTTTGTTATATTTTGATAGTTATCGACGTCTGTAAATATTTTACATTTTTTGTCTACCATCTGACCAAGAAAGACAAAAATACTTCTATGGATTTTGGTTTTCATTTAATTTGGTAATCACTCTCCTTTCCACCGTTGTATGAAGTCCAACAGTTGTCAGCCTTTAAAAAATGTTGAGCCAATGAATGAGCCATGACTTTCTAAAGATTCATATCGAGAAAGCCGAATTAACGAATTTGAATAAGCTTCAGTTGTCACTGAAAAATATTATCTCACGCCTGTGGCATTTACTTTGAACTTAATGCTAGGTTTACATCTGGCCACGATTACCACGATGTCCCCGATTCCAGAGCATCGTGGCGAACGTAACAGAGCGTGGTGACGAATCGGGGTGATCGCGGGGGAGCGTAACGGAACGTGGTTGAATCGGGGACATCGTGGGCATCGGGACAGATTTTAAATCTAATTTAAATTTCACCACGATTGCCACGATTGTTCCTATTCATTTTCTAATCGTGACAGAGCGTGGTCTTCGTAACAAAACGTAACGGAACGTACCGAAGCGTAACAGAACGTGGAGTACAATCGCAACAGATCGGGACCAGCGTGGACACATTTTTCCATCCCGCGTCGCTGGGAAAGGATTATTACTTGTTTAATTATCAAATCGTGACGTAAAACGTGGTCATTTGTCTCAAATCGTAGGTCAAATCGCAGGAGATCGCAATAAAGCGGCTTTGTCGTGGGAGATCTTAACAGGACGTAACGGAACGTGGTGGAGCGTGGAAGCCAATCGTGTTGATCGCAACAAAGCGTAACAGAACGTGAAATCGTGGGCTCAATCGTAGCAAAGCGCAGTAGAGCGCAACAAAACGTGCTGATTTCGTAAGGAAGCGTAACAGAACGTGGAGTATACCATTTAATCGTAGAGCTCCCCGATTTTTTAGCCACTGGCTAATCGGGGAGATCGTGGCCAGATGTAAACCTAGCATTAGCAGTAAGATGTCAAGTGTCGTTGAAATATACGTAAGCTTAACTGAGACTCAAACCTATGACATCTTATATCGTATTCTAAACTGGTTTAACGAAGGAACGTCAGATTAATAAGTTGCTAGAACAAATTATAAATGTAACAACATGTCCTAACATTTGTAGAATGATTTGCAATATTACAACATAATGGTGTTCCGGTGTTTCACGTAATCAAGCTTTTATCTCGCTTTCAGAACCAGATCATGCAGTGACTTCCTTGAATAGTTTAAGTATCGGATATTGACACTCAAGCATTGTCAGCAAAATAATATCATCGGGTAAAAAAATTACACGCTATCAATGTATGTATAAAAAGTCTTAGAGAATTTAAAAAAACACAAAAAATGAAAGGGTTTAATTGAAACAAATCGAGATTATTATTCGTTTATTTAGTCAATTAGTGTAAGACTACCGAGTATATTTAGATGAACTTGTCAAGACTAAAGTATGAACATAATTTAAGTAATAACTTTTAGCTCAAAGAATACTTATTGCAAAACGTGGTTGCAGTTCGAACATTTAAAACCAGTTTTAATAACCTCATATTGAATATTTTCAAACTCTAACAAATACTATCTAATCTAACACGGATATACACTTTAATTACAAAACCATATATGCAAAGCAATCATTTCCGATCAAGAGCTCAAAGTTGTAAAATAAAGTATTTTAAGTTGGCAAGTATGTCATATAACAATAAATAAAGAAGGCAAAACGTTATATGAAACCCATTTGAAAAACTACGAAGCGTTTTGACTGACAACGAACATACACCTTCTATATGTTAAGTATAATTCTATGATACGCCGTTTAACCATAATATTCGATAAACTACAAGATATTGGCCTAACTTGAGATAAATAAACACTTCAAAGTATTCCAACAGATACGAAATATGGTTTAGCCAATCAGTTAGGTCATTTACCGTACTACAAATATAACTAACCACAATAAGACTAAAGCAGTGTCTGGCTGTCTGGTACAAAACTATAAAACCAATTATGGTACCCTTAAATAAGTAAAAACAGTTTATAATAAGGCTGAATGACATTAACTGAATACTTTAAGTACTGTTAGAATTTCTTAAGCTAAAATGACAACATTTTCTTCAAGGTAGGGATTAGCGAAAAATCATAAAACAGCGAATAAAAGCTGAACGAAATCAAAATGTTTAAGTGACTTGGGAAGACCTGATATGACACATATACTAATGGACAAAAGTCTTGTCCGGTCTTCAGAAACCATAATATCTTTTTTGTTTGTTATTGCACACTCATACATTTGGTATCGTTAGAAAGAGAATGTTATTATGCATTGAATAAAAAAAGAATTGTGAAATTTGAGCCACTTCTGTCGGTACAGTAATGTGTTGAAAATTGACATTGAGGGTTTGCAAGTTACAAATGATTGCGTTGAGTCAGTTTTAAACGAAACATTTTTTTTCAATAGTGTGTGTGACCCCCATTAACCCGAATGAGTTCAGTGATCCTTTTACGCATCGATGCTACAAGTTTGCGAAGGAATCTAGCCGGAATTTGGTCCCATTCTTGAACAATAGCGTCACGTAATTGATGGACGTTGTACACGTTCCGAGCCCTAATCTTCCGTTTCATGTAGTCCCAAACGTGTTCGATTGGGTTCATGTCAGGCGATAATGCCGGCCATGGCAATGTTTGGACATTGTTGGCCAACAGGAAGTTTTGAGTGAACCTTGCAACATGGGGCCGGGCGTTGTCCTGCTGCAGGACTGTGCCTGGATGGGCAGTAAGGAAGGGCAACACGATCGGTTGCAACACTTGGTCTACGTAACGTTGTGCATTTAAGCCACGACCACGTCCTCGACCATATTCGAGGAATACAAGTTGGGTTTTATGATGATGTGTAAACCCTGCCCAAACCATGACGCTCGGCCCACCCCAGCAGTCATTTTCAATGACACAGGCGTCCGTAAACCTCTCACCAGGGCGTCGATAGACACGTTGACGTCGGTCGCTTGAATCAACGTTAAATTTACACTCATCCGTAAACAGAATGTTTTGCCATTGATTTAAGCGCCACCTTTGATGACGTAACGCCCATGCTACCCGTAGACGCCTGTGATTGGGAGTTAATATTGCTCCACGATATGACCGTCGGCAACATAACCCGGCTGCCTTGAGACGTCGCCGTACCGTTCTGGCACTAATGCGAGGTCGATTACGACCAGCTGTGTTTCGTGCCGTGTCGTTTGCGGCGGCAAAACGATTACGTAAGTGGGTAAGCTGAATATGCCTATCCTGACGTAACGTCGTTTCGCGCGGCCGTCCGGAACGTGGAAGGTCTGCCACGGAGCCTTGCGTTGCGAATTTTGTACGTAACCGACGAATGGTTTTCTCATTAACCCCGAATTGACGGGCTACATTTGCAGCAGTTGCACCAGCCTCAAGTTGGCCTATAGCGCGCGCACGCTGCTCATTTGAAAGCTTCATTTAAGAATAAAAATCAATATTTTATTAAAATATTCTGATGTCTTCCGATTGGGATATCGTTACACAAGAGAATAAGGTAAATCATTTCATCAAACTAGGCGCAACACTGTATACACGAGAGAGCACGTGAAAAACGTGGCCGGAAGTGTATCTCCTTTGTTAGAGCGAGGACGGCAGTCAAAATTTAGAAACCGGTTTGAAAAACAGGCAATATAAAGTAGGCCAAATTTCAAGATCGTAACTTCACCTGTTTAAAAGATATTATGGAAAACCATACCGGACAAGACTTTTGTCCATTAGTATATTTGCGCTTTAAATACCATGGAGACATACATTACTTCGTACTTAAAACATGCGTGAACATTTCTGAAAACGTCTCCTATTAATAAGCGTCGCAACTCTTTAATCGGATGCTTTATAAGATGTAATAACATTTGATTCAAGGTTCTACTGATTCTGAACAACGATCACAATGACTAAACCTGTCATTTTCAAGAGAATGTTTATACTAAGTAAATTACCCAGCGTGTTGACTCATGTCTGTTTTTACTTATGCAGTGTCATAAAACGTAGAAACTGACACGACCAAAATGAAACAAACATACTTGAATACTGAATAAAACTACATGTCATCATTGACACGTACGCAACCTTAATGTGTTAAGATGTCGTCATTTAACACATTAATCTGCGTTTGTACACAAATGATCTTACTGAACTTTGTACGGAGACGCTAAGCATCATGTGAAAAACAGTTTATTTGACTGAAAACACGTGGCAATGTTTACATTCTAATAATTTCCCCGTTCAACTGTACTGAACAAATACAGTATGTTTTTGTGTCTACTCAAACAAATGTAACTATCAAACCAACTATACACATTAAATTTTAACAAATATATAGACCTCTATACTAACGTGTTTACATCTGTCATTATTTACACATTAACTTGAAATCGAAAGTAGAATGCACAGATTAACCATGCATTTATACCTTATGAGGTTTAAAAGTACTCCAACGATTTTGTCTTCTTGCGCCGCACTATATTCTGTTGGGTATCAAATTGCCAAATACTGCGAATGGTTGTGCGTCTTAGTAAGAGGTGAAATTATCACATGCTATTTATAGAATCCATTTATCTGATATGACTAGTAGTAACATAACAATCAACCAAAAATTTCACCAATACGCATATTTAAGAATTGAGTTGCCCCGAATCTTTTTTTTATACCATTCAGATAAATTATCACAAACAATCACTATAAATACGATCAACAATACAACAGTTTCATGTATTTACATATCTATCTATTTGTTGGGTTAAGCGCCGTAGCAACACATTGTATAGGTCATATACCGGCGTTCAGCGCACCAAACATAGCTTTCCTCGACCCTTGTCTACAACCAAAACTCACCTACCCTTCCACAAGGCCATAAACTTTTTGCGGGTGAAAATTTGACATTATTGTGAAATTTTTTGAAAGGATACCCCCTCGGGACACCAGATTCGAAATCCCGGTGCGCTACCAACTGCGCTACCGACCCGGGTTACAACAGTTTCATGAACCTTGGTGTCTGCTCATAATTGTGTTATTGTTTTAACAACATGATAAGGTATATCAAGAAACGATTTATTGCAGCCAATATGCATGTAACACGATCAGAAAGCTAGTTTCAATAATAAAATTTGAGTTGTATCAATTTTCAAACTATGCACACCCACACATGCCAAAGACAGAACAATTACAAGAATGTATGACTACAGCCTAATTATATCATTAACATACAATTAACACGAAAATGATTATTCAACTGAAACATCAGTTTATTGATATGAAGATAAACTTAATTACATAATACTTAATTATTTATTAAATAGAAGGGGGGATATCTAGCTTCTTTCAAATCATCGATTGTGTCAAATATTGCTGTCAGATATTTTGAACATCGAAATTAACTAGCCGTAGTCAACAAACAAGGTCTCACGTAGTGAGAATTACATTTTGTTTGTTCTGTATTTCCGTATACATAACCCATATGTTTTAACATGAAAATGAGATTCATTATTTTCTGATTGGGGAGAAACATACAAATCCCACTCAGTAATGTTTAAAGTTAACTTAAAGTAACACATTAACTATTGTGGATGGACCGACTTCTAAAAGAAAAAAACATTACATATACAATTAGTCAAGATTTCATTTTTTTCACTCAACAGAATATAACAGTTACAATGATAAAAAATCTTATATAAACATGCAAAAATATCACTACAAAGTCAATTATAACAAGGAAACTTTTAGTAGTCCATATTATATTTAGAAGAATAAAGGAATGTATCTGAATATATTTAACAATGATTGATATATCAATATATAAGTAATTTAGCCAATTAAATATAATGCGTAAGTTGACAGTACCAAAAACAAAAAAATGTAAACGATTTTCATAATATAGCAAAGGGAAATGTAAAATAGATGACAAAAAACTATAAAAAATACACAGTACATTTAATTGCAACATATTAACAAATAGTCTTATTCACTCATGTAGAACATATCACAAGAAAGCGGGGAAAATACAAACGCTTAGCGATATATATCTAATAACATCAGATAAAACGCTACTTCATAAAAATATCTAAAATCATAATTATACAACAGTGTTATCTGAACCGCTAAACTGAGAACACGATTCAAAGAGCATTTTACACAAAAAATTCTAGCAAACTGTGATCCCTGGGGAGTGGACATTATAATGAAAAATGAATCTTCAAAAAAAATCAAATATAGCAAAGTTACTGTTAGCAATCCATATATATTTAATGAAATTCAAAAATGTAACTTTATTTTTTTTAACAATGGCGGATATTATAGTGTACAATAGTCATTTAAACATAATACGTAAGTTGGCAGATCAGCCACAAATAATGTTGATGGGTTTCATATAAATCACAGGTAAATGTAAAACTATATATCACAGGTAAATGTAAAACTATGACAAAGGTATTTATGGAAAAATACACAGCATATTGAATTACAACGAATTAACAATAAAAATACAATACTCAAGCAAAACATATCATAGGCAAACGGAACATAAATATAAATATTTAAGCGATTAATATTTAAGAATATTACGTAACACATTTTTTTATAAAAATTATTACAATCATTATTATACACTAGTGTCCCTAATACCCTGGACCGCACAACTGAGAACTAAATTCTAAGGGTATTTTTACAATAATATTTATCACTATCCTTTTTAGCTGTATGGAAACTGTGACCCCTGGAGCGGGACACTTTAACACCATGTACCTAATTTCAACAAATTTTGTTGAAGGCCTTAAGGGGAACAGGGCAATTATTGACCAGAAGCATCTTTGAACACTTAGACCTTAAGACGATGTCACATGCAAAATATGAAATCACTCGGATCATTCTCTTTTCGAGGGAGAAGATGTTTATAAGATTTGTTTATATAAATACATTGACCCTAGGGCGTGGTCAATAATGACCAAGGTGCATAATTTGGTCCAATACCTTTAAGTTATATCACATGCCAAATTTCGTAACTGTAGGCCTTATTTGTTGGCATGAATATTTAATATATTGAAGCTGACGAATGCATGAAAGCATGAACGGACTTAATGCACACACGGTCGCTAGTTAGACCCCACAATAGCTCACCTTGAGCACTTCGTGTCCATGTAAGCTAATACAATAACAAGAACAGTCAAAAAACAGTTCATTTCCTAGGATAAACTTGAATGTACAAGTACTTTAAAACGCCTTAACATGTGAAAATTGAAGAAATATACAAACATATGCAGCGCATAAACATGTCAAATATTAACAAACATAACTTAGTTTTGTACCACTGATTAATAAGTTTAAGAAGTAAAGATGAATTGAGTTTTAATTCAACATCAATTATATCATTTATACATAAATAAAAAAAATCAGCATCTTTGTTATGCAAACAAACTTACTATCTTGACAAATAAATAAATCTTGAACAACTATTACCATCGTAGTATGGCAAATAATGGTTCAAGTTGAAATTTGTTAGATATATAATAAATGCATAGATGAGAACTCATATCAAGTAAAATTTTACATTTCACAATCAATAGGTCAATCAATTGCAAGATCAATAATATAGTAAGTATATTAGTTACAAGAATGGATGGTAGAAAGGGGCATCACATATATACATTTTAAAACTCAGCCTAGGAAATTAACTGTAGCAGTGATTTTATCACCCGTGGCATCCTCTACGGCCTCCACAATAAGTTCTGGACCACTATATGTAAAATATACCATTGCAGAAGGATAGAGCTTTGCAAATGGCTTTTTTAATGTCATCCTTACAGTACCTATCATTCTACAACCAGGTTCATCAACAAAACCAGGTGACACACGATCTGATGCATAGATTGGAAAATGTTTTGTCCTCTGGTGCTTTTTAGTGGCACTATAACTGTGTCCTTCTTGTTTAGAACCTAAATGCACGGCTTGACCTTTTTTGGTATGAATAGAAAAAATACCAGAACAATGAGGACCTTTCTCTGTCTGCACTAACTTGGAAATTGGATGGACACTTGGATCAAATGTTTGACGTGATCGAACTCCATAGGTATACCTGAGGACTCTCTCAGATATAACCTCTGGATTGTGACCATATATCAAGGCTCCTTTCAGAACACACATACCTGAATCAAGGGGTGTGACCACATTCAATGTAGGAAATGCTTCCTTTAACCCTAACTGTAACAAAGGACATTGGGAGTACCCACCAACCATATATATGGCATGTATTTGTGTAAGATCTTCATCATTTAAAATCTCTTTCAATGATGCTATTGATCTCTTAATTGATTCATTGAACATGTAAGTTAGGGACGTACCTTTGATAATTAATTTATCACTAACCATTGTTATATCTTCATTAGATTCAAATATAGCTTCCCTAAATGATTGATTAGTCATACTCTGATATATATCACAGAGTGAGGGTGGTATACGAGTGGAAATTCGATTCCTACCACCGGTTTGCCCAATCTGCCTTTTCGTTAACTCAAATTCTCTCAACAATTCTAAATAGTCATCAGTTTCCGTTGTCTTAAATCTGTCATAAACAGTTGGTCCAACTATAGAGACCAACAATTGTTCGAACTCTCGATCAACCATTGTTCCGCCACAATCTGCACCAGAAGCTGGCTTTACTTCACGTAAATCATTTGACATTCCAAGTTTATGTAACGTGATATCAATTGTGCCACCTAAAATAATACAGATACATATCTTATATATTATTTTATTAAATGATTTCTACGACATTCTCCTATTATTCAGTCAGTTTTGCTCATATACATTATGCTCGAGTATATAAAATAATACACTATTATACCATTTCAAGAGAATCTGCAGTTTTTGTTATAAAAGTACATAAATATATGAAATGGGATCACAATTTCACTGATTTATCATCATTGAAATCATAATCGTTTAATTTCTTTATATGAAATGGGGCGTGAATTTTAATAGACGCTGGAATAAAGCACTTCACAATTGTATTAGAAAAGAAGTTTCATGACTCTCATATCATAAGAACTTACTAACCTCCAGCATCAAAGATGATATATTTGCTACCAGCAGGTGGTTTTATATCATCTATACCAACATCATTGACAATATTAGCAGTTGTTAAATGACGACAATATATGGAAGCTGCTTCAGGTTCTAAAACTAACTTTATATCATCTGATGGTATACCAGTCTGCAATACATCAAATATTACTATTTTAAACTAAACCACTAGTGTGTACACTGAGTCAATTAATGTTTATTATTACTTAAAAAGAACCAAAAATAATTTAGTAGATGTTCTTGTTTAAATCGTAACCTAGTCAATAAAAATGGTTAGTTTAAATACAGTTTATGAGTTCAAATTTACGATTTAAACAATGTTATTTTTGCATACCTTCATTGCAGCTTCTCGCATAAACTGCTTTGCTGCATCAGACCAAATGGCAGGAACGGTGATGACCCAGGTTTTACTTAAAACATAAGATACGTTTCCTAAGTGCTTCTGTAGACTTAGAGATAAGTATTTAATTGCCAATGAAAAGACATCAATAGCTGGTAATGTTTTACCATTTTCATCCTCAAGTTCAATATGTCTTGTAATCCCCTGAAATGTAAGACAATTGCTTGTAGACAACGTTAATCGCAGCGTTAAGTAAATTCTAAATGGAACATGCAAGAATAATTTAGATAAGGTTATATATTTTGATACATGTCTTGCTCAATGATATTTAGGTTTTGAGCTCTTAACGATGTTCAATAACTGCTGGCGGCAAACCATGCTGGCCAATTGGCGGCAAGTACAAATGATTACATCCTGCATCACATTTGCATAATGCAGATATAATATTATGTGAATTTTCATTCAATATTTATCACCTTTACGAGCTTTCTTTAACCATTTCTATTATACGAGTTTATAATTTGTTTCACAACCTATTGGGCGTATTTGTTTTTTGTAACAAAAGCAAATAAAAATAGGCGAACATAAAGAAACGAAATATTACCTACATGTACTTTAAAACAAGACAAGAAATAGATAAGACACATTGTAGAAGTCACCTAACATACCTCTCCCAGTTGTTTATACAATGCCATTTTAAATTGACGGAATAAAAAATATTTCTTATGTTCATTCCTTTCAAATAACATACTGTACTTCTCCTCAGCTTTATAACCAAAGGCTTTGATAGTTTTACCATCTGGTTTAATCAATATAACAGTCGGTGTTTTCTCAGTACACAATCCAGTACTAGAACTCCATTGTTTCATGTACCCCTCGGTTGGATCTTTATCATAGTCATCTTTAAAGGAGTATGCCCAACCTGAATATGTTGTTCCAAAATCTAAGCCACATACTAGATGACGTGATTGGCGAACTCTTAAAGACTTAGTAGGTGGCTGTTAAAGAAAAAATAAAGAAAGGAATTAAAGGTAGTTCGCTCCATGACGTAGCCGTATATTACTAACAAATTTGTATTTAGATATATGAATATTTTAGAATCTTAAGTCTGTACAAAGTGGAACAAATACTTGAAGCATATGGTTTAAAGTTTGTATATGTTGTAAATTTGCAATCTGTACACTTAACCATATTGTATATTTATTTCAATCATAATTATTGTAAGTATCATTATTATTAAGGTCAAATTTACTAATAATGATTAGAAATGTAGGGATCTAATGTTAAGGAAAATACATAGGTAAATATCAAAATGAAAATCAGCAAAAATATAAATGAATTAGTTTTGGAGTTATATAATAGGAAATATGAAAACATATGTTCTCTGTATAGCTCAGTGACTACATGATTTAAACGCCTATAATCACAGCAATGTACTAATGTGCTGAACAAATAAACTGCAAACTATAATACGAGTTACTAGTCGAACGTCCTTCTACGAAATCATGGATATGTGCTTGCTTTCATTTTGGATTTTCTAACAATCGTGGAAACAGGACAAACAAATTGAACATTTCGAATTGTGTAGGAGAATTGTAATGTAACAAAAAAACGTTAGCACGTTTAAGTTAACAATCGGTTGAAATTATTGTTAACCATAATCTAGCTCGATATTATTTTTACCTGAAATATTGGTTCTCTGTTGGCCTCTAAATTTAAATCTGTTAAGTATCTACTTAAACCAAAATCGGTAGTATTGCTTGGAACTGTTGATGGACGACTCCTTGACACTCCAGGCTTAAGGTACCATCTTCCTCCAGGGTTTCTACGGACTATTATAGACTCACCGCCATTTAATGTTGTAAACTTGTCTGAGGGTATACTATAACCCACGTTCACGTTGAGTTGCTCACATTTACCCAACCTATGAAGATGTTTAAACACCCAAAGTCTTCTGTTATCAGCAGTGAACCACTTTCTATTCATTTGGACAACAGTTATCGTTGGTATACTGCCAATACTGCATCTGTTGAAGTAGAGAATTGCAGCAAATTCATTGTGTATATTGCTTAAACTTACCACAGCAACAGGAGTTCATAGTAAATATGGCCGCATCCATATCAAGGAAATCTACACGTTTCGAATAAAATTTGATAACAGTGTCGATTTGACTTTGATAGGGAAAATATGTTAGATCCTCGCTGAATTATATTTTACTGACATAAAATTACAATGTACTTTTGATTTTAGTAAATAAAATAAAGACCAACGACCTTCAAAAACAGTAATAAAATTACTCACCTTCCTTCACAAATGTCATCTAACGTTTCTCCTATATATTTATAACTGTGATTACATCTTTTATCAAATTTGTTGTTAATAGAGTCTTGGGAGTAAAATATCTCCGATGGTGACAGTAACATTTTGGTCACTGTCGTTAATAAATCATATAATGTCAGTCAGTAAAGTCCGTCAATCCGAGTAACAAATACGTTTAAATTACTCAACGTTATGAATTGTACTGTGAACTACCTCGTAAATTATGATATAAGCCGTGCATTATCATTTTCAGAAAAACATTCTAAAGAAATCATGCAGGCCGCCACTTAACGATTTTCCGAAAACGATATCATCACCTTGTCACATGACTTCTATTGTATTCATATTAAGTCAAAAAAGCGGTACAAACTGCATGTGTAAAATGTTAATGCAAAAAATATATACAATTAAAAAAATCCCCCGTTGATTTTTAACTAATTTTAACCTCTGTTCAACGACACCTCTCTCTAACGCCGAACGCCATACAACGCCACTGCGCTAAAAATAGACACAACTACAGATTTCCCATGTCTAAAAATAGAAATGATTGATTTGCGCGAGTAAAGCATGTATACAGACGCTTACTAAATTGGTTCCCGTTTTCTTTGTGGAAAGCATCAATATGCATTGAATGACGGAAGCCAGCCAACTTCACCGGAAACATTCGTTTGGAAGTTTGTTCGCTAATTTCTGAACATAAAAAGAGCCACTATTACAATAAATGTGATAATTACAGGTACGTTGTGTTTGATACTATTGTTTTGTTATCGTTCTCTGTTTACACGCGTTATACCGCCGAATTGTTAGTATGGGCATTAAAATATGTGAGATAACAGCGATTAACGTTTTATACAAAGAAATATCGAGTGAAAACAATTACGTTTTTCTAATGACGACTGATATCCATCGTTAGTTTTGACTAGGATCTAGCCTAAGATTTATGAACGTTCTAGCAAGTTCTAAGTACTAGGGTATTTGCATGTTTTAAAATGTGAGGTTAATATGCTCTATGCAAAAGATTTTCTTTTCTTTACTTCTTATTTGTTAAGTTTTGTCATGCTAAAAACTTATCATTGTCTATTTTCTTTACAGGATGTCAAGAAGTGAAATATAGATTAATATGACGATCGGGATCCAACTCAGAAATGACAGAGAATGTTTACTCGGTCTAATGAAAACATCGATGAAATTTTCATGAAACAATATAATTATTAAATGATCTCAATGTTACACTGTTGTTCTCCTTATTCCATTTTATTTATTTTATATTTATTTTATAATCCTCGACGATTGATTAAAAGTATGTACAAAACTTTTATCAGAAAGAAACTGATTGTTTTGTCATAAGGAACTGAAGTTCGGTAAAACCTAGTTCAATATATTTGTGGTTTGTCTGAAACAAACCAGTAATAAGCATCTCAACAGGCTTAAAACAGTCTACATTGTAAGCACTCAACAATTGATAATAATATGGTAAGTTGGCTTATTGAAGAAATCATGTACAGATCTGTAAAACCACAAATCTACTAATATTACACTGAGAAAACATTCTACCAAGCTTTAAATTACCTTCAACAATAGGGCCTAAGTATGCTAGTACTGTAATATACATGTCCTAAAAAGCAATGCATGTTATCACATTACAAAGACTCGACATAAATTAAGGGTCGACTTAAAACCTCTGCACAAAGCCAACCTCTCTACAAAGCCACTTTTGCGGATTTCCAGAAAAGTGGCTTTGTGGTGAGGTTGGACTGTAAAAATTTCAGCATTTCATGTCATAATTGCTAAAAAATAACTTGACGATAACACATAATTTATAGATCATGAACAAAAGTTAAACCTAGATGTATAAATTTATACGATGAAGTTTTTTTTCATATGGTAAGTTAGTATTATGTCTATGTTGATATTCGTATTAGATTATTAGCTAATAGGGAGGAAAAATAAAAATAAACCATCGAAGTCAATAAGGCATGATAAAAAGTAAGAGAAAAGGACAGAATAAACGAATAATGTTCTCCGTTACAATATCTAAAGTATCTGATACTAAACACGTAATATCTAAACTACGTTATCAATGTAGAGTCATCCAAAGGATGTGTACCTGATACAAAAATAGTTGAGAAGTCTTTAAGAGCTCATCACAGATGGCTGGATGGCTTTATACGACCCAGCAACGTCGTTGTTCACATCATTGTTATATTATTCATGAATGACACATAAACAGCCAACTTTTCAAGTGTTTGCAGACTTTATTCACTTACTTTCTCATTTAAACTTCTCAGTAAAAAATAACAAAATAAAAAGTCAATTTAAATTCAGTTGATCATATAATCTAATTGTCAATGTTTTCTTCATTTGCCTCACATGGAATTTTAACCATTTTAAAAGTTTTACGACAGAAAATCTTCCTTAGAAGTTTTCACTATGTTTGTTTGTTTGTTGGGTTTAACGCCGTAGCAACACATTGTATAGGTCATATAACGGCGGTCAGTTAACCTACCCACTTCTCCTGGAAAAGGCTAAATCTCTGGATTTAACTGTTAACCAACTACTAAGCGCAAACTTTCGGCAGTGGTTGACAACTGCCCTACTTAATTAAAAATCATTGGTAGGAGGGAGAATGGCCGTAGAAATAATTCAGGCCTCCTAGTGAAACCTTCAAAACCTTTAAAAACCTTTAATTTCAGAGCAAACCTTAAAACCTTTACATTTCCCAAGAAAACCTTTAAAACGCCAAAATAGCCTGTAATTCTCACTCAAAACCTTTATATTTGCTCTGACTGGTTGCCGTGCTAGCTTAAAGCAAGTAATGGACATCAAACATACATAAGGAACAATCTTATGCCGCGTGGTCACACATTAATGTTTCGTTCCTAATGCAATGTTAAATGTTGATGTCAGTTTCGACTTTTTACACAAATCGATTTTGTATACCAAGAGCGTTTTCAAGCGTATCCACACGATACTGGTTCAATTTAGATACGGTTGAAAACGCATTCTGCTTACAGGTATGTGTTTACATCTGACATTATATAAATCGAAATTTGAAACAAAAGTAGATTACACAGATCAATGTCCATTGAGGTTTAATTTTACATTGTATCTGTGGATTTATAATCCTGAAATCTTAAGTCATCATTTTTTAAAGCTTAAGAATGAAATTAATATAGAAAAAAAACGATGTTGTGCGACGATTTATAAATGTTGTGACTGACGTTCTACACGACATTCTATACAAGTCATATTGCATAGTGGGTATTAAGTAAAGATTTGCCAAATTTAGTACATGTATCACGAGATGTCCCTTTACATACTTTATTTACATGATAATGAAAGAAGATTTGCCCGGCATCCAATTTCCTTTCTCTTGTATCAGCGACTGTAATTATTTGTTGTTTACTTTGGCAATAATACATACATACTTGGAAAAAAGGATTCACAGTGGAATCATATGTTATTATACTATAGTGACAAAAAAAAGTTTCAATTTTTATCCAATCGTCAATTCAACTTATCAACAGTTTTCAATCTTTAAAATTTCTAAGAACATTTTTATTTGATTTCTTATTCAGTTTATGTCACGACTGGTTAGCTCATTGTTTGTGAGTTCAACAGTACCCATACACCTTCGTATTAGGACAGTGAATATGTCGATTGCTTTTTTATCATCTTTACCTTTTAAGGAATTTAGCAAACTTAAACTCATAAAACAATAAATCTAATACACACTTAAACCCTAGAAATCTTCTTCATTGAGACAGATTTGGAATACATTAAAAGCTTAACTACAGTATTTGCATTTAAAACGCATGTTATTGTTTTCATGTGACATTGACTTAATTGAATGAGGAGCGGAATGACTCTACAGCAGCAAGTTGTGGCAATAATACTACATCTGAGATTCGCTGAGAGAAAACAACGAAGCTTTTGTGATAGAGCAGTTAACACAAGTGCATAAATATTATAATCTATGGTAATGAAGGAAATTGGAAGATTTTTCAGCTTACTGTTTCAAATACTTTAAAATTGAAATGCATTAGCTAAATTTACTATTACTTCATAAGTATACTGGTTAAAAACAATTTTGTATAAGTTTGTCTCACAATACTATCTCTCTTCGTGGCATTGTAAGATACCAAACTCGCAGCTGGTAGCGCCACGGGGGTTGTTATACCCTTCCATGTAAATTTGGTAATTAAATGTCAATTTTCCTCCAATAATAATGTAGATGAAGAAGTTGTCGGCCATGTGGAGTAGTAGGTAAGCACTGGTTATAGACAAGGATCCAAGAAAGTTAGGTTATCCCCATTGGTCGCCGTAACGTACAATTGCATTGACGGCTTTTAAACCAGGATAAAACTATTTAACATCAATCCCAACACAAAAGTCAAATAATTAAGAACAGTGAGTACAACAGTCACTTCAACAACTCACTGACGAAATGACATGGTCCGAGTTTAGGTAATGATCATGACTTTTACCAGTGAAAGCAGTCAGATGTACACGAAACGTGGATGCACTGTACTAGAGAACATGCATCCTATGAGTAACTGCAAGGTGTAGCAAGAGAGTCGCAGTTGATTACTGATATAAGGGAATTTTTAAACAAAAGTAACTAATTAACAGTCTAACAGTTTATATCTTAAATAAACATAACACATATATCAATAAACACATATATTTGGTAATGCACAGAGGGTACGCTTCTAAAACAATCACGTTTCTAATAAATAATAATACTAATGTAAATATCAAACACTCTGAAAGCAAAACGTGTCTCTTGAGAGACAAGCAAATGGTTTACCAAAACCAAACAAAATGAAGCAAGCTGTTTTGTGTGCTGCAATTGGTAACATATAACAAGCATGCACAATTTACAATATTTGAAGGTATAATTTACCAGACGTATGCATCTATCGGATGCTGCCACCGAAAACTGAAACAACCAATTTGATAGCGATAGCATCTAACTCAATGCAGTGAACACAAATATTTGAACAATAACTTATGACAAACCTTTTATTACTCAAAATTCGACTTGACTGTAACCTTTAGTTTCGAGCAAATTGATTTGACTGTAAACTTTTATTTTCTTGCAAGTCAACACAATTCATCAAATGCAGTTCGCAAGCAGATCATGTATTAATCATAAATTTGACGTTTTTCTGCTCCAAATAACCTATGGATTCTTTTCCATTTATTATTTTTCAGAATGGTTAAACTGTATTATCTTATTCTATTATACCATTTATTTAAGATACACATGAATGCGAGTTAATTAGTAATGCAGCTATATCTATTGGAAAATTTCAACATTATGTGTAAAAAGGTTCCTATTTTTAGACTTTCAATCTGTCAATATGCACTGCTTTAACAAATCCTCTATCCAAATTGCAAAGTACATAAATAGTCAAAAATGATAGCATGAACTTCAAGGAGTTCGCAGAAATAAACTACAACATTTTCATTTATTTCTTTTCCAACATTTTATCAATATCTTTAATAACATTAGAAGTTCTCATTAAAGCTTCCCTCACACTGTTAAAACCTTCTAAAGATGATGGTAGTGGTGTTTTAGAGGAATAGAGACTATTGTGTGACGACACAGATGATTGACCAATAGGATTAGGTCTTACAGATGGAATTGATGTGGATAAAGTAGATGAGCCAATCAAATCTCTCCTTGTATCGTGACTGCTTGAGATCAAGCTTCCGGAAGACCTGGAGTGCATGGAAGGCGGAGAATGAATTTGAACAGTTCTTTGAGTATTTTCATGATAATTATGGTTTGCTTTGTAGCCTTTAGGATCTGGTCTTCGTAAAATACTCGGTCTAGCTGCCTGACCTACATTATTTATACCACTAGAACTATCTGGCGATGATTTCTTCAATAGAGTATTATCAACAATATCTGAGAAACCAGGTTAAGGAAACTAAAATTACGATAACACTTATGGCTAGAATTTTAGTGGCTGGAGTTAGAAAACAGGTAAGCGATATATATGAAACATATGTATTTTTTTTCTTGAAGAATTGCTAGTTTTCTAGGACAGCGTGAGAAATTACTGGCGATGAATGTCCCAGAAGTATGCTAAGACGCTGTGTCAAACATGAAACATTACTGAAAAGGCAAACATGTCCATGATTCATTATGATTTATTTAGTAAAGGATACAGTTAAAACATTGAATCTTCTGAAGTTCCTTTTCTACAGACCTGAAATACATTCATATAGCAATCATGTTTAAACTTAAACTTACATATAGTGTGCTTTTACAAGCTTATAAAGCAAAGGGCGGCCAAAATACAAACAAAAAACACATGGTTAAAAACAAGTTAACTGTTGGTGTTGAAATATAAAACTTTTCTATAACTACCGGTAATCATTTATACATGTGATAACCTACACCACCATAGTAATGTGTTTGTTTTTGTTGGGTTTAACGCCGTTGCAACAAAATGGTCATATAACGGCGGTCAGTCAACCTACTCAAGCCTCCTCGAAAGGCTAAATCTCTGGATTAAGCTTTCAACCAATTACAAAGCACATACTTTCGTCAGTGGCTGACAACTGCCCTACAAATTAAAAATTATTGGTAGAAGGTAGAAAGGCCGTAAAAATAATTTCATGACCAAATCCACGAAAGTATGCCCCGCCCGGGAATCGAACCAACGACCCCTCGATCAGTAGATTGCGTGCTACCAACTGAGCTAACTTTGTGATAAAATCCAAAAAATAGCGTACAAGTTCATATTGTTCTGATTTTTCTCTCTGTAAAATATCTGCCTCTGTGCTGGTGAACTATTTACCCATTCAGCCCATTCTCTAGCTACGTCAATATATCTGGAAATAGCAAATAAATCCTTATAGTTCCTTATATAGAACGTATAAATACGTAATGTTTTCGATTTTAAAAATTATAACGCAATATACATAAATATTTTACAAGGAATTATATGATACATTTACCTAAATATACAAAACGTTTTTGAAAAATACGAATAACTGACAGTTTGTTTTTGTAAGGAGATACTCTGACGCCATAAAATATCAGGTTGAGTCGATGTCAAATTTCCAAGTTTGACTTTAGTTTTAGATTCTTATCTATTTGATGTTTCAATCATACGATTTTCAAAGTAACATCCGTTGAAACGAAAGCTACACAAATTAATGAGGATTCATTACATCATCAAAGCAAATGAAAATAAGAGAGTCCAATAATTCCGTGAAAGTAGACATGGTCTTGAATCTAGATATCTCTAGTCGAAAACCCGTCGTGATGTCTCGAGGATTCAGAGAACTAAAAGCAGGGAGGGTCAAGTAAACTATAGAAAATGCATAAGGTAAGTGAATTTCTGGAGTCTGCTATTTGGAACTTGTGAATACTAGATGGCGCTTGTTTTTAGCTATTTTGAAGTGACAATTTTTCAGGACCAGGACAACATATCATCAAAAATCTTACGACAATTTAACAATACAATATAGAAAGATTTATTACTAAAACCAGTCGTAAGACGCTTGGTAATACGGGCCCTATGCCATTATCGAACGTTATAACTCAACTGTATGCTAATATATGTTACCTTTTATAGATTCCTGGATGTTGTATGTCAATCATCTGGTATTGTCCATTTGGTAATAATAGTTTACATGTACCAGATTTCTTATCTGACAATATATTAGAGCAACCAGAATTCTGAAATGAAACGCATTTGTGATATTTCATAGTGATAAGAACGTTGTAAGAAGAGTCGCTTTATAATTTACCAACGGGGAATAATTACATTACTCATTCACAGTTGTACATAGTGTTAATGCAACACATGTAACATTGATAGAAAATGCTAATTGTGGTCGTTAGCACTGCCATCGCTGCAGGTAACATAATCATAAATGTCGGCTTATACAATACTCATTAGTAATGTTTAAATGTTACATGCCGATTTTCCCTAAGACATTATTTTCCAACTTAATATCAAGTTTTTTATTACTGTATCTACTAACGCAATTCAATTACTTTCTAAGTCACATTTCCAAGGGGGGAGAATTGAGAAACAAAATGCCCACGTATAAAATGTACAAACATTTATCAAATATAAGCTATTCCAATACTTCACAGACTACCCACGTACGTAACAGATATGGTAAAAAGTCATGTAGAAATGTTGCTCCTTCCTTAAGAAGCTTCCTACCAACTCAATTTAGAAAATGTCCTTATGAGTTACTTTTAACACTTCTTTTCTCAATGAATGAATTTTTTTGTAAACGCAAAAGCTGCTTAACTTTATGGGTAAAAAAGATGGGTGAGAAACCTAGCTGCAAGTTTCATAATTGGTATAATTTGAGGTTGTATGTGCAAATCCCTTCTAGTATATGCAATACATCACCTCATTTTCTTCATATAACATGAGCTTTTTAATAGCACCTATTTATGACAATATTTAAAATTGCAATTAATTTCTGTTAATCAGTGTTAATTGCATGTACAAAATTATCATGATCATTTAGAGGTAGTGCTTAATTCATACACCTGAACGGAATGTTAGTCTGATTATACAGAGTCTTTCAAATCAAAATCAATAATATGTTTCAGTTAATATGTATTAAGTATTAAGTTTTTTTCATATCATATTCACCATGTTATATAGTCAGTTATACATTGGATAACCTTTTGAGCTTACGCTATTTGGCATTTGGTTAAAGGTATGTTTCACATAAACCTAAAGGTTTCTTTTGATTAGTTTTCTTTAAAACGACATATAGAATCTTTATCCAATAATAATATTGAGGTTATTTAATAAGCTACCTGTAAAAACCACGTAAAACAGCAATCAGAAAAAATCACAATAATGAGATTAACATATTTGATCTCAATGACAAAACTGCCCATCTCATCACTATCTATCCCTTCGGTTTGCATGTGCAACCTTGTTTCGTCATATATGGTTTGGTTTTAAGTCAGTAGTTTTTTAATATTTACATTCTAAATAAATTAAATAATTAAAACAAATAAGCAAAAATGTTAATTGAGATCAATTTGATTACATTCTGATAATTATTTGTGAATACAGTGCTTTTGGGGCAGACTATTACTTTAAAAAGCTTAAATGAAGTTACAAAAATATACTAGTATAAAAACAGACAAATTTGAAACAAGAGTTGATTTATGTTAGTTCATCAAGAAAATAT
The DNA here is from genome assembly GCA_025267735.1 of Mactra quadrangularis. NCBI lineage: Eukaryota > Metazoa > Mollusca > Bivalvia > Venerida > Mactridae > Mactra > Mactra quadrangularis. Next base: position 36,495,311 of record CM046293.1, read on the forward strand.
TATATTCCAAAGGTTAATATTCTAAGTACAGTATAACCTCTGCTAACGGAACCTTGGTAGGCTGACGTCATCAAATATCCGTCGTACACACTCAGCTAGTTGACGATATTAAATGAAAACTTATCTGTTATTGTACTTATAATTAAAAGCTTCGATGGAATAAATTCTGTCTAAGTTAAAGTTGAGGTTTAAGAGCCGAATCAGACATTTACTCCCGGAAGACGATGATAATTCATGCTAAATATCATTCGCCATTAGACAGGTATAACGAACAAATTTGACGGTACCAGAAACGATTTTCCTAGTGTATTGTTTCTTCAGCGTAAAACTAACCATCATGCTAGGAATTTTAACTGTAATAATGATTTATTTTAAAAACTTTGTAATCATATTAAAACTTTTTACTTTTGTCGATCAGCGCCCGCTAATAACTGAATTTAAATTACGGAACGGATAACGGCCAATTTCCGTACCGAAAACGGCTGTTTTTCGTGATCGGTAGAAAATGTCTACCTCTGCAGAGCAACACCTCTGCAGAGCGACACTTTTTTCGAACTCCGCCGAAAGTCGCTCTACAGAGGTTACACTGTAACAGCGCTTTAAAGCTTTTAAATTTATAAAACAATATATTGTACTTTAAACGAACATTTATGAAGCAGCGTTTAAAAACTGAACAGTTCATCACATCAACATCACTTTAAAGCTGAATATTTATACAAGAATCGTATTCAGTTATGATTTGAAAAACAGGTCAATGGTTTCAGACATCACAGTTTTACCCATTTCTTGTTTTGACTTTCACGCAATTTACACATTTTTAGAGGATTATGACAATCAGTTCACTATACCAGTTTTTATTGACTTTTGAAAGTTATTCTATACTATTCCATAATGAGCGAACCGCTCTCAAGAGATCTATACACGCTTTTGTATAATACCCTGCGCATTGAACCTGGATTTAACGTTAGAAGAGCATACCAATCACCATTGTATCATGCCTAGGACGTTCGTAGACAAAGAACTTTGACTAATGTTGGCAACTAATTATAATAATAAGTAGATTCATTTCAGATTAGTTCACTATTGTTAACTGGTAGTCACTTTCTTTTATCAACATGAAACTGAAAATTAATGTTGACCTTAATTATGCAATTTATTGGGATGACAGCTACTTTCAAGATAACATTGGTGTTACATTTGATCAATGATACATTTTAGACTTCAAAATCATAGAAATCACCTCGCCTACAACAGGTTATTATTAATATTCTTTAAGTTTGATATCCATTTCATAGGAATAATAAGTATACATTTGTTTATGATAGTTTTCTGATTTCTATCAGTTGCTATGGTAAACAGTTACCATAAGACAAAGAAAATAAATCAAATTAACAGTCAATAATTATTATTTATTTTAGTCTAGTTTTGAACTGAAAGTGATACTACGCTCACATAGTCATATGGAAAACTGCTATTATACAAATTGGGATGACAAGCAAGAACCAAAGTGTAGACACAACTTAGAAACAATGTATATCAGTATGTCAGAGGCACATGAAAGGGTCAATATAAAGACGAAAATTATTAAAGTTAAATTCGTAAAACTTGAGTTGAAACAGCGTTTCATTTTGCAGGGGATCAAACTTTGGGAAAAAACATAGTTTAGATGGAAATGGTTAGTGTTGTCCAATATTTGCATTAAGTATGCAGACAACTCACATTTTGTAACTGTATTTACTCATCCATCCATTTCAGCAGTTCTTATACTATTAATTACTTACAGTTCTACAAGAAGCTCATGACATATCACAGTTTTGTTAAAATGTGACATTGTATAAACTACTAGATGTTTTACTATGAAACCTGGATTGCGGGATTTGGCGAAAAAAATGTTAATCAGACGGACATAGAAAACTGGTATCAACATAGATAAAACATTTTAGCATCTTCGCGAAGACTACAATTTTCAAGATTTATAGAGTAAGTAGAATCAGATATCAATCAGATACAAGACAGCTAGAGATAGATAGATTGAAATTCAGCGTAAACATTTTATACTTAGTATACTTGGTCGTGCAACATATTGATCATACAAGTATTATCAACACTGCTGTAATATCAAATACAAGTATATGTAAAACCATATATGGTTTGGTTTGAATGAAATGTATTTCAGTGCAAACCATAGTGAGGGAAGGCCAATTGATAGTCACTCGGAACACTATTGATTGAACATCTTAAACGAATTTTATTAACAAAAGATATTTTTGTCTAGTATGTACCTAATTTCAATGTCATGTTGATGGCATTGCGTTCAATATATCTCATTTAATTTTTCAATAACGTATCTACTCTATCAAGCCTTTAGGGTATAACACTTGTTTTGGTAGTGACTAAGATTGTATGACAAACAAACACATTGATAGAACATTTTAAGGGACTTTAAGATGGTTTGTCCGGTAAAATAAAGTGAAAAAGCTTCAAGTATCAAAACAGTACACTTCTCACTTGGTTAAGACACAACTTAGCATAAATCTGACTTCTGTGTTGCATGTTTTGTGGCTAGATATAACGGTAGTATTTCAGTATGGCACAGTGAGTGGATATAAAGGCACTTGGTTACAATACTTCAGTGAAAGTTTGGTTGAAATCAAATGACAAATGTAGATGTAATTCTGAATAGAATTTATTACATATGTCTAATCATTAACCAGCAAGGAAGATAAGTGTCGTATGCTTAATTAAATGTTGTCTGCTAAATTTAACATTTTATCCAATTTTTAAAAATGGTGGAAATATTGTCTGAATGACAGTTTGGAACCAGGCGCCGCATAAACAATTTTCTAACTCAATCCTGTCAAGAGATATTCAAATACAGTACTAGTAACATTATCAATATACCTATGCATAAGCCTCGATTTATTTCACTTGCCAGCAAAGATGAAAAAGTCTTGAAACAAGCAAAACTTGAAAGTTTCACCTCTGTTATGATGTAACAACTATACTACAACTTTGCTCTCCCAGATTATTAAGTTGTGTCTTTACAGTCAAATTGAACACAAGGTGCATAATTTGCTTTTAGAGGACCACTTTATAATATAAAAACCATTTTTCTAAACTTTTAGTTGATTTTGAGTCAGCAAATATGACAGCAAAAGACAGTACATGAAAGGTTACAGTAAATAATCTATTGAATAGCATACATCGTATTTACACATTCCAGTCTTACGTTATCAACAGCATTGTTTTAAATCGCAGGTTTAAAGTTGTTAATTGACCCAACCAAGAGTAACTCAACTTATTTATGGCCAGTGGTCAATCCCAGGGGTGCAGCAAACTAACAGAAGAGATTTCAATAACAATTTACATGAAAACTAAACACTGCTAAATGTTCAAACCAAGGGTGTAGCAACACACCTTTGACTGTCCAAGTGTTGGCGTTTCGATGTAAACAAATTGATTTTTGAAAGGACAAAACCGACGCCTGCATACATGACAGAAGCTGCCAGCCAAGCTGTAAACAATTACATGTCTTTGACAATGTATAAAATGATTTATAAATTTTATTAATTAAAACCAGCTATTGGCAATGTAAAGCATGCTCTATTCCAGAATCCAGCAATCTATATTCAAATCGATAGCAGATCAAGCACTTACAATAAATTCAACAAGAATGTCAATGTTTCACCTTATAAGGTAAATAAGTTAGTTAGAGATTAAGCATTAACAAGTATTTTGTCGAAAGTGATAATAAAGAGAGTCAATGACCAAAGTATAAAAAGGTAATAATAGCAGCATAAATGAAACAAAATTTAATACAAAATTACCTGTACTGTGGTAGACAGTGTACTTTGATCTAATGATTTATTTAATCTTTTAGAGAAGTCCCAAGTCATATCCAGACAAGTACGATCAGTAAAGGATATTCTTATTTGACCGTTAGATAAAGCTGTAAACTTCCCATAACCTGATATCTCACATTCTTCAAGAACAGTAGTAGACATGGGCTCTGTTATAGTGATCTCTTCATGCTACAACATATCATATACATGGGTGAAAGTTCAACATTTTCAAAATCCTGAAATTTCATGTTTTTAAGGCCACATTACCATATGGAAAGAACACTTTCTCTGTTCCAAAAATCCTGAACTTCAGGATCAGTCCTGAATACTTTTACCCATGCATATACATTTACAATGGATTTATAATATACAGGTTTAAGCGCCATGTCAACACATTTTGGTTATTTTACGGCGTCCAGCGCACCTAACCTAGCATTCCTGGCCCCTTGTCTACAACCAGTAATCACATATCCTTCCACAAGGCCGGAAACTTATCCATATACCTAATAAATAGAGGAAAATAGGCATTATTGTCAAATTAAAAAGGAAGGGTATAACCTCCCCGGCTGGGATTCCAACCCGTACCCTGTTCGAGACACTAGATTCCAAGTCAAATGCTCTACCAACTGCGCTACCAACTCGGATTACATTTACAATGGAAGCATAATTCTTGTGAATAGTGTTTTTCATATTTATTTCAGAGCATGTTTATATTGTTATCAAAGTAGTTCCTCTTACAGTACATTAGGCATACGAGATGTCAATATAAAAGTGTATCACAATTGTGATTCCATTATGTCATGTTACACAGAGGAAGGAAGTTAACTTATAACACAAGGTCTACATAACTGTACATAGTAGAAAATGATATCTATATGACAAAGATAACGGACAAGATTCTATGATCTGTTATATTTAGTAGACTCAATTATATATTATAGTTCAAGCAGGATATCATCAATGTGGAGAAATTACATCAACAGACGTAGGCCTTATTAAGATTTCAGAAACCATAATTCAATTTTAAGGTGAATGAGATAGACTAGAAAGCAGTTTCACAATTAAAACATGTGAAAAACCTCTTCCATGTCTGCATTTACATGCGGAGATAACTTAAATAAACATCTAAGAATGCATGACATACATGATGTTAAATAAAGCTCTTATGATGCAGAAACAAATAATCAAATCAAATTTTAACATGGTATTTGTAGAGTATGAAGTAGTTGAAATTTGATTGCTTTGATTATAGTAACCCAACTAGCTCATTTAGTATTGCACAAGTTTACTGATTGATGGATCGAAGATTCGATTCCCTGGAGAGGCATACTTACGTTGAGCTTGGTCAAAAAATTTCTACAGCCATTCTTTCTCCTACCACTGATTCTAGGACAGTTATCAGTCAATGACGAAAGTATGCCCCTAGTAAATCGATTTCCATAACTTCGGCCTTCCAAGGACATTGGTTAGGATGACTGACCACCGTTGCATAATCTATAAATTGTGTTGCTACACTATTTAACCCAACCAAAAATTCACTTTGATTACCAAAATTTCAGTAAACTTCCCAGTAAATTATGATATAATACCTTCCAACAGCACAATCCAACAGATGAAGGCAAGTTGATCTCTTCTTGTCGTATGTAACCTAAAAATCTATGAGCACGATTGATTAGATTCTTAATAGAATAACTTCCTTTAGTAGCAGGAGGAGGTGACTTGATGGAATAAGTTCTTTCTTCAACCTGGCAAAATGTACAACAAAGCATCAATGAGTTAGTGAATTTAGAGTACTGAGGTAAAAGTACAGATTTATTAAATTGCTAATGATAATAGTGTTTATAGGCATGCACGCTATCAAATACCCAATCAAGTATACTGATTGTTGTAGTGTATTATGTTTACATATTATAATTCTTTATCAAATTGTGGGTCATCTGGTAGTAAACAAAAATACAATTTTAAGAATGGCTGAATGTTAAGATGGCCGATAAACAATTTATCTTTTGTCTCAAAGACCTGACATTATAACACTATACAGACAAATTGTTTATCTACTTGTCTAACTTCAGTAATTTGTATTCAGAAAACGTCCAAATTTTCTGACATTTAATTACCAACCTCTTTCACACAGCAATGAAGATCCCCGGTTGTCTAAGACAACTTATACCCAAACTTGTTATTAAAGGTTATCAACAATTCATCCCCTTCTATTAAAAATATCTTGATTTTAACAATATTTCAAAATTTGGTCTTGAAGTACAAAAATCTGCAAGTTAAGTTTAATCCAAAACTTTGTCAACCTGTTTTTAATTTTTCATATTCCTAACTTTAATGTTGCAGAATTTTCGTCAAATGGTATGACCTCCAGCTGTTTAGAAATAACCTTGAACCTCCTCTTTCTAGCTATAAGAATTTATCCCTTACAAAATCTAACAATAGATGAAACGTTTACCTCAGTACCATGTGGTATAATATGAAGAAAGAAATGAGCCGCCATTCCTTGTGATGTCAGCACACTTCCATCACCTGGGTAGACTTCTATAACTTTTATTGTTGGTAATCTCACAATACTGAAACATCATAATTTATTCACTTCAATTTGATCAACATGTATCATCATATTTGGCCAGCAAAATCAATAGATGAAAGCAAAGCCTGAGGCTAGAAAATTTATTAGGGTATATATACATTTTACATTGCCTTGTGAAAAGGTTTAAGAGAGAAAACATGATATACTATCTGCTACTGGATTCAAACCCATCATCTGCATGCAAGTCAGATGCTTTACCAAATGAACCATTTTGGTAAAACACCACAATCATGTTTTTCCTCATATATCATGTAATGAGTTGTTAGAAATTGAAATTACCTGACAAAACTTTCCAATGCAATGTCATTAAAATACATTATTACAAATGTAACTCATGCAATATGTAAAAACGGTATCCATTACAAAATGTCAATCACTAGATTTTAATGTGGAAGGACAGATGCATGCACAAGCACACTTATCACAAAAGCTCATGCAGAAAACAATATTTTAAGGTGTGCCAAAATCTGAAGTATCTTCCAAGTTGCAAGATATGTTCGGTAAACAAACTAAATCTAAAAATCAATATGTCTGAGAACAAAACATCTGAATTTATGTATATATTTCATTAAGAATGAGATTTTCTGTATTATTTATCTTTTAAGTCTGAAAGCCTTTTTGGTATTGATAGCAATAAAATCTCATAACAAAACAATATCAACAAATATTAAATTGCTGTTTGTTAAGTCAAGGTTGCATGAAACCATAACAAGTAATAACTACAGTTGCAATATCAGTAAGAACGCTAAATGGTGGCTCCTGGAATCATGTGTCAATATTAGAAACATTTAAATTACAATGTACTTCATAAATAAGGGATCTTAGTCGGTTACTTCCCCTTGTACACTTTTCAAATAGGCAGGTCCAATTAGATGGATTACTCTGATTTTATTCTTACTTTTCAATGTCAATTTGCAAAAATTAATTTTAAATAACTTTTTTGTAAATCATTTAATTTGTTTGAAATTCAAGCTAAGTATTTTTAGGGTAAAGAACTATTTAAATTTTATCACTTCTGTAAATATCTTTATTAACAAGAAAGATATAAGATGAAATATTTTGTTATCCTTACATAGGAATTTAATGTTAACATCCAAGGATTCCAACTGTAAGGACCTACTTAACAATTGGATTGCTTCAGATTTTATCAGGGAAAGATATCTGACTAATGTCCCTAATTAGATTCAAGTTCAGTATCTAGCAACCAGCAATTTACATAAAAATTACTTACCGATACACGATACCATCAATTAGTAAAACTTTCAAACGACCTTGAGAGAATGTGGATGGATCTTCCATTGGATTTTTACCATCGTCATAGGCTTGTTTAGTTTGTGTTTTATGTAAATGTTGACCTGGACATGAAAGTGGCAGGGGCAAAGGTACTTCTGACATTTCACAATTTTTACGATTGATTTTCTTTAGCTTGGACGAATGTCTAATCTTCTCTTGCTTGGAATCTGATTCTGTAACAATGACAATTGGATTCATATTCAATGTTTGTTAAGTGAAAAAAGCCTAATCTGACAGATTATGCTATGGGTGGAATGGTAAGTCAAATTACATATCTCTAGCATTATAAGTAATTTCTTCCAAAGTTTTTGACTGATAATAATGTATAATACAAATATAATATTAGAATTTAACAAGTTATTCCAATTCAAAAACCAGTTTAAACAAGCATAAAGAGTGGATTCATACAGGGAAAAGATCTGGACATCCAAATATTTTTTCAAATATACTGGATACCCTAGTAAATATTGCTTGATCTACTCGTAACTCCTGACAGGCAAGTCATAATGATTGCAATTTGAACAACTGTATCTGTATCAAACAAACATACCCAAACATAAAGGAATTTATTGCTATAGTTAAATAAAAAATATAAATGAATTGTTTTTAGTTTACCTTTCAAATGATCTGATTTTGGAATTCCACTTTTAGCAACATCATTGGCCATTTTAACTATATTATTAAAATAGATGGGACATTCGTCACAAGAGATATGTCTTGTTAACCAAGTGTACTTATAACGAGTCTTCTTGTCTGTATCACATTTTAATGTTAAGGCAACACTAGAGTCACATTGTGTACATTTATGATGAAGTAACGACGTGTCTTGTGGTCCTGAGTCACCCGAATCATTACTTTCATAGTTTTTTGAATTTCTGTCATTACTTTTGGGAGCATGCTTTTCATGGTTTTCAATGTCATGTCCTTTGTTGGCTTCACCACAAGAAGGATTAGAAATCGGTTTAAAAACGCCACCAATAAAACTGCCGTCATTGTTGTTGTTTTGGACATATCGTTGAAATCTATTGTTCTCGCCTTTTGAGCGTTCTTGAAATACGACGCTCGGAGATGTGTCATCAAGGCCTTCAGTTGGTGTAGAAAAATGACGATAAATTGCATCTCTATCAGTTACCCCCTCTTCAGACGTAACGGGACTGCCACTCGTGTTACTTAGGGCACGTGGACTGTCAACAAAGCTAGCTTGTGTAATAGGTGAAATGTTTAAATCTACTTTCTCTTTGCTAGGTTTTGTTTTATATGATGACCCGGAATGTTTATTGCCAGATTGGTGACCATCATTGTCAGACTGATATAAACCACTTTCTCCCTTATCTGATTTGGCAATACTTGGTTTCTTGTCCACATATTTACAAGAACATTCTCGTCCATTATCATTTCCTTGATCATTCTTATTCCCACTACCCTTCTCTCGATTTGTTTTATTATATTGACTAAGTAAGGACAAATAACAAACAGTAAAGTCTCTACAATGTGGAGAGAGAATTAAACTAGCAAACTCATCTACAGATGTAATACTAATACTCCCATCTTCTTGTTTCACACAGTTCTCAGTGGTACATACTTTAGGCCATGCTATCTCTTTTATTCTTGCATACAGGTTCTGAAATGGGTGAACAAAGCTACTAAAGTTAAGCATTTATGTTCTTTTTATGTATCAATCAAATCACATATATATCATATTTTATATCTGATTTTAACATCTTTTATGGATTAACTCAAGTTTTATGTTGGATGAATTCAGGGTAACAAAACGGGACATGTTGATAAAACTTTTAACAAGTGAGATTTTTTTTAATTTAGCACAAGGGAATAAAACAATACACGAAATGTATGTTTGCTTTTTTATGTGGTATATTAGTGATTGATTGCTTGATATGATATCATAACGACAAAAAGGATAAAATAAAGATTATTACAGTACAAGCCAAAACTTCATCACATGTTCTTTTTTATGTTAATGTCTGATTATTGTGTAACATTTTTAACTGGATTTACAACAAGTGCCACCAAGTTTTTTCAGGTCAAAACAGAAACTGCTCAACAAACTAGCTTTTTCTGGACATTTGCCTCTACCAGTACTAGCTTACCAATCCACAAAGAGCTGACAACTACTGCCAGTAAGGAGGGGAAATTTAATACAAATGTTCAAATTTTCATGAAAGACTATAATCTGCTGCAGTGGGAAATTGAATCTTTGGCTTTCAGATTTAAAGTCCTGAGCTCTACCACAGTGCAACGGTAGCAACTTTATTTCTTTTACAAAAAAAATAGTAGAGCAGCTATATAGATAAAATGGCATTGAAGTTCATGGCAGACAAATTTTAACAAGAGATAATTTTATTCAACTGTCAGTGATTCATACAATAATCTCTGTGATTTAAATACTAAATATAGTACTTTAGTATTCACAATTGATAAAAATATATACAGGGATATACTCAGTTATAAGGCATCTTCGCCAATAAGGCGCATACCTCCTTGTAAGGCTCTTCACCACGGAATTTTATGTGGCCCCTCGTATAAGATGAGGCCATATTTGGGCTGTACATGCTGATACTGTTTCGTTGATTGAAGCCAGTTAGCCACATTTATATACCACAGCTGCATAATGTATTCACCACTGACAGTTGAATAGATTGAACAATAAATTTAGACATACCACAACTTGATCTTTTTCTAACAAATCTTCACATAGATATGGGCGTTCAGCAAATCTATTTCTAAAATCTAATGCAGATAACAATATATCTTTGTATGTACTAGTAACAAATGCACACCTCTGTGTGATCATTTCCATACCTGAAGATAAAAAAGATAAAAAAATTAAAATGGTTTTACCAATTTAATAACCCGGGTCGGTAGCGCAGTTGGTAGCGCGCCAAGATTTCGAATCTAGTGTCCTGAAGGGGGTACGGATTCGAATCCCAACTGGAGAAAATTTGCAAAATTTAAAAATTTGACAATAACGTCAATTTTTCTCCATCAATAAGGTTTATGGAAAAGATTTTGGCCTTGTGGAAGGGTAGTTGAGTACTGGTTATTGACAAGGGTCCAGGAAAGCTAGGTAAAACGTATTGACATGGCTTGAACCCAAATAAAACAAACAAACAAACAAAACCAATTAGATATTAAATAAAAACAGAAACAGAGCAAATTATATTGGTAATTTTTTAACACAGAAATAATAGGAAGGTAACTAATGATGGTTGAAGTACATTTCAATCATCCTAAAACTGCACACAAAGTAGAACTTCTTTGAGAATATAATAAGACAGAGTTACTAATACATATACAACTTGTTATAAAGCCAGCCAGCTGGTTCAGTTGGTGGCACTCAAGTCTATTGATCAAGGGGTCATGGGTTTGATTCCCAAGCAAGGCATACTTTTATGGAGTCATGGTCATGAAATCATTTCTATTGCCATTCTCCCTCCTACCACTGATTCTACATCATGTAGGACAGTTGTCAGTCACTGACGGAAGTATGTGCCTGGTAACAGGTTAACTGCTACATCTAAAGATTTAGCTTTTCCAGGAATGGCGAGTAGGCTGACTGACTGCTGTGGTATGACCTTTACTGTAAAGTTCACAATGTGTTTTGAAAGCATAAAACTCAACAACAAAAATCACAAGTTACCTATAGAAGGGTGAGAATCAGGTCTATGTTTACTGTGTGTAAAACTAGTTCCACATGGTAATACTTGTAGTCGTGAACCATCAGAATATCTTACTTCTACGGCATCGTTAGTATACAATACCATCAATGTAGGCCGAACTGACATTCTTTATGTTACATTGAAAATCTTAAATAGTTTGACTGGTCTGAAGAAATCCAACTAAAAGAGGAAAACAAAGATATTTCATTCAAGTACAAAATTGATAGGTTTCTTAATTTAATAGTTCAACATTTTTCCATTTAAACACACTAATAGCATTTCAAAACATTTAAATCAAATATCATAGGCAGATCCAGCAGGGGGGTCAGAGAGGTCCGGACCCTTCTGAAATTTCAAAAATGTATAGATCTGTCCATGGGAGTATTTTTGTTCTGCAAGCCATTTTTAAATTGTAAGATGCAATTTTCATTTACTCATTTGTGTTTGATATAGATCTAATGGTTATATAGTTATTTATTATTAACATTAGGCCTAAAAAAGAAAGATGTTTGTTTCCTGTAACATGCAAAAAAAAAGATGGGTCGGTAGGTAGGAAGGTTTTTTTTTTTGTTTTTTTTTTTTTAGTGAATGATTGTATACATATATGCTTTTCCTGATAATAGACCCCTGCATCGATTATCAAATGTCAGTCGTGGTTGCATTTGAAATTCATTCATCAGTATCATTTATGAAATTTGGTATTTGAAATAGTTGAACCTAGGACTTTTTATCTGGAATAACTTTATCTGGAACAACTGTAGAACCAGTGCTTCACATGTTTCCAATGTCAAACACCCTTGATATATCCTCAGGCATAAAATTAAGCTAAGAAATACAACAGGTGACTAGAATTCAGTTGAATGACTAGAAAAAGCAATCTCTATGACAATAAAACTGAGGGTGACCAGAACTATTAGCATGATTTCAGTAAAATGCAATGCATATTTTGATTATTATGAAATAAAATCACACTGAATGTAAGATATTTGGGCTCTTTTTAGGGTTCGACAAATTTTATTTTTAGTCACTTTTCTTCCATGAATATCTATACACAACATCATGTGTTCAGCCTTTCACGATTAGCAAACGCCATTGTGCTTCTACGCTTCAGTCACTTGTCCGGGACTAGACACCTGCCAAAAGTCACTTGTCCCACCCAAATAGGTCACTTGTCCCATCCATATCGGGACTTGTCCCGTCTAAAGCAGGACTTGACATTGTTGTTTCAACTTGTACTGATATCATTACTTGTATGCTTGTATGTGTTGTATTCCGTGTTATTTTGTAGCAATTGGTAGATAATCACATATCAATGTTCTCATCCAGAGAGAGGGGGACAAGGATATATACCTTATACAGATCTCATTTGTATTAATACTACCCATCACCTGTTACTTTTGCCCCCACATTAAGTATTATTTCTCTATATAGCACAAATCATACGTGCAATTGTTATATATTTGACCGGAAGTGTCACTCTGTGTTATTATTATGTGTATTTTTGTATTTTCCCCTGTTTGTATATAATTGTAAGTACTTGGGAGAAATAAAAGTTGAAGAAGTAGTAGTAGTAGTAGACAAACATTAGAAAACACCAGTGTTTTATGTCAATTGTTTATAACGCCTGCCGTAAATGCTCCACTTTTAACTAGTCTGTGGACACATCAAATAATTAGTATCAATTAGCAACTGTCTTAAATCAGCTACTTTCGTTTTGTCATTAGTCGTTTTGTGATACCCATTTTCATTGGCTAAGCTAACAGCCACTGTGACTTTTTAACTGGAATTTACCAATCTCCAACTGACTGTCGATCATTGAAGTGTAACACGTATTGGGGCGGAGTTTTGTCGGTTTTCGATCAATCACACGCCGGCGTTTACAATTGCTTTAAGAATTCAGGGGTGTGACTCTCCCGCGGATTTCTGCGATTCGGAAAATCCCGACGTCCACTTTTTGAAAATCGCGAAAATTTCGCGGAAAAGGTCGAAAATTTTGAGGGCCGAAATACTAATGGTTCCGCTGATATTAATGAACGCAAAATATTAGCGTAAATCTGACAATCGCGCATCCTATGACTGTAAAGAAGACAATATTGCGTTTTCTTCCATAAATATCTATACACAACATCATGCGTTCAGCCTTTCACGATTAGCAAACGCCATTGTGCTTCTACGTTCAACGATAAAATGCGTTAATTCGTTCTATAATAGTTGGTTAGTTTGTTTTTTCCACAAAAATATGACAGAGTAATGTTTTAACTTTATAAAAATAAAGTAAATTAAAACAAAGATTTTTTGTGCAATCGCAGATAGCCTTTCCCTGCATTACCGGCAATTATTTGTTTAACATGTAGTCAACAATTAAAAAACTAGGTCACGCTTGTTTTTAGAAATATTCTGAATAACAATTAAATCAAATTAGACTCCATTATTCACTATAAAGCATACGCTATCATACATCGACTAAGTGTGAAAAATTGCCGACACGTGTTCGTTATCCAACAAAGGATTAATATTGATATCAATTGCTACAAACAATTAAAATATAGACTCTCGCGATATGCATGACATTTTGTTACGTAATAATTCAATACTACTTCTTGAAATTAATATTATGTATACCGAAATTAGGTGCGTGGGAGATTATAATTACACAACTGGGCGACGGCAGTTGCAGATCAAAGGACTTTCGGCGTACATTGACTTCAAACAAAGCGCACTACGGCGGTACATGAAAAAACATCAAAAGCGCGGCGCAGTAGGTGGTTATGCTAGTCGTAGCGGAATTTAAGTATTGATATTTTAAGATTTAACTAACAAAAGATTATGTGCACACTTTTATATAGACTCTTCATGAATTTTGTCACTTGCTCGACCGATTTTAGGCAGTTGTCCGCGGACGTGATTCTGACTAGGAATCACTTGCCCGACCGTGGGAAGTCACTTATCCCGGACGTCGGGCTATCGGCCTGTTTTAATTGTCTTTAAAAAACAATCAATTATGTCTATTCAAACTGCCTCAAACACGCTTGTAATTTAATACAATTATCAGCTAAACGGCAAGCATCAATCAAGTTGCATCTACTTAACCTATGTAACATCACAGTTTGTCACGTGTATGTTAATTGCAACGGTTTGATTACGTAAGCAATCTTATCGAGCCGACATGTAGCACTATCGATTTGTTTGCAGACGCTGATTGGTTAAGAAAACATATCATAATGCGTACGCTCCGCCTTTTTATTGAACATACGTTTAGCTTTACACTTAATTGTCAATTATTGATAAACGCTTGGCTGCGTATCGCGGACACGGGACTGGATTTTTTGGCGTTTAAAAGTCAGAAGTACGCGTCAAGATACGCGGAATTGAGCGTTTCCGAGATCCCTGGAACGATAGGTGACGATTTTGGGGGGCAAAAAAGTTAGGGTCGGCGATAAAATCGATGGGTCGGTCGGGTTACAGGAAACAAACATCTTTTTTTTTAGGCCTTATTGCGTTATTCTGCAAACAATGTATAATGTGGTTGTGGTTTGAAAGTTTGGACCCCCCCCCCTAGAAAAGTTAGGACCGCCCGAGAAAAAAATCCTGGAACCGCCTCTGAATATAATATTATTAACAAAGAATACAGAAAAATATATCAGAACAAAAAATGTAGTCAAAAGTTATTCCCCCTTATACATTTATTTAAAGGCAGTGGCTAGAGTTACGGTACCGTAACTCTAGACCCAAGTTCTAGAGTTACGAAGTTCTGTAACTGTGGACATTCCTAGCAAGGGTAGGCTAGAGTTACGAAAGTCAAATAACACGCGTATGTTTCAACTTTTAAACATCGGAAAACTTGTTAATATTCATTATTACTCGATATTTACCGACATGACTTATCCTTTTGTTATTACACGCGCCATTTTGGATATTACTAATAAACTTACCGGATGTTAAATGTACACGCATAGGTAACTCTAGCCTACTCTTGCAAGGGTTGTCTACAGTTACGGAACTTCCGTAACTGTAGCCACTGCCTTATATAAATTGGAGAATGATTTCTAAACTACGTTCATTTTGAGGTCTGATCGTCCACAGATGAATATGACTGATAATAGTAGAAGAATAGTCTTGAGGGTGGATAGTTCGTATTCAGTAAATCTAGTTTTAAATAATTATTATGTCACCTTTAAAATAGAAGAATTACCAGATAATCATTTTATGGTCAGTCACTCAATGAAAGAAAAGTCGACATAAAAATAAACTGAGAACAGAAAAAAGTGATTACTCAAGCACATTTATTTGTTAGTAACGCAAACGTTGACACAAAAGGACATGACTATGAAATTAAAAGTAACTTGTTAAACTGTCATTCATTCAATATCACATTTCAACAACGTATCTACTACAAAAGTACGAACAATATTGAGTACGAATTAGGCAGCGGTACGAAACATGCTTAAACAGAAGTTTGACAGCTAACTTAGATTTGTCAGTGGGTCATTTATAAAATATATAAGTTAGTAAAACCAATTTACATGACAAATAGAGAAATAGTACCTTTTAAAAGCTTTCTTACGCGATATAAACAACTTGAATCTAGCGCTCATGTTTTGACAGGAAATAATGCGTTTAGAGTTACGCCCCTTGATTCCTCTTCATTTTATGACAGGTAAAAGGAAGTTCTTAACAGGTAGATTTGTTTATTTTCTTGTTCCAGTTAAATTTTAATGTTTTCGCGTTTTTAATTGTCAAATTGTTTTTTATTTGTTAGGAAAAAACATTAATCACTGCAGTGAAACCTTCTCAGCCTTCTACTGTCAAAATTAGAAAATAGCACCTTGATTATTTACATGTAACTTGTGAGTCATGTGTCACTGTCAGATCAGGGGTGGATCTACCTTTTTGATAATTTTACACATTTCTACATCTACATCTACATTATTACATTGAGCTGTCACAGATTGACAATTTTTCAATTGTGCGCAAGAGGAAAGTTGGAAAGGATAGTTGAAAGAGAGAAAATAGACCCGCGCTGATAAAAGTATGCAACATACGTTAAAGGTGTAAAAAGGATAGAAATAATAGAAAAGATGTTCTAATCACTTGGAAGGAATATCCCCATTAGAAGGTTAGGTCCTTAAGCCCCACCTTAAAGGATACCAATAAATGTAGGGGCCTCAGCCAACTGGAACTTGTGTCACAGGAAAATATGCTGCCTGACATGTAGTTTAAGTATATCAGTAAAGGATTAGACTATCAAGAGCCCAACAAACCCAGTGTTTATGTGTTCTACACATCTGGCTCAGAACTATGTGAAACTGACTGGGACTCAATCCCCAGACCTTTTGCTTACAAGGCAAGTGCTCTTCCAACTGAGCTGAACAGCTGCCTACACAATGTGAACATGGAAAGTATTACAACATACATGTACTCCCCACAAATTGCAAATTTAACTCAAATTGCAGAATCGCTGACTTTTTACGGAGCAAATAATCATCGCAGGCATTTCTCAATTGACCTGGTAATTAAGTCACTGTGAGTCCCACATTGCGGGCCAATTGTCACAGGGTGAAATTTTTAAGCAGCCTGACAGGTTCTAAAAGTCAAACCCAGGAGCCCTCATTTACAAGGCGACTACTCTCTCAACTGAGCTATCCTGAGGCTTACATATCCTTATCCTCATAATGTGAACAGGTAATTAAGTACCATGACATTTTAAACTCGATTTAACAGGCAAGTGTTCCAGAAAATTTAAAGGTACTCATTCACAGATTTCAACTTATATATCAACTTTTTCTAAAACTATCAAAATTGAATGGAAACATTTTTGGAAGCAGGAAAGTAGTGTTCTGATAATAACAATTTAAGTGCAAATTGACTTATAACTGCAAATGATGGTGTATCGTGTAGTAAAAATCTACCCTGTATGTCACAGCATAGACAATTTTAGTGCATTTTTCTGACTTTTATTGTATATTTTTCAACGTATAGGTCAGTTTGTCTTAAAATATCAGGAATTATTGTATGATGACACAATTACAGACACTGAATGATATTCTTGAATTACATAACAAATTTAACCAAATATGTGAATACATGAATTTTAGTACCTTTAAGTTTTGGTTGGAAAACACATCAAAGATCTTTTTTAATTTCAATTTCATATATTTACAGAATGAGTGCATAAAAGTTTTATACATTGCAAGAGTGAAATTAACGCATGTACATGATCAAGGTATAGTGGTCCCCACAGGAGCTTAACTTACAAATTTTCAATACAAAGTTAACAGGTATGAATTTAGTTAAGATAATTTGAATACAGTAAGTCATATAAAATGTCAGACAATATTTCACCAAGACAATACTGGCTTGAGACTATCCGTCCCCGGTCACTATTAGTCTTTGGAGAATCGGCCCCCAAAATGGACTTAGTAGTTCAGTAGTAGGAACAGTAGTCCAGTGGTAGGAATAGGATGCACGCTAAGGGATCAAGAGGTCTGGGGTTCGAACACCACTAGGGGCACTGCTAATTTCCTTGAGCTAGAAATTAACCTGAAATTGCTTCAATTCACCCAAGTGTGAAATGGGTACCTGCGAGGGTGGTATAATTCCATTGCCCCCAATTTGTCGGCTGCACTAAGCAGAGTTAAAAGACTCCCCAGGGAGATTGATAGATAGATACCAGTAGCCCGATGACCAGAGGTAATAGCTGTAAAGTTGGTGAATGTGCATAAGCATGAAACTTGGACTATAAAATGCAATTACTTACTTACTTTTACTAGCCTTTGTATAAAATTCAGTGAGTTATGGTATTATTATGTAATTCTATTTTTAGATATGGAAGAACCATGAAGCTCTCACTGAACAATTTTATCATATATTATATTCTAATACTGTCTGTAACAAGTAAGTGTTCATTAGTTTGTTTATCAATCCCATTACCATTAGGCTAGTATTCCATAGTTCCGTCGTCTGTGTACGTGATCGCATCCGTATTGTTCATGTCTGTGAGGGGTATTCCATATTTTGGTTAAAGGCGTCCATATATAAAGGGTAAAAGCTTATCAAGTGTCTTTTTGCAGTTGTTGGGAGATTCATACAAAGTCTTTTTTTGTAGAAAGTGTTACATTTCACCAATGGCTAATGTTGGGAACTTCGATTGCTTAACAAAATAGACAATGCCTTCTATCTTCAGTGTTTTTGCCGCTGAATTCTGTATATTCCATTTAATTGACGTGCATTTGTAGTTGCTATGAGTGCAATCATAAATTGCTTCCTTTTCTGAAACAGTTTTAATTACTTTTTCTCAAATATCTTTGGCAATTAACTTGGTTTTTTGCATTTGAGTGGTGTTTCCTTAAAATATGCCTCCGCAAACCCTCCGTGTACGTGAAATTTCACTTGGTGAGGGAAATGGCATGGACACGTAAGCAGACACAGATCAAACGTATGGAATAGACCCAACAATATTCTTGTTGAACGAAATATCGCTGACACAGACGCTGACGAGGGAGCACGGAACCTTGGAATACTAGCCTTAGACTATACATACTTGTATATACATTGTATGTCAGCAGGTCATGTTTTTGTACTCTTAGTTTTGGACACCTCATCCTTTTATGGGAAAAACACATGTAGGCCCTAAGTCTGAAATATTATGGTTTCAAAGTACATACATATGTATTTAATTCTTCAGAAAGCAAATTTAAATTACAATTGGTTCTGTTAAAATAAGGAAAAAAAATTGGACCCTATACTTCCTTAATGTTTTTCAGACCCTTGCCCTAAACCAGGGATTGTTACATAATATCCCTGCCTAAACAAAAAATTATCTTGCCCTTATCAACAATCATAGCGCTGTACGAAAAAGGGTTTTTTATGGAATATGTAAACATGGGGTTACATAATAAATGGAAGCGATACAAGCTGATTTGATCACTTCAGTTGCTCAAGCGCTGTATGTTAACATGTACTGCAAACTATATTAATTGAAGTAGTAATTATCCCTTGAATCGCCCATGCACAGCGTAGTGTAATCATCTGTGACAAATTTTAATGTGGATTTGCTTTAGTCTGCTGCAAAATATTTGGAGTACATACATAGGTATGTTTGTTTGTTTGTTCGGTTTAACACGGTAGCAACACATCATATAAGGTCATATAATGGTGGTTAGTCAACCTACACGCTCCTCTTGTAAAGGCTTAATCCCTGGATTTTGCTGTTAACCATCTACTAAGCACACACTTTAGTCAGTGACTGACAACCGCCCTACATAATTAAAAATCATTGGTAGGAGGGAGAATGGCCATAGAAATAATTTTATGACCAAGCTCCAAGAAAGTATGCGCCGCCAGGGAATCGAACCCATGACCCCTCGATCAGTAGACTTGCATGCTACCAACCGAGCTAGCTGGGGGGCTTCTTCTAAGTTATAATAGATTATTACTTGTATATATTACAGTAATAGAAGGTCAGTATGAAATCTGTAGATTATATGGTATGACTACAAGTTGTAGATACAAAATAGATGGGGCGTCACTATCAGAGATACATGTTGTTATAGATCAATGTAGCAACCCTGTACAAGTGACTTTTACTATAAATGTAAGTACATGTATTATTATTATATTATTATTCAAAATTTATATCCGGCCTTTTTTCCTTACATAACAGGAGCCGTTGACAGGCGCCTTCCCCTACTGAAATTTCTTTAAAATCATGCAGTTTTCCACAAATTTGGAGTTTACCTTGGATATTTTGTTCCCTTTTCTATGAAATTGCGATGAAATTTCCCCAAATGTTCTATATATAAAAAGGCCCCTGGCCCCTTCCCCAAGAACTGGAAAAAAGTTCTGTATATAGCACTTTTATTCATGTATATGCATGTTCAAAAGTGCTTTTCAGATACAATGTAATTTAAAAAATATAATGATTCTGAAAAACATTTTAAAATAATATTACAAAAGTGTATGGACATGAAAAAGTCAACAAATTATACACCTAAATGTGTAACCCAATTAAGTTCCATGGTTTGAACTGAGATTCAAACCCATGACCTCTCGAGTTGTAAGTGGACATTACTACATGGCTTATTGACTAACCATTTTAGTTGGTTTTCATAAGAAGTACTACATGGCCATGAAAGCTAGATCGAAGGCAAGGAAGTACAAGTGTTGTATTTTTCCTCTGCTTCATTCATATACTAGCGACTATTCCAGATCTCAGTAAAGGACAGGAGGCAGAAATATGGGGCAGCACACATCTGAGTGTGAATGTCTAAAATGAACTATTACTGCATAAAGAGGGGCTAAAAAGGGCTGGATAAAGAGGAAAAGGGTGCAGCGACCTGCTATTCTGCTTTGGAATAATCAATTCATATTCTTCGATTTTAATACATGTATGTGCAATAAATGTTAGTCTAAGAGTGGTAACTCTTTGAATTATTATATTTATCAAGTTATCTCTCTTTGACAAGACTCTTGCTGTAAGTGCAAGTACTTTAAGTGTAGTATTTCTAATACATCTAGGCCTAAGAAAGGTAACCCAATGAATTACAATATTCATCAAGTTATCTCCCTTTGATTAGTATGTTTTCAGTTGTTGTTGTAAAATGTGTACAAGTGGTTTGCATTTAGAATTCCATAAGAATGAAAGCCCCATTTCCACACATTCTTAGAAAACATGTTGTATTATACGAACAGTCCGGGCAGTTGTCTTGTCTTGTCAGACTGGATTTTTTGAAACTCAGATTGCTAGCATGATGGTACTTTCCTTCATTATAATATGTAAGGGGTACACAGCATTAAGACTACATATAAGAATAAGAATATAGTTGAATGTTGAGTAAAATGTATAACATTTTAAGCCTGATATGGTAGTGCAATAATAATAATAATAGAATAAAAAAAAGAGTACAGTAAAGTTCCCCTATTCAGACCAGCAAAAGCTATGGTCTTAATAGCAAAATGGTCTTATTATAGGGCCCCTTTTCTTCACAAAGTTGCATTTGGATCTTAATTATTGTCAAAAATGTGTGATTTTGAAAAAACAAAAGTGGTCTTAATAGCGGAACTTTACTGTATCACCATGCTAGCAACTTGAGACTTGAAATGCTTGACAACCTACATGTATGTGTGTTACGTATGCTGTCAAACATTATGTCACCTCTTAGCAATTATTTGTTATACAATTGTAATATTTCAGAATCATATTCCGCGTGTAAACTTTGAACACACATTTAATAGTGCTGATACCTTAGTGTCTATACCTGGTTTTCATAAAGAGACTAAGCTGCATGTAAAGCTTACAGAAAGAGAGGATGACTTCATCAATATTGAGGTAAGTTTTTACATGATGTCATCAATATTGGGGTACGTTTTTACATGATGTCATCAATATTGGGGTACGTTTTTACATGATGTCATCAATATTGGGGTACGTTTTTACATGATGTCATCAATATTGGGGTATGTTTTTACATGATGTCATCAATATTTGGGTATGCTTTTACATGATGTCATCAATATTGAGGTACGTTTTTACATGATGTCATCAATATTGAGGTACGTTTTTACATGATGTCATCAATATTGGGGTATGTTTTTACATGATGTCATCAATATTGGGGTATGTTTTTACATGATGTCATCAATATTTGGGTAGGTTTTTACATGATTTCATCAATATGATGGTACATTTTTTATGATGACATCGATATTAAGGTACGTTTTTATATGATGTCATCAATATGAAGCTATATTTTTATATGATGTCATCAATATTGAGGTACGTTTTTATAAGATTTCATCAATATTAAGGTACATTTTTATATGATGTCATCGATATTAAGGTACGTTTTTAAATGATGTCATCAATATTGAGGTATGTTTTTATATGATGTCATCAATATTGAGGTACGTTTTTACATGATGTCACCAGTATTAAGGTACGTTTTTATATGATGTCATCAATATTGAGGTACATTTTTACCTGATGTCACCGGTATTAAGGTACGTTTTTATATGATGTCATCAATATTGAGGTACGTTTTTATAAGATTTCATCAATATTAAGGTACATTTTTATATGATGTCATCAATATTGAGGCACATTTTAGATGATGTCATCAATATTGAGGCACATTTTTATATAATGTCATCAATATTGAGGTACATTTTTACATGATGTCATCAATATTAAGGTACGTTTTTACATGATGTCATCAATATTGGGGTATGTTTTTACATGATGTCATCAATATTGGGGTATGTTTTTACATGATGTCATCAATATTGGGGTATGTTTTTACATGATGTCATCAATATTGAGGTATGTTTTTACATGATGTCCTCAATATTGGGGTATGTTTTTACATGATGTCATCAATATTAAGTCACAGTTTAACATGATGTCATCGATATTAAGGTACGTTTTTACATGATTTCATCAATACTGAGGTACGTTTTTACATGATGTCATCAATATTAAGTCACAGTTTAACATGATGTCATCGATATTAAGGTACGTTATTATATGATGCCATCAATAATGAGGTACGTTATTTCATGGTGTCATCCATATTGAGGTACATTTTACATGATGTCATCAATATTGGGTATGCATTTTACGTGATTTTCTTTATGATATTTTTTTGTTGTCTCAATCTTAAATAGGGGGTAAAATATTTCTTGTAAATGTTGCTTTTGATTAAATGAATAAACTTTTATTTGATTTAAACAGAATCAGAAAGACTCTTAGAACTCATTTTCATACATTTAAACTGTAAACACATGTTAGGGGGCTAGGGGCAAGATTTAGGAAAATGTTGCGTTCTTTACTTCAGGATAAGTTTTTCTTGAAAATACAATGTAATACCCCCACCTCTCCGATCTGAAAATGCATTCCTACAGTCCAGGAATGTATTGTGAATATATATATATATATATATATATATATATATATATCAAAGTCTTGGCCAATATCAAATGTTGCAATGTATTTTTATAATGTATTTTAATGATTATTTCAGGCTGACATACAAATATATAATGAAGCTAATGTAGATTTTGTTAATGATGATATTAAACTATGGGGTGCTGATGAACAATGTCCGGGTTGTGAGTAAATTATCTATGTTTTTTTCTGTCTTGTCGGAGAGTTAAAGCTCTCTGGGCATTATTTATTCAAGAGGGTCAGTTCAAGAAGACCAATTTACAACCGCCTGGCTAGCTCAGTTGGTAGCACACAAGTCTACTGATCGAGGGGTCGTGGGTTAGATTCCCGGGCGGGGCATACTTTCGTGGAGCTTGGTCATGAAATTATTTCTACAGCCATTCTCCTTCCTACCAATGATTCTTAATTATGTAGGGCAGTTGTTAGTCACTGACGAAAGTATGTGCTTTGTAGTTGGTTAACAGCTAAATCCAGAGATTTAGCCTTTCCAGGAGGAGTGAGGAGGTTAACTGAGTAAACTGACCGCCATTATATGACCTATACAATGTGTTGCTACTGCGTTAAATCCAACAAAAGCAACAAACAAGGACCAATTACAATTGCCATCAGACTCTCCTCTGCTGTGTATTGCCCTTAATTATGAAATGTTGTATTGTATGTGTTTGTTATGAGATAGCCGCAGCTGTGGCGTAGTGGTCAGCATGTCTGACTTCTAATCCGGAGATCGCGGGTTCGAGCTCGGTTGCGGTACATATATATATATACGAGTTGTCGGCCTCGTTGTAGGGTAAATTAGTACTGGTCATTTAACATTCATGAGAACGTGTTATCATCTGTCAATCTTTACACAGGTCTTTAAAAACGAAATTAGGATACGGCTAATGATATATACCCATTGAGATTTAATGGGACCTTATTTCTTTAGTAATTAGCCAGCATTTTCTTACAATTTAATCATGCAATTAAAAAAATAACATACAACGATTTTATGTTTATGCATACACTGCACTACTTCGTGTGCGTAGCCGATTTGTAGCGTCTTAGCCAAGATATGTTTTATCGTCTACGTATAGGATGAGATATCAATGCATCACGTCCTTTCAAATTGGGGTTCACCACAGCGAATCTTTCACTGTTGTATATATTTCAGTGTTTGATTTTATGGGATTATTACAATATTCGTTTATTAAACTTTTCTCTGTAATACATATGCTTGACGAGTTGAGTTCCTTCATGTACCTCAAAAAGTAGTTTCTGTAGTAAGCTATACTGATTTCTCAAAAGTGGTATATATAACTGTCCGACAAAGTCGTTCAATTAAAAATGTTATTAGATGTATGCAGTATTTTTTTCTGGAACAAGTTTTCCATTAACCCAGTTATATAAAATAAGTTAATTCCAATATTCTTAATCAATTGTAAGTAGTCACAGGCTTTGGGCTAGTGGGTTAAGGCAATTATTCCACAAGATTTCAAATAAATACATCATTTTTTCATATTTACTAAATTCTTTAAAAAATCATAATTTAGAGTAAAAATATTACCTATACAATGTGTTGCTACTATGTTAATCCCAACAAAATGATTTAGAATAAACAATTTGCCATGATAGTACAATTTTATATTTTCAGTAAATACTGCAGCCAAGATATCAGTTGGCATTATGGGAACGCTAGGTGTCATAGCTGGTTGTATGATAATTATACTAATATATATTAAATATCAACGTACACATAAAACTAACAGTGAAAACAGGAACCAGCTCAACCTAAATTCTAGTGATATTGAATCCCAGGAGCATTCTGAATATGCATCACAAACTTGGATTGAGTTAGGTTCAAATTTGAATCAAAGTGCTGACAGTCATGGTTTCAATGAGGAAAGAGAGCAGAGATTTAATGAAGCTAGGAGAACCATTTCTACTAATCAGCACAGTTGACATAATGCTTATACAAACATTCTTTGATTTGTACATTCAATTCAAAGTTCTAGTGCTATGGTCACGGGGGCGGATCCAGGATTTTTCTTTCGAACCACAACCACATTATACACTGTTGCAGAATAACGCAACATATTGATTATAAAAGTAATTTTTAAACATTAGATCTATTTTAAGCAGAGAGAAAAATTGCTTCATGCTACTTAAAAATGGCTTACAGTTATAAAATACGCTCATGGACGTGTACATTTTGGAAATTTCAGGGGGGGTCGGGACCCCACAGAACCCAACCCCCCCCCCCCCCACTAGATCCGCCTATGCTGTCACCTCATTTGTAGCACATATATCTAAGCAATAGCCAATCCCTAAAACTAGACGAAATTCAAATTTAGGGTTGAAAAATATGGAATTGTTTTTGTGCCGCAAGCATTGCTATTGTAACTGGTATTGGGAGTTTAAATGGCTTTTATGAAACACTATATTTGCCTAAGTTTCATTTTAATCAGCGTATTAATAATGAAATTAGAGCATTTGAAATGGCTAAATTGTGTTAAAGTGGAAAAACAGCACATTTTTGCCAATGGCCAAACCATAGGTGGCCAGCACTGTTCCGGATCCAAAACACTATGCATGTATGTACATATGTATATGATGTGTTTCCGATCCTGAACAATGACAACCTATATGGACCCACCCATAACAACATGTAAAGGGTTAATAGCTATTACATTTCCCCCTTCCTGTCTATTATCCAAATAAAGTATAATCTTCTAATAATAGGCTCTTTAGTATAATGGCATTACTGGCTGTAAATGAGAGTTTTCCTTGTTTATACATTAGGTAATTTTAGACTGGTTTTAAAGATAGATCAGTATAATATAGCTTGCGCTTGCCCTCTGTCTCCCTTAATTGTTATAAAAGTATAGCTCATTTAGGATAACACGAGACATTTTGTACATAGAATATGATTTAGATTTGTCTCAAGTTATTTTAAACAACCTAAGCATACAGTTAAGAGCTGCTGTAACGACCACCTTTATAATTGCAATTATAGTTTTAAGTCCCAAAATGCTAAATTTGAAAAGAAAAAGGTTCTATATTAAGACCATTCCACTATTAAAAGCATCATATTTAATGGCCTTAATTGTTGAACTTTATTGTATATTCCATTTTCTCTCATCTGACAAAGTTGAATAATTTCACGGTGATCGAATACACACAATCACAATATCACTAGTGTAAGACAAAGAACAGGAAACTACCGTGAATTTACGCATGTTTTGAAAATTTAGAAAAAAATGACCTATACATTTGTATACAGATTTTATAACATACATATAATATATGTATTAGAAAGTATTCATTCAGTATTCATCACATATTATCATTACATAGCTTTTTAAAAGCACTTAATTGATCACAAATTCTTAGTTTTATATCATTGTTCAGGTTATGTTTTTATATTTTATCATATCTTAATCATTTTCGTTTAAAATCGTATTTCCTAATTATGCATATGATTGTGAAGCACTTTTGAACATATATTCAACATGAAAAGAGCGCTATACAAATGCGGTATACAATAATAACAATAACATATTTCATTAGCTTTCCCTAAGTGCTTTGTGGTATAAATTAGCTATTGTGATCCCATTGTTGTCTAAATCCATGTCAAAATTATAAGGTATAGAAAAAACCCAATTTGACTCTTTGCATCACGTACATTTCCTATAGTTATTTTAAAGAAGTCTTCTATTTTCTTGTCGAAATTCTGGTGATTGGACATGGATTATAGTGATTCTTTTAACTGTGCTTTAATATTTATCAATGCTGATATTGGAAAGTAATAAACTGTATTCATAAATATCTATTTTTCTACATATTCATTGTATTATTACGGGCTCTAATATACACTCTATTTTAACTAGATACGTTATTTTGTATTTTGTAATTTTTAGTATTTTTATATTTTCTAAGTATGAGACTTTGCATACTCTGTCTGAAGATTAGATTATTATACATGTATGTCACTTTTGTAAATTTGTAGTAGAAAGTCCAAAAAATTATGTATATACAAATGTAGATACATTTTAATATTAATGAGAAATTGTTCAGAATATAAAATATTCTGTACCTTCTTGTATTTTCATATGAACTGTGTTTGTTGCCATATTATGTCAATTATTTTGTTTGGTGTTTTTTTTCAATCAGTTCTTTTTAATATTTTTGTATATTTTTATCATGGCCATATTCTATAAAACCGCATGCCTATTTGGATTTCATGATTTTTGGGGTGTGTGAAAGGCGTTCCTCTATAAAAAGCTGATGAAATAATAAAATTCAGGAATTTCGGAATTTTTAGAAATTAAACTTTACCCATGAAACCATATCTACATCGTTTTATGGGTCGATGTTTAATGCTCAGTGTTTAGACTGCTCATTTGTTTTATTACATTTATTAATATTTTTATGAATCTCTACCTGTAAAACTTAAAGATTCATAGAAGAATTGTTAACGAATATTGTGTTTTGTTTATCTAGATTTTAATATAAAAACTACCTAATTTTTGTCATTATTGTATAACAATATAGTTTGTTTTATTTGTTTTTGACCTAAAATTGTGTTGACACGGCGTTAACTCCAATAAATAAATAAATAAATTTTATTTTTTAGTTATGTACCAAGCATGGTGCAAAATAATTATAATTTTAGATTTTACCCTTAGTAAGAATAGCCATAAAATGTAATATTTTCTATTTTTAAACTGAAAGTGAACAAATTTTATCTATTATATTTTGTTCTATTAAATGAAGATTTGATGCTTCCAATTACATATCTGATTTTAGATCAATCTTAAATTGAATTTTAACAATTTAAATTAATCATATTCGCATTGATTTTTTTATTCTCAGTAATAATAAAAAAGATGCTTGCTTAAGGAAACTTGGGGGTTGATTATGAATGTGATTTGTACCAATGCAAAGCTTGCTATCCAATAAGGGTCAGTACAATGTTGAAACCGCACAGATACGCCAATTCTTACCGGTAGGTGTTTGTTCATTTGATTGCTGTATCTTTTTTGTTAGGTTTAAAGCAGAAAAAACAATACATGTGTTATCTAACGGCGGTCATGAACCTACTCGCCTACTGTTCCTGGAAAAGTTATATCTCTGGATTTAGCTGTCAACCAGTTACTAGACACATACTTCCGTCAGTGACTGACATCCGCCCTACATGATTAGAATTAGTGGCAAGAGGGAGAATGGCTGTAAAATTATTTCATAACTAAGCTCCTGAAAGTAACCCCGCCCTGAAGACGAACCCACGACCCCGATCATTATACCTGTGCGCTACTGACTGAACTAGGTGGGCGGGCTTACAATTATATATAGTTGTTTTGCTTATATGCCAAGTGTTTTGTCCACCACAGATTTTATTGCATTGGGGAGGGTTAATTCATGCAAAATTTGAAAACAACTGCTGTAATTCATACACACCCGGAAAGCAACTACAGAAAATAATTATATTGTTTTACTTTCTAGAATTAAATTCTATTCTTACATTAACATTGTTCGTTTGCTTTATTTTTATATTATTGTTGTTGTTTTGTATGTTCCTTATCTAATAAGGATGATATTATAGATTTATTTTAATACAAAATTTACATATGATATTGCAAGTGCAATTGCTTCATATTTCTGTGTACTTTGTATGGTCATGTTCCTAAGGAAAAATAAAATTTTATCAAAGAATCGGGGTTAGTTTTGTATTTAATTGTAATCTCTAACAATTATCAGTAATCTCATATAGGAGCAAGGTGTGATTCAAACTCGGGAACTCTCAATCCCTACACATGAGTTCTACAGCTTTATATGTTGATTATACAATTGTCAAAGATTCTTAAACTGATAAACAAAAAGCATTTCGTAGATAAAAAATAAATTTAAGACATAAAGAAATGAAATATTTAATTTTGATATCATTCATACAATTTTATGTGTTTCAGTATAGCGTTAATTTTATATCAGTGTTACAATAAAATATCAAACAAACAAACAAAATGATGAACATACATTCAGCAGTTACAAGGACATGGTCCATTCTGATCATCTCTTCTATACAATCACTGGTCATCAGTTTAAGATATCACCTGCCGGTCTGGATCCATTACACAACGAGCCTATGCGCTTTTAATACGACCAAACGTAAATAACTAATACATATTTAGTTGAAAATTTCATTTATTAAAAAGTTCTTTCGTTAGAGGTGTTTGGAATAATATTTGTACCATATGAATGTCTATGTTTTGCATTCCATTATCAAAGTTAGTATTGATACGGAGACTTCAAGAGATTGATTCAAGTAAATAATAGTTACCTGATGATGAGCGGGTAATACATGAGAGGTGAAGCCAATTGTATGATCAATGAGTGGGTGGGTATCCTGACAGACGGACGGGTGTCATCAAAAAGGAAATGTGAATTTCCTTGTTTCCATGTGGCCCTTAAATAAATGAATACATGTCCTAGCAAGGCACACATTGTCTTCGCCCTTAAATATAAGACTGGAAAAAATAATATAAAAATAAGGTCTTAAACACATCAAATAAGGATCGTAAGGAAAGTCTTAGATTTTACATTTTGTTCATACGAGACATCAACAAATTTCACATTCAAAGTTTGTTATACTAGTTATTGATCAATAGAATTTTGTTTATAATGAGTTGCGTGAACTAAATTTAGGGTTGAATTTCAGCAGTTATATATCCTGTGAATGGATGGTCTGATACCCGTGATCAAAACTGGTATACGAATTATTAAAAGTGATAATAAAATGGATGTTCAATTCTAAATTCTAGGAAAGGTAATACAAAAGATGAGCTATCTTTAGGTGACATGTTCAACAACAGGGATTGTTAAGAGAATATTGTGAATTCCAGGATATTCCTGATTTAAGTTTTGACAATTTGTTTTAAAAATCTGTTTTACATGTACACTGCCCTCCAAAAGTTTCTTCAAACATTCACAATTTATGTTGTACTACATAGAATTTCATTAAGTTGAAAAATCAGTTTATTGTAGATGTATTTTCAAATTTTGATTTTTTCTAATCAGTACATTTGTCTTGTGGATAAGTAATAACAAAAATATCTGAAACTTGATATTTGTTTATTGAGATACTATGACCATAGTTTCAGAGGATGATTGATAACTTCAGCTGCAACTCAAAAATTAAAATGTACTATAAAAATCCATTTTCATTGCATGAATAATGAATAAAATAAACAATGATATAATAATTCTTTCAAAATTTGAACTTATAATTGTAGCAATTTAATTAATTGTACTGTGAAGAAACTTTTGACGCCGTAAAATGACCTTCTTTGGTTTAAACGGCGTTAAACCCAATAAAAAGAAGAAACTTTTGGAGATACATGTTCCCAGTGTTAATATAGTTTTCCTCATTTTCAATAGATTTTAAATACATGTATTAACTGAGCAATGAGTAAATTTAACTTTAATATTTTATATTATAATAAAGTCTAAATAGATTTTGTTCTAAGAATTGCGGACGTACGTCAACTATCTAATTGTCCTTAAACATTGATTGATTCACACTAATAACAAAGATTGAAAGTTAATTTGCGTGTCAATTAATTGTTCTTCTAATACCTTGTGTTGATTTACGTATTGATTCAACAATATTGAAGATAAAAGAATCACTTTGTTAAATAAAACATTTTAAAATCACGTATAATAGTGTTAATTATTTTGATCCAATAGAGGGCTGTATACATAGAGAACCATGGGACAATTCTTTATAAAACACATAAAGAAACATTTAAAATTTATGAAATCAGGTATTTACCCATGTTGAAAACTTCAGGAAGTTTTTAGAAATGGAAATGTTCTGATTCTATTTAGACGAACTCTAAAATACATTGATTAAATATAATTAAACCTACAGCCAGGAAGCACTACGATAAATTGTAAATTAATGCTCGCAATAAGAAATCAGCACAACGATTGACTTCCCCCGGCCGATTGAATTTCCCATGCATTTAGCCTAACGACAGATTCAATATATCTACAAAGGGACATGGTAACTGCCGCTAACAAAACTACTTGAGATATTGATTGACTGGATACCCAAGCGATATAAGGGTAATAGATCAATTTGCCACGGAAATAGTGATTTATCCTTTAAAATTGATTATATTGAATACTAAAGAATACAATTTTATTCGAGTATCTTATTTTAATGTAAATCTATATTTTAAGAGTGAATGACATCTTAAGACATGGGAAGAAACAAAACAACATTTTGAGACAATGATATTATGACTCGTTGGCATTTACTTAAATAAACGTTATCTAAATATAGTTTTGTGAATATCCGTGAGAAAGGAAATAAAACCATGTTTGTTATTAACATAAAAGTGATACATACTTTGTTATGTTTTTTTCTTAAGAAACAATGAAGACAAAACTGTTATGATAAAACCTTTGTCTGATTTCTTATGTTGAAATGGCTTGGTATATATATACGGTTAGACCATTGTCTATGTAGTTAACCTTTGTTTAAATCATTCATTGTCACCTTCCATTGTACATTGATTTCTTTAGTTTTGTTCATCATAAAATTGTTATAAAAGATTAAAATAAAAAAATCGAACATGTTTTTTCTTCACTTCAAATTCTATTTGTTTATCTTGTACAAAACATGTATTAGACTCAATGCATTCGAGTTTTAATTCATATGCAAAAAAAATCAACTTTTTCTCAACATGATTGTATGTAAATCGTATCTTTAAAGTAAACATGCAAAACTTGTAGATATTTTATGTAACCAATGTAACATAAATCTGCAAAACGGTGCTAAGATCGTCTGTTTTTAACCCACTTGTTCAAGCTTAAACTCCATATTATTTGAATATGGAATGTTATATATAGCATGGAATTACTATTACATGTACTCACAATACAACGTTTCTTATTTAACATAATTCCATATCGATAGCTAATTAGTAACATTACTTCTTCTAGAGTTTTGAATTGTACATTCCTTTTATTTATTTTGTTAGATTTAACGCCGTAGCAACACATTGTATAGGTCATTTAACCTAACTTTCCTCGACCCTTGTCTATAACCAGTACTCACATACCCTTCATTAAGTCAGGAAACTTCTCCATATACCTTATTAATGGAGGAAAATTGACATAATTGTCAAATTTTCATGGAAGGGTATATCCTCCCCGGGTAGGATTCGAACCCGTACCCCCCTCGGGACACTAGATTCGAAATCCCGGTGCGCTTCCAACTGCGCTGCCGACCCGGGTTGCATTCCTTTTATCATCACTTTTAAAACTTAATACAGAGAGTATTGAATAACTTTTATCAGCCATCTATCCACACGTTATAAAACTGCTTAAATTTAACCCTAAATTTAGTTCATGCGACGCATTACCAAAATTCACTTTAGTTTCTATTGATCAATTACTAGTAGACCTATAACAAACTGTAAGTGTGAATTTGTTGATGTCCCGTATGGACAAAAATTAAAATCTGATTTTTTCATACGAATGATCTTTCAATATGCTATTATATTAAATAAATGAATTGCATTGTGTCACGAGTAAAGTGTATTCCATTATATATGATACGTTCTATATTCAAATAATATAGCGTTTTAAATAAACACCATCATGTTGTTATAATAAAGGAAATGTACTTTACAGTTCATTGTTTATATGGTTGACTTCACTTATTCATTACCGGCTCATCATCAAATAACTATTATTCACTCGTACCAATCTCTTAAAGTCACTATATCATTACTAACATTGTTTATGAACTGCAAAGAAAATAGACATTCATATGGTACAAATATCATTTCAAACATCTCTAGTAAAAATAACTTTAATGAATGAAACTCCCTTAATTATGTTTTAATATATTTATGTCCATAAAGCTAATAATTAGAACACGTGGTGTAATGTATCCAGACTGTCAGGTGATACCTTATACTGATGACCAGTGATTAGATTATCAGAATGGATCATGTCCTTGTTACTGCTGCATGTGTGTTCATCGTTTTGTTTGTTTGATAGTTTATTGTAACTCTGACCTCTAATATAACGCTATACCGCCGAAACACATAAAAATGTATGAATGATATCAAAATTGAATGTTTCATTTCTTTAAGACTTAAATTTATGACATTAACTACGAAATGATTTTTTGTTATCAGTTTAAATTTTTTTCGACAATTGTATTATTATCTTGTCAAGCTATGGAACTCGCATGTAGGGATAGAAACGTCCAGAGTATAAATCGAGTCTTAGGTCCTGTATTAGAGTACAGATTGTTGTTAGAGGGGGTATTACTAATAAATACTAATCTAACCCATTGTATATAAACCTGGTTTGATAAAAAGCGTGGATATATAGCGTTATGAACGCTGTAACCAAATTGTTCAAATAATTATAAACATGGCGGAATATAAGTTAGACTTAAAGTTTGAAATTGTTAAAATGTGCTGATTTGTTGCATTTTTTATTTTAAAAAGATGACAAAACATACGTTTTGTATGTCAGACATTGTTTTATACATTTTCCATTTTCCTGACGAAGGCTTTATGTTGAAATTTAGAAATCTAATAAAATGGTATACATTAAATATAAAACGTACGTGTTGTAGTCAATTATTTTATTCAAATAAATTTCGCGTGAAATTCGGTTTGTGAAATATTCAGTATCTTAATTTATAAACAAATGTAAACAGTTTGCACTTAATACTTCATACAAACGTCATTATCTCTGCATGTAAGGCGGTTACCAGCTAATTTAAACAGACATCCATTAACCGATCAACTCGCTGTTTTCCTTCACGATAATTGGTCGTAATTCCCTGGTAATATCGACTCTCGCTGTAAGCAGCTTCAGAGAGGCACGCTCTAAGAGTAGCATCGACGTATCTGATACTACGCATGTTTCAAGATCTCGCCTTTTTATTGGTTAAAGTGTCAATCAAATTTTCTAATGTGACACATAAAGACGTAACTAAACCAGTGAAAGTACCAGCCTCCTAATTTATTTAATACGCTACCCTGAAACTATCATTGTTAATTATCAAAGATTGAAAACCGCCCATTACAAAAGTCATCAGATCAAAAGTCTCGGGATCAATTAGTCAGGATAACAGACTCATTTTCAGATCCAATTACACACGTTGATATATCATATAGAGTTAGAACGGTGTCTTAGAAATTAGAATTTAATGAAGAATTTTTATT
Organism: Mactra quadrangularis; assembly: GCA_025267735.1. NCBI lineage: Eukaryota > Metazoa > Mollusca > Bivalvia > Venerida > Mactridae > Mactra > Mactra quadrangularis. Next base: position 36,529,891 of record CM046293.1, read on the forward strand.
AACGGTTTTGCTTTAATTCAAAATTGCTGAGAATTATTTATTAAAAACTTGGAAAATAGTTACTCGTAAAACTAGGATTTGGTAGAATCGTTGAGGCAGATATTTAGAGGTATAGATAATAAAAATAAAAGTTTTTTTAAGAATTAAAATAAGACTTTACTAATATGACAGGATTTAAAAGGGGCTCATACGACATTGACTCGCTAATTGGTGGAACAGTAGACCAAGACAGCGAAGATGAAAAAACAGGTAAGAAATTTTAATTAGTTTTGGATCATTGGTTTCACATTTTTATTTTTTTATATGGTATAGTGTGAACTTGAAGTTAAGAATTTCTTTGATAGTAATTCAGGTCATTGGTCTTACATAATACATGTATTTGTAATATCATATAAAAGGATTATTAATAAAAATGGAATTTATTATATAACATGGAATTCACTATACTCACTGTTCATTTATTTTCTTAACAAAATCATAGTGTGGGTTCATTAGCATGCGATATTCTAATTTTGTCTACCTAAAAAAGGAACGTAAACAAAATTTAACAATCAACGTTAATTATTTCCAGTTATTGGTCAATAAAGACTATAATGAGTGTGGAATTTCATAGTTTTGAATCCTGTAGGTAGATGATCTAGAAACTGTGATTCAAAACATGTATTATTAAAATTGATGATAAATTGATTGTTTAATATAAAAAACTAAAATAGTAATGCATTGACTAAAGAGCTATTGATATGCTATTTTGAACAGTAGATAATGTGAGTATAGTGAATTCCATGTGGTATGATATACATGTATTCCATATTCAAATAATATGTTAATTACATGATAATATGCATTGCAATGGAATTTCCAAATACAAAACAGAACTGTCACAAGAAAATGCTGTACATGGATGTAATAATCTACTTATGGATCTGTTGATCCGTGAGGGATTTTAAATAAAGTCTCTCAAAGGGAATACTTGGCTAAAAACAATCCTGTGGCGATACCCTAGCATAAAAAATGTCAACTTTGTCAATTTTCCTCTATTGATAAAGTACATGGAGAAGTTTCCGGCCTTTTGGAAGGGTAGGTGAGTTCTGGTTATAGACAAGGGTAAATGAAAGCTATGTTAGGTACGCCTGACCATATAATGTATTTGACCATAATTTTGTGTTGACTCAAACAATTGTATTGGTTTGAAGGCAACTATGTCTGGTATGCGTGAGTAGGCAGTAGACAAGTTGATAAAATTTAAAAACCCCTATCTAGTAACTGAACTTCAATATTGCTGCAAAATGCCTAAGTGCCCTTATGGAGAGAAACAGAGTTTAGAAAATATAATTAGATTTTAATTTTCAAGACATTGATCTCCTGACCATAAAGCTGCTCGTCTACAGATTGCAACTTATTAATTCACATTTCTAAATCTCTCAATATTGTATAGAAACAATTTAAAAGCAGTAAAGCAGAGTTCTAATTTTGAAAATTTTAGTTCATTTTGACTTGTATGTTAAAAAGGTGGTGATTTTGTATATAAAGTCCTTTATATAGATGGTTTTAGTACATTTCGTGGCTCCTATTTTATATTTCTCACAGCCTGTTTGACGATTTGCTTTAAAAGCGAGTCGTTTTAGAGATATTTGCTATCAATATTTCAGCTTGTAAACAAAATAAACAATAAATGATATCTAATAAAGTTAAATTTCGCTATGAGGACCACCGTTGTATTTTGACGATTTTGAAGTCCCAAATGCTTATTTGAGAAGAAAAAATGCCCCTGTAGTACGACTAATCCAAAATAAAGACAATTGATTGTATTATACTAATAGCTGAACTTCAATTATCGTAAACATGTCAGATATTGAAATTATATTTAATATTAAAATGTCCAACTGTTGAAGTTCTATATGCACATAAATTAAAAAGTCGGGCCCAATAGAAGCATGAAATAATTACATGAAACATAAACTTGAGTAATTTATAACTTTCAATGAATGTTTTTATTATTATTTTGATAAGGTATTTTATCGGTATGTCAAATAAGTTATTTTCATGGACTCAACACTATACACGCTAATGAAAAAATCCAGATAAATCTTTAAAATGAAATATTGGTAAAATCCCATAACCACTTCGTATAATGATATATTTTAGTTCTTATCACAGAAAGTATTAAGTGTGAAAATTAGATAGCTCCTACACTTTGGTCTATTTTCAATATATTAATATGTATTTGTGACCAAATGTGTATCTTATATACAAGTTTTGCTAGTAACAAAAGTAAAAAGTATCAAAATTATTTTTTCCATAATCATAATTTTCATAACTTCATGTACATGGTCAATGTATTATTGATTAAAAAGTGTATTATTACCTATTTTTGTTTGTTTGTGTTTTTTGTGCGTGAGTTGCAGATTGTCTTCATCAAATAATATTAATAGTTTTGACAAAATATCACCCGTCATGAAGACAAACCCCATTTCAATAAACATACTAATATTAAGCAAATAAAAGAGATTGACAAACTGTGTATAGCTCAATCAAAAAAATAATACAATAACAAGTCATAAAAAATATTCTAACAACTTGACATTATTAAACTGTGTTTTATATAATAAAGTACACGTGACTCGTCTTAGTTTGAAGAAACTATTATAACTAAATTGAGGTTACTATTGTGTTTGCCTTCATCTTCTGTTATGGGTTTAGATGTTAACCGGAGTCCGTCCGCACTCGTATATGGATGCATTATATGCAGATCCCAGCTAAAAATTAAGCACAACTTCTTCAACGCTAAGGAGACATTTATTGAGAACAACCCCTTTATCTGCAAGTTTTCTTTAGGTTCTCGGAAATGTTGTTTGTGACCGGCTATGGCTGGTTTTTTGTCTTTCCCATTATTTGCTTCATTTTAAACCTTTTATTCTCATGCATGTTGAGAATAATTGTTTAATTTGTTAGGAATGAGTAACCAATTTAACATAACAATGTTTTTATTCCAATAAAGGCTTGATTTTCAAAAGTAAAACGCTTAAGTTTAAAATAGACACGTTTCTTAATTGTTATCTATTCATATGATAAAATTTTCAAAATATTTTTTTACATTGATTCCATACAGCGTGACACGTGACCGAATTATGCCAATCATTGAGACGCGTACCTGTCAATAAATTAAAATACAATACATTCAATACAGTTACTGGCAATCTATTGTCAAATTACTGTTTTTGTCAGCATTGTAAGTTTTCTTGCGTGAAACTTCTTTATTTACAATAACCGGGTTGAATAGTCACGTGGTCTTTAGATTGTAAACAAACTTGTGTTTTTCGTCAAATTCTGGCAGCAGTCAAGACATAAAAAATAATCAAATAGTGCATACAAAATAACTGTTATATTTCTTTGTCTAAAATGCCTACATAAGTTTGTGAGTTAAAATTTTGTTTACTGTGAACCCTCTGCACAATTTATTTTTCACATGCCATAGTTTACTGCTAGATTCATTTTTTGTGAGAAATATTTGACGCTAACTATAAAAACGCACCCCGGCTAGCTCAATTGATAGCACGCAAGTCTACTGATCGAGGGGTCGTGGGTTCGATTCCCGGGCGGGGCATACTTTCGCGGAGCTTGGTCATGAAATTATTTCTACGGCCATTCTCCCTCCTATCAATGATTTTTAATTATGCAGGGCAGTTGTCAGTCACTGACGAAAGTATGCGCTAAGTAGTTGGTTAACAGCTAAATCCAGAGAGTTAGCCTTTCCAGGAGAAGTGAGTAGGTTGACTGACCGCCGTTATATGACCTATATAATGTGTTGCTACGGCGTTAAACCAAACAAACAAACAATATAAAAACGCACACTCACGTAGACAATTTGAGTTTTTCTTGAAAAAGAGAATTAGTAGGCTACATTGTATGCGCTATTTAATGTCATTTAATTATTTATTTAAAAAATCAGCGAAAACTCTGTTAGTTTATTATGAATCACATGACTTCAGACCTTCCTGTTATCAGCTCAATTTGTCCACAATGAAACTCATTTGTGAGAATCAAATACATGCAAACTTCATTAAATTTTATTGACTCGATTAAATTTTATTACTTTTGTCGGGCGACGCTAAAACAAGTTTCATTGGCTAGTACCAGGTTAACCTTTCTGAAGAAATACATGAGAGACTTCTATCAACTTCTATCGCGTCAAGCTAAAATTCCAAATACTACGGCCAAAGTTTTAGGCCCAAGACCTTGAAGCTGTAAGTAGTCAGTCCGATCATTTTGATAAAATATCAGTCTTAAGAACATTGTCTTCATTCGGAACACCTCGACCTTTCCTGAATGGATAATCTCGGAAGGATTCGTGGGTGTCTATAACATAGAAATATGTTTTGACACAGATCTGTGTGTATACTACAAGAACTATTTTGCATAACCGTTACGTGCTTCGCCTCGAGTAGGTAGTGAAAACCCAAGCCGCCGGGGTAGACTCCCCTCGAATCCTTTTGAGATTATTTATTCATGAAAGGTCGAGGTGTTCCGAATGTCTTAGGAGTGTGATCAGCACATATGAAAATGCTTGAACTGAAGTATATATACAATATTTTAGAGTAGACTATCCAACTTCAAGCTCATTGCAGTATAGCAAAAACTACGATTCAAACTTTTTGGAATTTTCGACCCTTCTATCGTCATTTTTGTGAAAAGATGCATGGCAACTATCGTAATACATCGGATATTTCCTTGACTTAAAGCCAAATTATCAAGAGTAACACTATTTTTAGACTGCCAAGAAAATAGACATTTATCTATTTTAAACACCTCTGTTAATTAACACATCTTCATATAATGGCTTTAAACTATTGTACATGCTTCTGGTGTCATTATTTGCACAGGATTGAAGCCAATGACAGATTCAAAGTCTGTGTAAACAAAACAAACATCTCACCTATTTTATGTCTATGTAATGAGCATGTGGCACTTTTTTACCTCCATTAGACGTGTGTGAAGAGTAATCATTATACAAACATATGACTTCCGGTTCGTCTTCAATGCTGATCATTAACCAATTAATTCTAACGATGTGAACGCTAGAAAAAAGTTCAATATGGAAAGTACAAATTATAGCCGGATTCATACAAATTTAAAATACTTGCTAAAATAAAAAGTCCTCTAATTTAATAACATTTTCGTGTTTCCGCTGCTTTATTCTATGATTCAGATCAAATTATGTAATGGACATTTATGTTTGATTTTATCTCTTTTTATAACAATTAGCGAAACAAATGACACATTTTTGCTATGTGTAATTTATTAGTTCTATGCTTTGTTATGTACGTGAACTATTATTTAAACATTTTTTATCTAATGCATATACTTTTATACTCTAATTGTGATTTGCAAACACTGACTGGAAATTATGATTTTGAAAACTTTGACCTCCCCCCTCCGCTAGATACTTCAACAAATCATTGTTGCCACAGGAAAATAGTCCAATGAATAATCTAACTAACCCCTTGGCTACAAAAAACACCCTTACATTTTAGAAAAAATAAAATGGAATTATTTATAAAATATATACATGCATTGTCTAAGGACAATGTGTAGCGACAAATGGTACCATACCGCTTGTCTCTCAATAACAGTAGTAAATTCTTTTTACTAGGTTTAACACCGTGCTAGCACAAATTAAGGTCATTTTACCGCGACCTGCGTATCTCACTAGCTTCCCCGGACCCATGTCAATAACCAGTACTCACTTACTCTTCCATAAGGCTGGAAACTTCTCCATATACGTTATTGATGGTGAAACTGGCATTACTATCAACTTGTCACGAAAGTGTAGGCTATAACTGCCCCGGGGTGGGATTCGAACCCGTGGGTGCTTACTCAAATATGTGATATATGCACAATGAAATATTTCATGAATATGATTCAGCAAAGCATGAATTTTCTCGCTCACGCAGATACATTGGTTATTAAACCATGTGACTCATGATACGTGTATAAAGAATAAAACAATGCACTCATGCGTACTTCCTTGGCCATTCGTTCCCAATAACTACGAATAAAGTATTTATTCAATGAAAGGTCGAGGTGTTCCGAATTCAGCAATTAAATAGTAGGTATACGAGTATGTGTAGTGAATGCTAAGCAACCCTTACCTGACAATCATGTGGGGTCCCAGAGCTAGAATGTGCTCCCTCTGTTTCTTCGTGGCTAACGTTTAAAGACAGCACAGCACCCCTCTCCGCCAGAAAACAGGGTTATTTAGTGCTGAAAATAGCGTATATTTATGTTTATACTAGCAGTACACCGGCTGGAGCTAGAAACTGTATTTATTGTCTTAGATTAATTGACAAATGCTATTTATAATTAGTACTTCTAACGTACTCAATCATATGACATAAACAGTTAATTACACTGAGTTTTATTATAACAGACAGAATCACTGAACCTAATGACCATTTATTGACCATGTACATGTATATAACAATAATATTGCTTACATAAAAGAAGCAGGATTTAGTGCAAATGCATTGTCTTAACTGATAAATCGGGTCGGTAGCGCAGTTGCATGGTAGCGCACCGGGATTTCGAATCTAGTTTCCCGAGGGGGGTACAGCTTCGAATCCCACACGGAGAGGTTATATTTTTCCATGAAATTTTGACGATTACGTCAATTTCCTCCATTAATAAGGTAAATGGAGAAGTTACCGGCCTTGTGGAAGGGTAGGGGAGTACCCGTTATTGACAAGGGTCCATGAAAGCTAGGTTAGGTGCGCTGGACGCCGTAAAATAACCAAAACGGGTTGACCCGGCAGTAAACCCAATATAAATAAATAAGTCTTAATTGATCTCTTTAATTATAATTACATTTTATAGTCTAAGTTTCATGCTTACGCACGTTCACCGACTTTACAGCAATTACCCCTGGTCACTGGGCTACTGGTATCTATCTATCAATCTCCCTGGGGAGTCTTTTTACTCCGCTTATTAGTGCAGCCGACAAATTGGCGCAGCGGAATTAAACCACCCTCGCAGGTACCCATTTACATCTGGGTGGAGTGAAGCAATCGCAGGTAAATTTCTTGCTCAAGGAAATTAGCAGTGCCCCTGGTGGGACTCGAACCCAGGACCTCTCGATCCCTAAGCGCGCGTCCTACCACTGGACCACTGCTCCTACTGCTCTCTTTAGGTATAGAAATGTTTGAACGAGGTGTGACAAATGGACTATATGTTCGAAAATGCATATCTTGAGGGAGGATTTGGAAGAGAATTATTCTCTTATTTGATTAAATGTTTCAAGTTTCCAACATATTCTAACATTTATTCACCCATAAAAATGTCATATTCTAATAAAAGCACTCAGTGCGACACATGACTACAGAAACCTGTTCAGTGCAAAAAGGACCATTTTAAATCTTCAACTTCCTAATGCAAAATAACCAGTGACTGACATCCGTCCCTCATTATGAAGAATCAGTGGTAGAAGGGAGATTAACCAAGCTCCACGAAAGTATGCCCCTCCGGGAATCGAACCTAAGATCCCTCGATCAGTAGGCTTCTGCAATGTCATTACCCACTTGGTCTCCCACAATAATCAAGCCGATCCCCTCCCCTTATATATACATGTACACAGGAAATTCTGTATACATCATACGTCGAATTTTCATGGAAAGCTCTTATATTGAAATACAGTGTAATTAACATCGCCTTATTTACATTAAGACTGAAATGCCTTTACTTACTTAAAATTACGTCCATGATCCCACTTAATGCACCAAGGACCCTATCGACATTATTAAACATTCAGTTAGAGTTTTGCCATATTCCCATATAAGGAAAGTTTGCACATTGTTAATTGGTACATAACGTACGAGATACCGCCGACAACCATACGTGAATATCTGCTCTAAGCAGCTGCACTGAGACGAAATTCGACGAAATCGTGTTTTAATTTCTCTGTCAACTGCTGGCGGGGAAATCGTTAAATAATTAATCATGTAAACGTCCATTAATTTGTCTAAATTCTGATTCAATTTTCTTCTATTGTTTTTCCTATAACGAGGATAATAGAGGTAGATTTGTGTCTTTGAGGACGAGAGTAAATTAAAGCAGCATTCTCATAGAATTACTTATTTAATGACAATTTTATTAAACAGTATAACCTCTGCAGAGCGGCCCTCTACATAACAAATTCTCTGCACAACAACACTTTCGATATTTCATATGGGTGTACTTTTAATGGCATTTAACCTCTACAGAGCAACAACCTCTAAACAGCAACACATTTAGTGCCTCCCAGTGGGTGTTGTTCAAGAGAGGTTGTACTGTACATGTAAATACATTTGTACTTTATACGGCCCTGGGCAGCATATTATCAAAAATCTTACGACAATTTAACATAACATTATAGAAGGATTTACGACTAAAATATGTCATAAGACGCTTGATAATACGGCCCCCCAGTTTTTGATATTAACCTCGATATCAACTAATCAGAGCTCAGAAATTTGTTGTGGACAAGGGCCAATAATTGTTATTGACCCTATAACAGATTGTCAGTGGGGCATACATTAACCCCACTGATTGTAATAGCATAACACCCTTAAAGCCAAGTTTTATACTTTTTTGCATACATCAAAGAAACCCTAGCAAAGTTAGTTTGTTTTTCAATTCAATATAGGACAACGACTTGTCACTGTAGCACGCTGAAAATGAATAGTTTTCCAGGGTGATAGCAAAAAGTATAAAGCTGGCGTTGGAGATGTGATCCGCATTGCCTCGCAAAGGTATTATTGAAATCTGACAAGAATTAAAAGACTTACAGCTCTTTAAAACTTTGAGTCAAGGCTGAAATTTTCTGTTTTCTGCTTCAAACCGTGGCAGTTATGATATCATAGTCACGTGGTATAGCCATCGTGCAAATGACGATATGGTTTGGGGGGATAATATAAAAATACAAATCAATAAGTCTGTGAACACGTAGTCATGACTTGTAGCAATTGGACAGAAAAAATAGCGACCACATTAAAGATTTATTCATAAAATAAGCATTAAAATTAATTCAATTGATTCAGCGTAATTCCAGTGGTAAAATTACAACTGTCGATGCTATTTTTTTTATTTTTGGTAATTTTAGAATAACATTAAACATGAATGTACATTATAAACTGAACTATATAGGTGTTTTTTTTTTTCATGTAGCAGTGTCAGATCCTTTTCATGATTTTTCACGATACAGTATGTACGTTAGTTTATTTTATTAAAATGTCCAAGTTTGACCGCAGTCTAAACCTACTACGAGAGATCCCCGGGTTTGAATCCCATAAGGGGCCTGATAATTTTTTGAGCAAGAAATTTACCAACAGTTAATCCATTCCACCCAGGTGTAAATGGGCACTGGTAGAGATCGCCCGCCTGAACGGGATATTCGTACAAAATGGTTTAGTTATGGCCAAAATGGTAAAGTCGGCTGAACATGTAAATGAAAGCAGACTTTAAACCGCACTTTAAAGGTACTCATTCACAGATTTCAACTTAAATATCATCTTTTTCTAAAACTATCAAAATTGTATGGAAATATTTTTGGAAGCGGGAAAGTAGTGTTCTGATAATGACAATTTTAGTGCAAATTGAAATATACAATTACAAATGACGGTGTTTCATGTTGTAAAAATCTACCCAGTATGTCACGGTATAGACAGTTTAAGTGCATTTTTGTGACTTTTATTGTATATTTCTTGCAACATATAGGTCAGTTTGTCTAAGAATAATAAGAATTAATGTTTTGACACAATTACAGACACTGAATGGTATATTTTGAAATTATAGAAAAAATAAACCAAATCTGCGAACTAGTACCTTTAACTTTATCTACTTAAAATTTACCGGACCAAATATTGAGCATTCTTTGTTTAATGTTTGTTATTAAAAGACGACCAGACTACAGAGAACTACATCACTTGTCAATAGCTAATTATATATTTTGGTGAAATTCTAGGTACAGTCTCCTTTATTTTATTCTGACCGCCAGGGGGTGTCTCTTCCCGCCTTGATTTATTATACGTGTGACTTCTTGAACAAATTAATACCATGCATTATTGATAAATATCCACTATTAGATTAGCTCGTGAAATTTGATTCCTAATCTATGACTTGAATATAAAGCAGGCACGTGACTTTTTAATTGAAAATTAGAAGATTGCCTTTAAGTTCGCTATTTATGAGTACAATCGTTCAGGCGAGTAGATGAATATAAAAATATAATGGCTGCGATCCCCTTCATGTATTTCCGCCGAATTCATTCCAGAGCTTATGATGTAGTTCTTTAAATAGCTAGATCGATGCTTCATTCTTTCAAGACCAAGGACCCTAGAGTCCTTGTAAGGATATATGAGGGTAGGGGTATAATGGTTAACCGATATACAGGTTAATATTGCAAATATGAATTCTGACGGTTTTTAATCGTTCGTTTTTTTCTAGGAACCGGGTTTTGTAGTTTTGCGCAAAGCTGATCCATTTTATCAGAATCAGAAATTTCAAAGTTAAAATAGAATATTGATCGTTAGCTCCAAACCCTCCGCACAAAAATAATCAAACTGTAAACTAGGTCATTTGTAAAAATAATTTGCGCAGAGGATTAAGAATAAACATTTATAACTTAAAGGTCGGCATTTGGATTTTCGGACATTGATATGTAATACTTCATTTTTTTAATCTTTTTTATTATTTGACTCCTACATAACAAATGAAAAACAAGTGTGTGCTAACATTTTGACGTTCACGTAACTATTCACCATACACAACATACTTCAAAGTATGCATTTTTCTAACACATTAAAAACACAAATCTTACAAACTTATGTGTAAGAGACCAGTTGAAAATATTTTGATGTTGATTAATAAATTAAGATTATGCATGTACATTACCTTTGTATTTTTGCCTACAGTCAATACCCGACACCTTATCAATACCCGACATCTTACTTTTCAAAACAAATAAAGCAAGTACATGTACTCATAAGCCAATTTTAGCAAAAAACTGGAACGACAACATTTTAAATTACAAAATGTACAAATTATTCAAAAGCAGTGTTAGGCCACAACAAGTTGATCATGTGTTCTACGGATTTTTCTTGTAAAAAATGGGGCGAGAAAGCGAAGAATTTCTTTTTTAATTCAGTTGCCTTATATAGTTGTTTGACCAAATTTTTATGAGCGAGCGAGGAAATAAAAATATTTTTGTAAAAACCGTCAAAACAAGGTGCAAGCGAATCCATAGAACATAATTTATTATGATCAACTTGTTGTGACCTTAAGTTTGAAACCTACCTTGACATTCCATCTCCATCCCAGAGTATTCAATTCTTTCATTTTAGAACAGCAAACACCCAATAGAAGTAGGTAGATGGAAAATATTCCACACAATGAAAGGAGATGCACACCCTGCCCTAATAACATTGACGACGAATTGCATTATCTTCTTATTTGTCCATTTTCCGTGAACTAAGAAAGAAATATATTCTAAATAAATATCATAACAGACCAAATGAAATCAAATTCGCAGAAATAATGAACGCAGACAATGAAAGTTTTAAAAACTCAGTATATTTGTGAATAAAAACATGCAACATTTCGCCAGACATTAAAACACGTGTAGAAACATCATACTTTACACATGGTCGATTTCTATTGTCAGACAAATGTGTCTATACTGATTGTATTTGAATCATTTTATAATTATTTTTGTATCATATAATACCTGCATATATATTTCTTATGATCAAAATATGATATTATTGAATTAATTAAAATATAGTTTATAAGAATTTAAGCTTACCTCACAATTGGGATAAAATCCATAACGACAGCTATAATATAGGTCCCTGAACCGGTCTTCTCGACAAACTTTTATCAGCACCGGATATTCGGTCCGGCAAAATAGAATTTGCTGCTGGACCGAATGAAAGTTTACTGGACCAAAACATTATTCTCAAAAAATGCAGTCCATTTTAATGATTTGTATTTATACATATTCTTAAATAAATTAGACAACAGCGGGTACTCTCACAGCCAATTCAATTGCTTAAAAAGTGTTGCGCTTGTTGATAAATCTTAAACCAAACAGCTACTCATGCTGTGTCTTACATTTATTTTAACTAGTGTATATGCACATTATAAATGTTATATAATGATGTGTTTATTAAATAAGTGTAAACTAACTAAACTATAAATTTGTAAAAATAAATCTCCACTAAATATTAGTGTACTTTACATACGCAATGTTTACGCGGACGATCTGTAACTAGTTATTTAAATAAGTGAGTCAAAATGGCGAACGCGATAATTCTTGTACACTTTATTTAATTTAAGACTGGATGGGAATTAGGACGAATTGTTCCATTTCAAAGATTTAGTTTTCATTGGCATGTGGTTCTATGGTATTTTAAAGACACAACTTATCATAAATTTTGACATAGGTATTGCATGCTTTTTCGTGGCTAGATATAACGGTAGAATTTCAGTGTGTCACGTAGAATGGATATAATAATTGAGGACCTGCAATGAGTGCATGAACCTAGTTCAAATGTAGCTCAATTAAATGTTGTCTGCTAAATTAATCTTTTATCCATTGTTTAAAACAAATGGTGGAAATATTGTCTGAATGACAATCAGTTTGGAACCAGGTGCCGCAGAAGCAATTTACTTACTTAATTTTGTCAGAGATATTCATAAATTTATATTCTATACAATACTTGTAACATAATAAATAACTATGCATGGGCCTCAATTTATTTCACTTGCTAGCAAACACGAAAAAGTCATGAAACATGTAATACTTGAAATTTTCACCTCCATTATGATGTAACCACTATACTACAATTTTTTTTTGATGTCCAAGATTTATAAGTTGTGTCTTTAAACAAAACATATCCTCTTCCCGATTGCAAGAAGTTATGACTTACGACAAAATGTGTCGCACCATTATTTGTAAAACGGGTCCCACTTCTATACATACGTAACAAATTGATAGGAACACGGTATTGTTTACATACATATTTTCAGTTTCGGCTCTCGATGCCGTACGATCGATTTGTAAAAACCTCAACTCGATGTACTTTCCATTAGGCCATACCAAATTGGAATTCTGTTAAGCGTCAACTCAAGTTTGACAAACCTAAGTACCTATTCACAAAAACACACAAACCGAAAACAAAAACACAAATATTTTACATATTAAATATTTTAATTCAATTTCGAAGCGTTCATGACTATGGTCGTTCCAAAACATCACACCAATCCTTTTTCATACAGAGATTGGAAAAAATGTATGGTTACAAGAGCTGCTTATGTTTCGATGAGGGTTGTGCTTACGCTGTTGTTTTCGTTTGACTTTGTGAGAAGACGAACATCCTGCATGCATGAGTCAAGATCATGGCGCATGGACCTGTCTACCCTTTCATAGTAGAAAACATTTAGTAAAATTTAACACCACTTTTTAAATTTACTTTGGCTCTATATTAAAAATTCATTTTGCCTTGTTTCAGTGAAAGAGTAATTTTGGTTAAAAAAGTAAGTTTATATACAAACAATTTGGTCTAAATTTTTTCATGTCTATTTTCATTTTTTCTTTATAAGTTTCCTAAAACGCTTGTAGATAAAGTTACTTTTTAACCAAAATGATTCTTTGAGTAAAACAAGACAAAATGAATATTTGATATAAAGCCAAAGTTAATTTAAACGGGGTGTTGCCTAAAATCAAGTTGCCTGTAGTGGTGTTCAATTTTACTAAATGTTTATACTTAGATATATAGAGGGGAAGACAGGGCAGCGCGACATGATTGTGCGACCTTATGCACGACTCATGCAGGTTGTTCGCCTTCTCACGAAGACAAACGAAACACAACAGCATAAGCACAACCCCCAGCAAAACATCGACAGCTCTGGTAACCATGCCCTATTTCCCTACTCTGTATGAGAAAGGATTGGCGTGGTGTTTTGGAACGACCTGAGCCATAAAATGCTTTACCAAAAGATGGCAAACGCTTGGTAGTGTGTTTGACTGAACGTCAAAAGTACAACCCTTCACTGCGTAGTGTCATGTTTTGTACTACAGATAAACACCTTTTCAACGGTTTACGAACTTTTTAGATTACCATGTCTATTAAATTTAATTTGACTTTAATACAAGTAGCTTCAGGATGGTATGTTCAGTGTTAATAATTCTACAAGTCACACAATTTTTATGTCAATTAAGGACTTAAATAACTCATTAGATCAATATTTCAAAATTAATATTACTTCCCTTTTCCCTCTTATATTCTATGCAGAATTTAGAAGACATTGTATTTATGCCCATAGGGCATTCAATTGAAATATATAAAAATTAAATGATTAACAAAATAGTTAAAATCCGAGTAATCTAACTAATTGGACCTACCAATTTGAAGTGTATACAAGGGGAAATAACTGAATAAGGTCCCTTATTAGTAACGAAACAAGAGGGCCATGAAATAGACCTATCGCGTTAGGTAAAAAAATGGCAAATATTTGCCCATGCCCAAACTTGTAAAGAGTTAATTACATGTATAAAGGTTTACTTTCAGATTGTATGTTGAGTCCACCAACAAACAAAAGAGATGATGTCACTGATGACGTCACAATGGAACATGGAAGAGAAAAGAAGAATGGTACCCCTCGTAGTACCCATACTAGTAACCTGAAGATACCATCTTTCTATCGTGGTTATTTTGATATGTTTAACACACATCAGCTGACTTTAAACAACAACAAGGATGCTGATAGACCATCCAGCAATGATTCTAAAGATGACAATAGTTTCAGTTTGAAAACTTGTGAGCCACAACAGAGCACGTCACGTGATGATAATTCTGAAGGAAGAAAATCTGACTATCTCACCAATACTAAATCTGATAAAGAATCTACGTCAATATTTGACAGGTACTTATATCTTACAATATGGAGGCATATTTCTGCCATCTGAATACCCCTCAGCTAACAAGTAGGGCCTAATTCAGTAGTTACTTATGCAACAACAAGTTAATCATATGTTCTATGGATTCGCTCGCACTTTAATTTTGACGGTTTTTACCCCCCCCCCCAAAAAAAAAAATTAATTTTCTCGCTCGCTCATAAAAAATTGGTCAAACCGCTATACAAAGCAACTGAATAAGGTTTTTTTTTCTTTTATCGCTCGCTTCATTTTCCCCAGAAAAATCAATAGAACACATGATCAACTTGTTGTGGTCATAGTTATGTAACTAGATTACCATTTACCTGTTATATATTGGATAAGTGGTTTACTACTAACGTAACTAGTTAACAATTTAATTAACTAGTGAATTAAATGATAACCACTTACCGGTTTGCACTTTCAAACAATTGATAACATGTTTTAGCTAATGACGTAACTAGTAACTACATGTTAGTTATTTTGTTATCATTTTGAAAATTACCATAACCGAATGATGTTAACTACATTTTTATTTTACTATCATATCTACTTAACATTAATGTACATGTTATGAACATTTTAGTACATGTATATATACTACACTGTATCAATTCTGGACATGTGTTTTAAAATTTCATATGATTTTCCGCCATCTTGGACGCCATCTTGAATTCTCGTAAATGCTCAAGGTTAAAGGGTGGCACCAGTTTTCTTATCAACTACATCCCAGAATTTTAAAACACCTAAATCTAGGTTGAGCTACTTTTGCCCCAAATTCTGCCGGACTGAGCCACGGTTTTGGCTCATTATTTACTTAATTTATCATGGGGAAACTTGCAACTTATTGTACTTGTGTAAAAAATAGTAACATACCTTATATGTACATGTATATGTATTAACATGAACAAAGTGTTTTCGTCTCAGAACTGTGCCGGCAGCCTTTGATAGTTCTAAACATTTATTTTCCAGACGTGACTTTGAAAGAAAGCATGATTATGAAAGAGTTAGAAATATGGATGAATACAACAAACGAAAACAAAGAAGATATCGTACAACATTTACTAGTTTTCAACTGGAAGAACTTGAGAGGGCATTTCAGAAAACACACTATCCTGATGTATTTACAAGGTAAGTTCATCTCTGTGAATAAAGTTGCCTCTTCATTCCCAATTAATTCATACTAACGTTAGGGACTACACTCCTTTGGCGAACAAACAAAATTGAAACAAGTTTGACAACTCAAATACAAAGCCTGATATGAATTATATTGGGTAAAACTTTCAAAATTTAATCCCTTTAGGCCTCAAAAACAAACTTTCGGGGGGGGGGGATGTGAAAGGGTCACACCTCCGGGATCTGCACATAATGCAACCATTTGGTACGGACGGAGACTTATTAAACACAAATCAATCAAAAACCATCACTTTCAGAGGCCGTATATTTAAGTTCAGCTACTGGCCAAAACTTTGAATATAATGTTAGAAAACGGCTGTTTTATTGCTACATATAATGGACTACTGATCAAAGCGGGCGTAGCCCAGTGGTTATGACGTTGGTAACCATTGGATAGCCAACTCGGCGTTGATTTCAATCATCCGAAACATACCCCGTTGTTTCCTTGAACAAGAAGTTTTATCCTACACGCTCAGAACTGGAAGACAAGGAAGCGGACTCGAAAGTGATTAATCTTAAGTTGTGAGAACTTGTTTCCTAAAAAAACAATATTACATGTCGAGGGTTGCCTGTAAGACTGTTGTAACTCCCTCTTTCACGCAATGCACGTACATGTACTACAGTCTTGCGGGCAACGCTCGATCTATAAACTCTTCTGGTCAACGATGGGCCATAAACTATTGGCGTTTTAAAAATAGCAATATAATTAATGCTTATATCATTTATGTTTTTTCAGAGAGGAGCTGGCTATGAGAATAGATTTGACAGAAGCGAGAGTACAGGTAAATTAACATAATATTTGTTTATGATTTGTGAACATATAGCTTGTTTATAGATCAATTATGCAAACATGTAGTGCCTTTGTACTTTTAATTTATACTCATCTTTTAAAGGGAGAACACATGAGTCCGAGATATCATGATCTTCCTATCAAAGTTTCCAACTTAATTCACTAAACCATTGATTGAGCTGAGTTGTTATAATATATACCAACCACATGCTTTTTTTAATGAAACTGTTTAAACGTAACACAAATTTATCCCCTAATTGACTCGTAAGTAAAGTGATTATCTTATTACGTAACTAGTTAACCACTTAACTAACTTGTTAGTAATGCCACCATACACACAGAGTTACTTTGTATATTTGTTTTATTTTTTCTAGGTATGGTTTCAAAACAGAAGAGCAAAATGGCGTAAAAAGGAGAAAGTAGGGCCTACGGGACACCCTTATAGCCATGCATCATTTGGATCTGGATTCAATTTAACACCCCGCTCAACTATACCACAACCGAATCAAGTATTCACAGACTTTTTGTTTAAGGCATACGAAGCTCAGTTCTTGCAAAAGTACGCCCTCAGCAAAACACCATTACATAGCCGATATTCGATTCTATCTGGATTACCTCCCCTTGCTCATAGTTCAATGGCGGATTTGATTCCCGGAAGTGACGTCATAAATCATTCCGGAAGTCCGTTGACATTACACCCCATAGCATCAGATTTGTTGAGAAGTGAAAGCAAGAGTGAAAGTCCACAGAAATTGTCCCCGGACAAAGATGTGTATTTAGAGTCGCCAAAGGCATTGAATGATATGCATGCTTCAAGTATAGTGGCATTGAGACTGAAAGCCAGGAACTATGGGTTTCCTACAAATTAATAATTTGTACAAAGTTTTCAACCTCATGTCGAAGAATTATATACATGTAGTTCAACGACGGAATGAAACCTATGACCTTTTTGTTTGACATTAGTTGTTAGTTCACTAAAGTAGGATTTTGATAAATTGTTCCGTCGCTCTTATGCCAGAGGGACGCAAGTCATTTCATGGCAATAAGAATGTTAGTTCGTTTTTTTTCAAGATAAACATGTAGATACTGCCTTTATCTTCAAATGAATTTTCTATAAGAAACAATGAAAATGCTTCATATGATTTTTTATAGGTCTTCGTCGGTTTGAAATTACGACGACAGTCTGTTTACTGACTTACACGAGTGTGTCAAAGTCCCACAATAGTTTGTATGGCAATCATATTTTACAAGCCAACACTAGATTTGCCAGCGTGCAATTTTCATACCGTTGTTCATTCAATGAATGGTCGAGATGTTCCGAATGTGAAGCATGGAGGCTGATAAGGAATGGTATAACTGTGTGACGGTTAATGTTTTCGCATTTGTACGTGTTACCATGTGCAATTGTCTTTGTTTTCAGCACATTTTATGAATAATATGACTTTACTAAGAATAAAACGTTTGATTAGTATTTACCTAGTTTTTACAATTGTTTTACAAGAACAGACCATAACATAACATATCTTTTATTTTGTCAAACTGTTTATGGAAAAGACATGTGAACAAATTAAATATAAATGCAACATGACAGTACAATTTTCAATATTAAAGAAATAACTGTCAAATTTGCAATGGTGTAGCTGGCATTCACTGTCATACGTTTCGTGAAATTTTTAGAAAAATATCACAATCATCTGCACATCTAAACATGAATGATGAAGGTTTATAATCACCTTTCATGCTTGAAAGAAAGAACGAATAGTACACGTAAAATAAATTTTAAAAAGTCGCTCAAGGTTTTCAGTCACATTTTCGTATCTGTTTCTTTCAAGCATTAAAGATGATTATAATTGCTGCATGAAACAACAAATCTTCTAACATACATGTATATGGTAATGTCGACACCATTGGCTATAGTCACGTGATCTACAGTTACAACTAAAGAAGTAAAGGAGAGGGGCGTGGCTGAGCGGTTACGACGTTGGACTGGTAATCATTGGATAGCCAGCTTCGCGTTGGTTAGAATCCCATCCAAAAACCTTCCCTGTTGTTTTCTTGAGCAAGACCTTTTATCCTACTCGCTCAGTACTTGGAGACCAGGAAGCGGACTCGAAAGTGATAAATTTTAGTTGTAAGAACTTGTTTTTCACAATCGAGCTCAATTTTATTATTATAAACTAATGTAGTTAACAAAGGTTTGATTTCCACAGATTTCTTTTCCATATAAACAATTAATTTACATCAAAATATTAGAGCCTGAAAAATCCAAAATTGACTTTGTGAGTTTTGATCGTTAGCTTTCCTTTGCACGAAAATTTATATCGAGAGGTAAACTGTGTTATGTGCACAAGTAATTTGCGCAGAGGATTCAAAGCAAGCAATTTTAACTTACAACTTTATGTGTGCATTTTCGTCATAGTTTATATGCACTAGTTAACTTTTTCTATGTTTCGACGGCTGCAAGAATTTGACGCAGACTAAAGTTTGTTTATATTTTAAAGACCATCTGATTATACACCCTAATTTAAATCAAAGCGCTGAAGGCACTGAATTTGTTCGGGTTAAAAAAGTAAAATTAGATGTCCGGCTCCAACAAACCATCGTTCACAAAGAACAGTTCAGTGATATTAGTTTGTTAGGTAGACTAGCACTGTTCCGGTTCAAAACACTTTATACATAATTTTCAAAGTGGG
Source organism: Mactra quadrangularis (assembly GCA_025267735.1). Lineage (NCBI taxonomy): Eukaryota > Metazoa > Mollusca > Bivalvia > Venerida > Mactridae > Mactra > Mactra quadrangularis. Next base: position 36,549,512 of record CM046293.1, read on the forward strand.
AAAGTCCCGAACAAATAAAAACCGAATTTTGAAAGTGTAAAAATCTCATTTAGATTGATATTTAATTCATATTGTATAATAGTACTTTGTATTTGATATAATATTATGCAAGATGTTATAAACTGAACTCAGTCTATTTTATAAACCTATGTCAGTGTAACTTATTATCTTAAAACAAAGATAACACTTTCAAACTACAGGTAGGCGTGTTTAACGCTCAAACAAGATTACAGTATATTGAATGTAAAACACTACCAACACATAGCTAATATGTTTCTTATTGTTTATTAAATGTTTTCCAACGTTTTTTATTTGTTTGTTTTTTTATTGTTTTGTTTTTCGAACAAGATTACATAACAATATGAATAACTCATTATAACTACATATGTAACCAGATAAAATCCACAGTTCGAACTGAGATTCGAAACCCACGATCTCTCGCGTTGTACGTGGACATTTTACCGCATCGCCATTAAAGCTAGCTTGAAGGCAAGGGAGTACAAGTGCCGTATTATTCCTTTGCTACACACAAACCCTATACATATTCGGGTATTTCACGAAAATATACGGAAATTTCCGATGCTTCACGACTAGTTAATCCCATCGATTATTATCCTTCGCTGTATAGTAATGCACGGACGATACGGAAACACCCGAAGTTTAACGATCGATTATCATTCTTTGTTATGTGGTATATCACGGACGATACGGAAACACTCGAAGTTATACGATTGATTGATTACATCGGTTATCATCCTTTGTTATGTGGTATATCACGGACGATACAGAAACACACGATGTTTTACGATTGATCGATTACCTCGGTTATTATCCTTTGCTACATAGTAATGCACAGACGAAACGGAAACACCCGATGTTTCACGAGCGGGTAATTTTACTCTGATACAGATACCTGTGATACGTACATACATATTTAACTTCGAATAAACATGTTGATATAGCATACCCATATATGTATCAAGGTTATAAAAGTTTACATATGGTGGATTAAAAATGAAATGATAAATTAATGCAAAACATCAAGATGAACAGTATTACTTATATTTTTGGAATTGTTTTGGTGGCATTTGGTGTTTACTATATACAGAATGCATGGAGTGAAAGACAGGCAGTATTCTACGAGAATAGGGTGAAATATGGACTCGATACCCTTAATGAAATAAAAGAACACGCTAAGGAGTTCAACGGGAAACATATTATCAAGGTAAGTGCTGGGCAGTTTTATTTAAAAGGAAAATCTTATAATTAAACAAACTAGACACCGCGAGTCGGATATGTCGCCGGACAAAAGTTATGCTTCTTGTCTAATGCACTTCTCTTCTATGAGATCTATCCACCTGTTTAGTTTTAAGTCAGCAGCTTGAATAGAAATGGATTTATTCTGCAAACCAGAAAATGCAACAAAGGGCAATAATCCCAAACATATGAAGCATAGAGTTATGGTTCTTGTACAATGTACTTTTCACTGAGATAAATCCATCGGTAAAGTTTGAAGTAAGTAGTTTTAGATTTGTGCTTCGGACAAGCTTACAGGGGACGCCGCTGCCTCCGACTTTGTAATTAACCTCACAATTAAATTCTTATGTCACCATAGCTTTACTTACCTATTAACATATGGGGAGAAGGATGTGTAAGCGGTCGAATAGCACAGGCCGGAGAGCACTCGCAGATTCCAGTCCCGGTCAAGTTGCATCTTTCTTATCACTATGTGACATTTAGCGCCCAACTTGGGTCTGACTTATTCACTAAGTTGATAAAGTCTCGAAACAAATAGTTATTCTTTAAACAGTCTGGAATTCTGAAACTCGGGACGACCTTCCAGTTCGTTGGGGGAGTATGTAATGGTACTTACCTGTTCACATTGCGTGGAAAACAATTTGTAAGCAGCCAAAGAGCTCCGTCGGGAGGGCACTCGCCCTATGAGCCAGGAGTTCTGATTTCGAGTTCCGGTTAGGCTGCATATTTTCTCACCTTGCGACAGCTCAGTCGGGAAAGCACTCGACTTGTAAGCGAGATGTCCCAGGTTCTAGTCTCAGCCAGACAGACTGCTTTTTTCTCACTCTGTGACACGTTTTTCAGGTGACAGATACTATATATGTGGCCCTAGGTTACGCACTAGCTAATTCCATAATGATAATTGGACAAGATGGTGTGATCATTGTGGATGCCACGGAGAGTTATAAAGCTGCCCAGGAAATATTCACTGAGTTCAGAAAAATAACTGATAAACCAGTCACAGATATCATATATACACACAATCATCAAGATCATATCAATGGTGCTAAGGTAGGTGTAGTTAATATGTTGAACGGTGTCCTATCAACGTACCGGACAGGGTTAACATCAGTTGTTTCAGAAATTTGTATTGACTGTTATGAACAAAACAGAGCCATTCCGATTCAAAATAATAGCAAAATCTCATTCGGAATACTTGGGTGATATCATAATAACCGCAGTCCGAGAGAACCACTAACTTCAGCGTAATTATGTTTCTAAAAATAGACTTTGGCCGACTATAAATCTTTTATCAGTAGCGTGTTCAATTACACAAAACGTTACAGAACGTTACATAACGATACATTCGGAACTCCTCGGCCATTCGCTGCGAATAATCTAATCTAATACACAAATATGAGATCGTTAAGGCAATGAGTGAAGTTTCAAAATTTACAGACTAAAAACGAAACATCACTCAATGCCTAAACGATCATATATGTATTTACTTAAACACCGGTAGTTTCAAAATAGCGTCTAAATATGTCCGAAATTATTCGCAGCGAATGGCCGAGGAGTTCCGAATGTATCGTTACGGAACGTTTTGTAACGTTCGCGGTAACTGAACGCAGGGCAGGAGTAAGTAATAGGCCTAGCCTGATTTACCGCATACTATTGTAAAAAGTCACACACTAGATAAGTTTTACAAGAGTGTACATTGTCACAATCATGAACATAACGTTGGCAGACTCCGCAGACACAGCAGAAGGACAATCTTTTTTTCTTGTATATGTATTTTGTATATATTTTTCTGCTGTTATGTTTTCTTTCTACCAGCAAAACCGGCAGAAAGATTAACCTTTCTGCTGTAATTCAATCTTTCTGCCATCAGACCCTGCAGAAAGATTTATCTTTCCGCTGTAATTTTATCTTTCTGCCAGCAGACACAGCAAAAGGATCGATCCTTCTGCTGTGTCTGCTGAGTTTGCCAACTTTATGTTCATGTCAGAATCAGCTTTGTTACAATTTCAGTAGCATCGCACCATCAGTAGTATCAGAACTTTGATACAAATAAATATATGTCTGATAAAATCATAGACAATACCTAGTGTCACGCGCATGAGATGTTGTAGCATTAACGCATAGAAACTCGTGACAATGGGCCTATCACAGCTATGCACAGTTTTTGTTTTTGTTTTTTTTCTTACTAGATCAAACGCCCTGTCAACAGAATTTAGGTCATTTTACGGCATCCAGCGCACCTAACCTAGCTTTCCTGGACCATTGTTTATAACCAGTACTCACCTACCCTTCCACAAGGCCGGAAACTTCTCCATATTATCTAATCAACTGAAGAAAATCGACATTATTGTCAAATTTTCATGGAAGGGTATAACCTCCCCGGGTGGGATTCGAACCAGCACCCTCTCGGACACGAGTATCCAAATCCCGGCGCACTATCGACCCGGGTAACTATGCATAGAAAATTGTAATTAATTATTAAAATATCAACAAGCTTTAATTTTTTATTGAATTAATATAATGCTCATTGCGAAAAAGTTTTCATGAAGTTGTTTCAATCTAGTTATTGTATGCATATTGGCCTGAATTCTAATTCCTACTTTATTACAGGCTTTCATAGAAGATGAATCAAACCCTCCAAATGTTTGGGCCCATGAATCCATAACAAAAGCATTATATCTTAGTTTTAAAGGAACAACAATGTCGGCTTACGCTAGAGCTATGAGACAATTTGGTGTGTTTTTACCAGAGCTATCAGCCGGCATTGGTTTTGGTTTGAAGACCGGCAAGGATGACAATGTACATATAGAATTTGTATATCCAAATAAATTCGTTGAGGGTGAACGTTTAGATGTAAACTTAGCAGGTATTGTCTTTTTAATAAAATGACGTCACAAAAATCATCGCCAGTTATTTCATTAAACTAGTTACATGTACACAGGTTCCCAACATAAAACCATATTTATTATATGCATTCGTAGCCTTCAAGGGGCATTTTAGAATATTTATATAGATTCACAATTAGTTCGTTTGAACGTAATATTATTTTGTTTTTAAGAAAGTGTTATAATTCTACTGTCCTTCTCTCTCCTACCTCTGATTCTAAATCATGTAAGACAGTAACTGATTTCAGTCAATGACGGAAGTAACTGGTTAACCGCTAAATTCAGAGACTAAGCCTTTCCAGGAATATTGAATAGGTTGACTGACCGCCGTGATCTGACCTATACAGTGTTCTGCTATGGCGTTATGAAACCCGTGAGCACACGTATGTGCATCTAAATTGTACTGAAACATTTTATTCTATAAATATTAATACATAAATTAATCAAAGAATGTCCTGTTTTAACACAGTCATTTGTAGAATATATTTATATTTCGCTATTTCAAATGTTTTGTTAGGTATACCAGTCAGTATCATCCATATACCAGGGGAAACTGACGACCAGATTGGTGTATGGTTACCAGAGAGCAAGGCTTTCCTCTGTGCTGACGATTTATACAGAGCATTTCCAAATCTATACGCTATACGGGGAACCAAACCTCGTGCACTGATGCAATGGGTTGACTCCATGGATAAAATGATTGAGTTAGAACCTGAAATGCTGGTACCCAGTCACACAAGACCTGTTAAAGGACGGGAAACAGTGATGAGTCTGCTAGTTGAGTATCGTGATGCTATACAATACGTACACGATCAGACAGTTCGTCTTATCAATTATGGTTATCACCCGGATGAAATTGCTAACATAATACGTCTACCAAAATCTTTGGAGAAAAATCCTTACCTTAGAGAGTTTTACGGGACTGTCAAATGGTCTTCAAAGTCTGTGTTTACTGAAAACATAGGATGGTTTAGTGGAGACCCGGTGGAACTTGATCCTTTGACGAGAACTGAGAAAGCTACAAGAATGGTTGACCTAGTTGGCGAGGAGAAACTTGTACAAGCTGCAAATCAAGCACTTGATGTGGACGATTTTCAATGGGCGCTTGAACTTTCATCCTATGTGTTGAGAATCAATGCAGAAAATCGCGCGGCAAAAGATATCAAAACAGAAGCGCTTGTTGCACTCGGATCGAGGCAAATCAGTCTCAATGGACGCAATTATTACCTCACTTCCGCTTTTGAGTTGAGTACAGATTTAAAACTCAGACCACCGCCGGCTTTAAAGGAGGCGCTTATCATGCAGTACCCAATGGATTATATAATGAGCGCTTTCTCAATTCGATTCAAACCCGAAGATTGCGTTGAAAGAAATGAAATACTTTATTTAGAGTTATCTGAACCGACTTCACATCATTTTATACAACTACGTAATTGGGTAGCTATTGTTAAGACCAAAGAACCTAAACAATTTGATATCAAGGTATCCTGTACAGATTCAGCTTGGCGAGACATTATTTTAAAGAAAAGAATGGCAGTGACAGCCATAGCAACAGGTGATATGGTAGTAGATGGAGGTGCCTTCAGCTTAAAATCTTTTATGGATTGTTTTGATAATGAAATGTATTATGAAACACGTTAAGGCAATGCCATATCGGAATAAATAATTCCGATGTTTCGCGATTCGATAATGACAATTTCGTTGAAAAACTAGTCATTTTATAATAAACCATTTGTTTTAAGTATGTGCTTAGACTAGTCATTTTATAAGTATTTTCAGATTATGGTGATGTTTTTTTATTAAAACAAATATACATGTATACATATCGTAATGTATTGTTTTTGTCGTAAAATATTTGTGTTTTCGTTTTCGGTTTGTCTGATTTTGTGAATAGGTACCTAGGTTTGGCAAACTTGAATTGACGTTTAACAAAATTCAAATTTGGCATTGCCTAAAGTACACGTTTAACGTTGAACAAAAGAGATTGTATAGTTAGTATAGTGAATTCTATTTTTATGATGCATTCTGTATTCAATTAATTCAGTGTTAAGGCCATGCCAAATTGGAATTCTGTTAAGTCTGGTTTGACAAACCTATTCACAAAAACCGAAAACAAAAACACACATATTTTACATATTGAATATTTCAAACACTTTCGATTCTCAAAAAGCATTCATAACTCTGGTCGTTCCAAAACATCACACCAATCGCTTTTCATACAGAGATGGGAAAAAAATGTATGGTTACAAGAGCTGCTTATGTTTTGATGAGGGATGCGCTTACGCTGATGTTTTCGTTTGTCTTTGTGAGAAGACGAACATCCTGCATGAGTCGTACATAAGGTCGCAAGATCATGGCGCATGGACCTGTCTACCATTTCATAGTAGAAAACATTTAGTAAAATTTAACACCACTTTTTAAATTTACTTTGGCTCTATATCAAATATTCATTTTGCCTTGTTTCACTGAAATAGTAATTTTAGTTATAAAAGTAACTTTATATACAAACGATTTAGTCATAATTATTTCATGTCTATTTTCATTTTTTTTAAATTAATTTTGGTCTATATAAGTTTCCTAAAAAGTTTGTAGATAAAGTTACTTTTTTAACCAAAATGATTTGAGTAAAACAAGACAAAATGAATATTTGATATAAAGCCAAAGGTAAATTTAAACGTGGTGTTGCCTAAAATCAAGTTGCCCGTAGTGGTGTTCAATTTTACTAAATGTTTATACTTAGATATATAGAGGGGAAGACAGGGCAGCGCGACATGATCGTGCAACCTTATGCACGACTCAGGCAGGTTGTTCGCCTTCTCACGAAGACAAACGAAAAACAACAGCATAAGCACAACCCCCAGCAAAACATCGACAGCTCTGGTAACCATGCCCTATTTCCCTACTCTGTATGAGAAAGGATTGGCGTGGTGTTTTGGAACGACCTGAGCCATCAAATGCTTTACCAAAAGATGGCAAACGCTTGGTAGTGTGTTTGACTGAACGTCTAAAGTACAATCCTTCATTGCGTAGTGTCATGTTTTGTACTACAGATAAAAAACTATTCAACGGTTTACGAACTTTTTAGATTACCATGTCTATTAAATTCAATTTGGCTTTAATACAGGTAGCTTCAGGATGGTATGTTCAGTGTTAATAATTCTACAAGTCACACAATTTTTATGTCAATTAAGGACTTAAATAACTCATTAGATCAATATTTCAAAATTAATATTACTTCCCTTTTCCCTCTTATATTCAATGCAGAATATTTAAAAGACATTAGGCCACAACAAGTTGATCATATGTTCTGCGGATTTTTCTGGAAAAAAAATGGGGCGAGCGAGCGAAGAAAAAAATAAAAAAAGTCTTTATTCACTTGCTTTATATAGCGGTTTGACCAAATTTTTATGAGCGAGCGAGGAAATAAAAATATTTTTTTTGTAAAAACCGTCAAAATTAAGGTGCGAGCAATCCATAGAACATATAATCAATTTGTTGTGACCTTATATTATTTGTGCCCTTAGGGCATTCAATTGAAATATATACAAAAGAGTATCTACTCGTATAAATATATATGCAAGGGAGACAATCTAGTCTAGGATACAAAACCACGGTTGCTTCCCGTGACATTTGAATGAGGTTACCATGTATTATAATAAGGACATGCCACATTGGAATTTCGTTAAGGGTCAACTCAAGTTTGACAAACCGAGGTACTTCTTCCAAAAACACATAAATTGAAAACGAAAACACATGTCCATTTCAGCAAGTATTCACACAAATAAGTACTTGGTAGTACATGAATGTTTATGTCGTTAATGTGAGATTAAAGTAATTCTACTGAAAGGATAAAGAAACGCAGGGTAACATTTCTTCCGATATTTTGAAAACGCGTTCTCCAAATTAAGTGAAATTTTGTGGATTGAGTAATTAGGTCATATTAATGAACGTAAAGTTGGCAGACTCAGCAGACACAGCAGACACAGCAGAAGGAACGATCCTTCTGCTGTGTCTGCTGGCAGAAGGATAAATCTACAGCAGAAGGAACGATCCTTCTGCTGTGTCTGCTGGCAGAAGGATACATTTACAGCAGAAGGATCAATCTTTCTGCTGGGTCTGCTGGCAGAAGGATTGAATTATAACAGAAAGATGTGTCTGTTGGCAGAAAGATTTAATAATAACAGAAAGATGTGTCTGCTGGCAGAAGGATTAATCAAGAACAGAATCAATCTTTCGGCCACGTCTGTTGGCAGAATAATTGAATTATAATTTCAAGCCTCAATTTAAGCAAAACATGTGATATTATGCATCATTTTAAAGCTGATAGTTATGAAAATGTTTTGATGAGTACATTTTGAACAGTAAATAAAGAATAAGGGCCTGGTGAGTAAACAAAACAGGCCCATTTCGAATGTGAATTTTGTGTTCGAATGACATCCTTCTGCTGTTATTTAACACATGTTTTATTAATCATTTCATCTATCTGTTCACAAAATCAAATTTTATATAGAACAAGCTTTAATCTGGTATATAGATGTGCGATAAACTCTATCTAATTGCGACAAATTATACGTTAATATATCGAGTACGAAAATTCTCAGTGCGGAAGTTCGGTTCGATATTTTCATTAAAAAAGTGCCAATACATGCTATTTACCGAGTCTTATTTTAAGCCACAATTAAGACAAAATATGCGATATTATGCATCATTTTAAAGCTTATACATAGAAAAGGGTTTAGACAGGTCGGTTTTGAATTTTTGTAAAAGAATAACAACAAGTCGAGTGTATAAAGTAGCCCTATTTTCGGACGTACATTTCGGTTTGAGTGACATCCTTCTGCTATAAATAAATACACGTATTCTTAATTAATTTAAAAACTTAATCGCATAATCAAACTGGCAATAGAATAAGCTTTCTTTTGATGTATATATGAGTGAATAACTCGACTTAATTTGGACAAAATATATGTTTATATGTCAAGTTTGTAAATTCACCCGACAACAGATTGGTTTGATTTTTTCATTGAAATGTGCGAAAACATGCTAATTACCGAGTCTTATTGTAAGCCTAAATTTAGGCAAAACATGTGATATTATGCATCATTTTAAAGCTGATTGTTGTAAAAATGTTTAGACGGGTACATTTTGAACAGCAAATAAATAATAAGGGCCTGGTGGGTAAGCAAAACAGGCCCATTTTCGAATGTGAATTTTGTGTTCGACTGACATCCTTCTGCTGTTATTTAACACATGTTTTATTAATCATTTCATCTATCTGTTCACAAAATCAAATTTTATATAGAACAAGCTTTAATCTGGTATAAAGATATGCGATAAACTCTATTTAATTGCGACAAATTATATGTTAATATATCGAGTACGAAAATTCTCAGTGCGGAAGTTCGGTTCGATATTTTCATTAAAAAAGTGCCAATACATGCTATTTACCGAATCTTATTTTAAGCCCAAAGTAAGACAAAATATGCGATATTATGCATCGTTTTAAAGCTAATACATAGAAAAAGGTTTAGACAGGTCGATTTTGAATTTTTGTAAAAAAATAACAACAAGACGAGTGTATAAAGTAGCCCTATTTTCGGACGTACATTTCGGTTTGAGTGACATCCTTCTGCTATAAATAAATACACATAATCTTAATTAATTTAAAAACTGAATCGCAAAATCAAACTGGCAATTGAATAAGCTTTCTTTTGATGTATATATGAGTGAATAACTCGACTTAATTTGGACAAAATTTATGTTTTTATGTCAAGTTCGTAAATTATCCGACCACAGTTTGGTTTGATTTTTTCATTGAAATGTGCGAAAACATGCTAATTACCGAGTCTTATTGTAAGCCTTAATTTGGGCAAAACATGTGATATTATGCATCATTTTAAAGCTGATTGTTGTAAAAATGTTTTGACGGGTACATTTTGAACAGCAAATAAATAATAAGGGCCTGGTGAGTAAACAAAACAGGCCCATTTTCGAATGTGAATTTTGTGTTCGACTGACATCCTTCTGCTGTTATTTAACACATGTTTTATTGATCATTTCATCTATCTGTTCACAAAGTCAAATTTTAAATAGAACAAGCTTTAATCTGGTATATAGATGTGCAATAAACTCTATCTAATTGCGACAAATATACGATAATATATCGAGTACGAAAATTCTCGGTGCGGAAGTTCGGTTCGATATTTTCATTAAAAAAAGTGCAAATACATGCTATTTACCGAGTCTTATTTTAAGCCACAATCACGACAAAATATGCGATATTATGCATCATTTTAAAGCTAATACATAGAAAAAGGTATAGACAGGTCGATTTAGAAGTTTTGTAAAAGAATAACAGCAAGACGAGTGTATAAAGTAGCCCTATTTTCGGACGTACATTTCGGTTTGAGTGACATCCTTCTGCTATAAATAAATACACGTATTTTTAATCTATTTAAAATTTGAATCACAAAATCAAACTGGCAATAGAATAAGCTTTCATTTGATGTATAAATGAGTGAATAACTCGACTTAATTTGGACAAAATTTATGTTTTTATGTCAAGTTCGTAAATTTATCCGACCACAGTTTGGTTTGATTTTTTCATTGAAATGTGCGAAAATATGCTAATTACTGAGCCTTATTGTAAGCCTTAAATTATGCAAAACATGTGATATTATGCATCATTTTAAAGCTGATTGTTGTAAAAATGTTTTGACGGGTACATTTTGAACAGCAAATAAATAATAAGGGCCTGGTGAGTAAACAAAACAGGCCCATTTTCGAATGTGAATTTTGTGTTCGACTGACATCCTTCTGCTGTTATTTAACACATGTTTTATTAATCATTTCATCTATCTGTTCACAAAATCAAATTTTATATAGAACAAGCTTTAATCTGGTATATAGATGTGCGATAAACTCTATTTAATTGCGACAAATTATACGTTAATATATCGAGTACGAAAATTCTCAGTGCGGACGTTCGGTTCGATATTTTCATTAAAAAAGTGCTAATACATGCTATTTACCGAGTCTTATTTTAAGCCCCAATCACGACAAACTATGCGATATTATGCATCATTTTAAAGCTTATACATAGAAAAAGGTTTAGACAGGTCGATTTAGAATTTTTGTAAAAGAATAACAACAAGACGAGTGTATAAAGTAGCCCTATTTTCGGACGTACATTTCGGTTTGAGTGACTTCCTTCTGCTATAAATAAATACACGTAATCTTAATTAATTTCAAAACTAAATCGGAAAATCAAACTAACAATAGAATAAGCTTTCTTTTGATGTATAAATGAGTGAATAACTCGACTTAATTTGGACAAAATTTATGTTTTTATGTCAAATTCGTAAATTCACCCGACCACAGATTGGTTTGATTTTTTCATTGAAATGTGCGAAAACATGCTAATTACCGAGTCTTATTGTAAGCCTAAATTTAGGCAAAACATGTGATATTATGCATCATTTTAAAGCTGATTGTTGTAAAAATGATTTGACGGGTACATTTTGAACAGCAAATAAATAATAAGGGCCTGGTGAGTAAGCAAAACAGGCCCATTTTCGAATGTGAATTTTGTGTTCGACTGACATCCTTCTGCTGTTATTTAACACATGTTTTATTAATCATTTCATCTATCTGTTCACAAAATCAAATTTTATATAGAACAAGCTTTAATCTGGTATATAGATGTGCGATAAACTCTATTTAATTGCGACAAATTATACGTTAATATATCGAGTACGAAAATTCTCAGTGCGGACGTTCGGTTCGATATTTTCATTAAAAAAGTGCTAATACATGCTATTTACCGAGTCTTATTTTAAGCCACAATTAAGACAAACTATGCGATATTATGCATCATTTTAAAGCTTATACATAGAAAAAGGTTTAGACAGGTCGATTTAGAATTTTTGTAAAAGAATAACAACAAGACGAGTGTATAAAGTAGCCCTATTTTCGGACGTACATTTCGGTTTGAGTGACATCCTTCTGCTATAAATAAATACACGTATTCTTAATTAATTTAAAAACTTAATCACAAAATCAAACTGGCAATAGAATAAGCTTTCTTTTGATGTATATATGAGTGAATAACTCGACTTAATTTGGACAAAATATATGTTTATATGTCAAGTTCGTAAATTCACCCGACCACAGATTGGTTTGATTTTTTCATTGAAATGTGCGAAAACATGCTAATTACCGAGTCTTATTGTAAGCCTAAATTTAGGCAAAACATGTGATATTATGCATCATTTTAAAGCTGATTGTTGTAAAAATGTTTTGACGGGTACATTTTGAACAGCAAATAAATAATAAGGGCCTGGTGAGTAAGCAAAACAGGCCCATTTTCGAATGTGAATTTTGTGTTCGACTGACATCCTTCTGCTGTTATTTAACACATGTTTTATTAATCATTTCATCTATCTGTTCACAAAATCAAATTTTATATAGAACAAGCTTTAATCTGGTATATAGATGTGCGATAAACTCTATTTAATTGCGACAAATTATACGTTAGTATATCGAGTACGAAAATTCTCAGTGCGGACGTTCGGTTCGATATTTTCATTAAAAAAGTGCTAATACATGCTATTTACCGAGTCTTATTTTAAGCCACAATTAAGACAAACTATGCGATATTATGCATCATTTTAAAGCTTATACATAGAAAAAGGTTTAGACAGGTCGATTTAGAATTTTTGTAAAAGAATAACAACAAGACGAGTGTATAAAGTAGCCCTATTTTCGGACGTACATTTCGGTTTGAGTGACATCCTTCTGCTATAAATAAATACACGTATTCTTAATTAATTTAAAAACTTAATCACAAAATCAAACTGGCAATAGAATAAGCTTTCTTTTGATGTATATATGAGTGAATAACTCGACTTAATTTGGACAAAATATATGTTTATATGTCAAGTTCGTAAATTCACCCGACCACAGATTGGTTTGATTTTTTCTTTGAAATGTGCGAAAACATGCTAATTACCGAGTCTTATTGTAAGCCTAAATTTAGGCAAAACATGTGATATTATGCATCATTTTAAAGCTGATTGTTGTGAAAATGTTTTGACGGGTACATTTTGAACAGCAAATAAATAATAAGGGCCTGGTGAGTAAACAAAACAGGCCCATTTTCGAATGTGAATTTTGTGTTCGACTGACATCCTTCTGCTGTTATTTAACACATGTTTTATTAATCATTTCATCTATCTGTTCACAAAATCAAATTTTATATAGAACAAGCTTTAATCTGGTATATAGATGTGCGATAAACTCTATTTAATTGCGACAAATTATACGTTAATATATCGAGTACGAAAATTCTCAGTGCGGACGTTCGGTTCGATATTTTCATTAAAAAAGTGCTAATACATGCTATTTACCGAGTCTTATTTTAAGCCACAATTAAGACAAACTATGCGATATTATGCATCATTTTAAAGCTTATACATAGAAAAAGGTTTAGACAGGTCGATTTAGAATTTGTGTAAAAGAATAACAACAAGACGAGTGTATAAAGTAGCCCTATTTTCGGACGTACATTTCGGTTTGAGTGACATCCTTCTGCTATAAATAAATACACGTATTCTTAATTAATTTAAAAACTTAATCACAAAATCAAACTGGCAATAGAATAAGCTTTCTTTTTATGTATATATGAGTGAATAACTCGACTTAATTTGGACAAAATATATGTTTATATGTCAAGTTCGTAAATTCACCCGACCACAGATTGGTTTGATTTTTTCTTTGAAATGTGCGAAAACATGCTAATTACCGAGTCTTATTGTAAGCCTAAATTTAGGCAAAACATGTGATATTATGCATCATTTTAAAGCTGATTGTTGTGAAAATGTTTTGACGGGTACATTTTGAACAGCAAATAAATAATAAGGGCCTGGTGAGTAAACAAAACAGGCCCATTTTCGAATGTGAATTTAGTGTTCGACTGACATCCTTCTGCTGTTATTTAACACATGTTTTATTAATCATTTCATCTATCTGTTCACAAAATCAAATTTTATATAGAACAAGCTTTAATCTGGTATATAGATGTGCGATAAACTCTATTTAATTGCGACAAATTATACGTTAATATATCGAGTACGAAAATTCTCAGTGCGGAAGTTCGGTTCGATATTTTCATTAAAAAAGTGCCAATACATGCTATTTACCGAGTCTTATTTTAAGCCCCAATTAAGACAAAATATGCGATATTATGCATCATTTTAAAGCTAATACATAGTAAAAGGTTTAGACAGGTCGATTTAGAATTATTGTAAAAGATTAACAGCAAGACGAGTGTATAAAGTAGCCCTATTTTCGGACGTACATTTCGGTTTGAGTGACTTCCTTCTGCTATAAATAAATACACGTAATCTTAATTAATTTAAAAACTAAATCGCAAAATCAAACTAACAATAGAATAAGCTTTCTTTTGATGTATAAATGAGTGAATAACACGACTTAATTTGGACAAAATTTATGTTTTTATGTCAAGTTCGTAAATTTATCCGACCACAGTTTGGTTTGATTTTTTCATTGAAATGTGCGAAAATATGCTAATTACTGAGTCTTATTGTAAGCCTTAAATTATGCAAAACATGTGATATTATGCATCATTTTAAAGCTGATTGTTGTAAAAATGTTTTGACGGGTACATTTTGAACAGCAAATAAATAATAAGGGCCTGGTGAGTAAACAAAACAGGCCCATTTTCGAATGTGAATTTTGTGTTCGACTGACATCCTTCTGCTGTTATTTAACACATGTTTTATTAATCATTTCATCTATCTGTTCACAAAATCAAATTTTATATAGAACAAGCTTTAATCTGGTATATAGATGTGCGATAAACTCTATTTAATTGCGACAAATTATACGTTAATATATCGAGTACGAAAATTCTCAGTGCGGAAGTTCGGTTCGATATTTTCATTAAAAAAGTGCTAATACATGCTATTTACCGAGTCTTATTTTAAGCCCCAATCACGACAAACTATGCGATATTATGCATCATTTTAAAGCTTATACATAGAAAAAGGTTTAGACAGGTCGATTTAGAATTTTTGTAAAAGAATAACAACAAGACGAGTGTATAAAGTAGCCCTATTTTCGGACGTACATTTCGGTTTGAGTGACTTCCTTCTGCTATAAATAAATACACGTAATCTTAATTAATTTAAAAACTAAATCGGAAAATCAAACTAACAATAGAATAAGCTTTCTTTTGATGTATAAATGAGTGAATAACTCGACTTAATTTGGACAAAATTTATGTTTTTATGTCAAGTTCGTAAATTTATCCGACCACAGTTTGGTTTGATTTTTTCATTGAAATGTGCGAAAACATGCTAATTACCGAGTCTTATTGTAAGCCTAAATTTAGGCAAAACATGTGATATTATGCATCATTTTAAAGCTAATTGTTGTAAAAATGTTTTGACGGGTACATTTTGAACAGCAAATAAATAATAAGGGCCTGGTGAGTAAGCAAAACAGGCCCATTTTCGAATGTGAATTTTGTGTTCGACTGACATCCTTCTGCTGTTATTTAACACATGTTTTATTAATCATTTCATCTATCTGTTCACAAAATCAAATTTTATATAGAACAAGCTTTAATCTGGTATATAGATGTGCGATAAACTCTATTTAATTGCGACAAATTATACGTTAATATATCGAGTACGAAAATTCTCAGTGCGGAAGTTCGGTTCGATATTTTCATTAAAAAAGTGCCAATACATGCTATTTACCGAATCTTATTTTAAGCCCAAAGTAAGACAAAATATGCGATATTATGCATCATTTTAAAGCTTATACATAGAAAAAGGTTTAGACAGGTCGATTTTGAATTTTTGTAAAAGAATAACAACAAGACGAGTGTATAAAGTAGCCCTATTTTCGGACGTACATTTCGGTTTGAGTGACATCCTTCTGCTATAAATAAATACACATAATCTTAATTAATTTAAAAACTGAATCGCAAAATCAAACTGGCAATTGAATAAGCTTTCTTTTGATGTATATATGAGTGAATAACTCGACTTAATTTGGACAAAATTTATGTTTTTATGTCAAGTTCGTAAATTATCCGACCACAGTTTGGTTTGATTTTTTCATTGAAATGTGCGAAAACATGCTAATTACCGAGTCTTATTGTAAGCCTTAATTTGGGCAAAACATGTGATATTATGCATCATTTTAAAGCTGATTGTTGTAAAAATGTTTTGACGGGTACATTTTGAACAGCAAATAAATAATAAGGGCCTGGTGAGTAAACAAAACAGGCCCCATTTTCGAATGTGAATTTTGTGTTCGACTGACATCCTTCTGCTGTTATTTAACACATGTTTTATTAATCATTTCATCTATCTGTTCACAAAGTCAAATTTGATATAGAACAAGCTTTAATCTGGTATATAGATGTGCAATAAACTCTATCTAATTGCGACAAATATACGATAATATATCGAGTACGAAAATTCTCGGTGCGGAAGTTCGGTTCGATATTTTCATTAAAAAAGTGCCAATACATGCTATTTACCGAGTCTTATTTTAAGCCACAATCACGACAAAATATGCGATATTATGCATCATTTTAAAGATTATACATAGAAAAAGATTTAGACAGGTCGATTTAGAAGTTTTGTAAAAGAATAACAGCAAGACGAGTGTATAAAGTAGCCCTATTTTCGGACGTACATTTCGGTTTGAGTGACATCCATCTGCTATAAATAAATACACGTATTTTTAATCTATTTAAAACTTGAATCACAAAATCAAACTGGCAATAGAATAAGCTTTCATTTGATGTATAAATGAGTGAATAGCTCGACTTAATTTGGACAAAATATATGTTTATATGTCAGGTTCGTAAATTTACCCGACCACAGTTTGGTTTGATTTTTTCATTGAAATGTGCAAAAACGTGCTAATTACCGAGTCATATTGTAAGCCTAAATTTGGGCAAAACATGTGATATTATGCATCATTTAAAAGCTGATTGTTGTAAAAATGTTTTGACGGGTACATTTTGAAGAGTAAATAAATAAAAAGAGCCTGGTGAGTAAACAAAACAGGTCCATTTTCGACTGTGAATTTTGTGTTCGACTGACATCCTTCTGCTGTTAATAAACACATGTTTTATTAATCATTCATCTATCTGTTCACAAAATCAAATTTTATATAGAACAAGCTTAAATTTGGTATATAGATGTGCGATAAACTCAATTTAATTGCGACAAATTATATGTATATTTATCGAGTACGAAAATTCTCAGTGCGGAAGTTCGATTCGATATTTTCAATAAAAAAGTGCGAATACGTGCTATTTACCGAGTCTTATTTTAAGCCACAATTCAGAAAAAAACACATGATATTATGCATCATTTTAAAGCTTATACATAGAAAAAGGCTTCGACGGGTCGTTTTTGAATTTTCGTAAGATAATAATAGCAAGACGAGTGCATAAAGTAGCCCTATTTTCGGACGTACATTTCGGTTTGAGTGACATCCTTCTGCTACAAATAAATACACGTATTTTTAATTAATTTACCAACCAAATCACACAATCTGACTGGCAATATAATAAGCTTTCTTTTGGTGTATAAATGAGTGAATAACTCGTCTTAATTTGGACAAAATATATGTTTATATATCAAGTTCGTTAATTCGCCCGACCACAGTTTGGTTTGATTTTTTCATTGAAATGTGCGAAAACATGCTTATTACCGAGTCTTATTTTAAGCCACAATTTAGACATAACTTGTGATATTATGCATCATTTTAAAGCAGATTGTTTGAAAAATGTTTTGACGGGTACATTTTGAACAGTAAATAAATAATAAGGGCCTGGTGAGTGAACAAAACAGGCCCATTTTCGAATGTGAATTTTGTGTTCGATTGACATCCTTCTGCTGTTAATAAAAACATGTTTTATTAATTATTTCACCAATGTATTCACAAAATCAAATTTTATATAGAACAAGGTTTGTTTTGGTGTATAAATGTGAGATTAACTCATTTTAATTGCGACAAAATATATGTATTTAAATATATCAAGTACGAAAATTCTCAGTACGAAAGTTCGGTTCGAATTTTTCTCACATTTGTATACCAAAAGAAAGCTTGTTCTATATATAATTTTATTACAGATTGAATAGATTGGTGAAGTAATTTTATTAAAGATGCATTTATTAATAGCAGAAGGATGTCGAACTGTCGAACAAAAGTATACATTTGAAAATGGGCCTGTTTTGTCCACTCGCAGTGCCCTTATTGTTGACTTATTTTTCAAAATGTACCCGTGAAAACATTTTCCAAACAATCAGCCTGAAAATGATGAAATTCTGACAGTAAGGCTTTACTGCTGTACTGCCGTTACTGCTGTCTTCACATACATGCACTAATTGACACTTATTTTTTTTAAATTGAAAAATGTTCACTAGAAAACTGAGGACCTTAAAAGATTCTCCTTAAAAATCACAGTGATTGTTACTTTTGGTTTTAGATACAAATGAGTACAAAGTTATTTACTTCTTGATCAAAGGTTGAAGCACATAGTGCAGAAACCTCAATCAAAAAGCAAAAAAATATTTGTACATGAAATACATTTATTTCTATGGTTGCGGGGATCCAAACAGAGTGCAAGTACCGAGTAATTACCCCGGTTATTTTTAACGGGGTAATTGGATCTTTAGGATTGGAGATCCTTTTCTATTTATTAAGTTTAAAGCCAAATTTTGACATATTGATGTAGAAATCCAAACTATTTAGGGAAATAAACTTTAATTGATGAAATTGTATAAACTATATATACTTATAAAGGTTTTTTAAGATTAATATTCCAGCTATTTTCATTTCTAGAGTGGAATATAATGTTAACAAAGTGTGAAAAATCTAAAATATTGAGAATTTTAGTTCTGAAATTTGAAATTCTTATGTTTTTAATATTGTTAATGTCATTTGGTTTATATTACAATGGTTGCATTGATACTATTATGTTTAATGACATCTTTATATGTCTCCAATCCATAAAGAGTGATTTTTTTGTAAAAATTTAAGGTTTTTAACCCTAATATGCAGTCTTTTATTGAAGGAGATGGGCAAAAAGTTGTCCTTTTTGTCAAAAATATCATACTTTTCAGTATTTAGTATATGTAAGGTAGTAATTAAATAGAAGAATTAAAATAATTTGAAAATGGTGTAAAATTCAACAATTTGAACTGTTTAAATAATAAAATTGGTGTTTTCCTAACCCGGAAAGTTATTCAGAATGATGTTTTTAAAGAATTTGACCCTGTTTTGTTTAATAATTTTTGTTTTTAGGTCTATGTATTTTGCTATTTAGTAAAAATCACTTGAATTTTAAACAAAACTAGTGGATAACAGTTTATATAAGAGGTTTAAATTACCTCATTGTTATAGTTTTATAGTTTATTATGTGAAAAATAGCCATTTAAATGGTATTTTCTGCATTATAGTGTTATGTATACAGATTTCATTGAAACTCTTGAGGTACTTGCACTTATATTGGGTGATATAAATGAAATAGACTGAGAATGGGGGCTCTAGATGTTATCGGTCATTTGGCAATCAACTATATAAGTTTCTAGAGCCATATAGACTGAACTCCTGACCGCCTTGCTTGGATCTAGTAGGATCTGGATGTCAAAGGGGACATCACTGAAACCCATTGTTGCCTTTAGGAGCTCAATTTTGGCTCCAAATGGTGTAGGAGTATTTTGAAAGCTCCTGTGGCAGAATGAACCAGTCCCAATGATGGCATTCAGGTTTTTTTTTAATTTGTTTGGTTTGAGCCCTGGCCCAGAATTTAACAGCCTGCCCAGACCTGAAAATGAGTGGCATGACTCCTGCCTCTGCTTCTAAAAGATGCTGTGGGGTGGTTGGTAAGGCCCTTAGAGCAATTCTCAATGCTTAATTCTGAATAATATTTAGTCTTTGGTGTTGGGAGGGGCTAGTTACAGAATAAATTTCAGCTCCATATTCATTTTTTGATCTTGTGAGAGATTTGTACATTAGTAATAGACTGTTTTAATCAGTATTCTAAAAAGTTTAAAATTTGACAAAAAAATCCGGGCACGTTAAAAGATTCCTTGTAAAAAATCACATTGACTGGTATCTTTAATTTTTGTAACAAAAGATTAAAAGTTACACACAATGTAGTGTACTTTTTGAATGAAATCTTCTGTACAGAGCACAAAAGACTCAATCCATAAGTACTATAGAAAAAGTTAAACAATAGTATTGTATTATTAATTGCGGGGATCCCAAAATAGTGCAAATACCAAGTAACTACCCCGGTTTATTAAACATATCCGGGGTAATTGGATCTTATGGACCGGAGAACCTTTTGATATATTAGTATACATATGTCAGTTGTTGACATATTTTTGAAAACTCTATAATATTTTCTTAAGAGTTATTCATTTTGATAATTTTTTTCAGTATTGGAACAGAAAATGAACTTTAATAGGTGTTCCAATAGATTTTTTGTTGATTTTTTAGTAAAAATATAATGTGAAATTCTAAAACCTAAGACATTTTAGCTCTAATTTAAAAGAATTTTGTCATTAGGTATATTAATGAAGTTTTTGATATATATATTACTGTGTTTAAGATGGTAATTTCAGGTCTTTTGTTTCTTTTACAGGTTCCTAACCGATAATTAGTTTAAGAAATTGTTAAATTAAAGGTTTTAAAGCCTTTTAATAGGCTAAATTGTATAAAATTTGTATTAAAATAGACAAAATAATGTCTTTTTGTATTATAAAAACATAAATTTCCACATTATATGATTAAAATATATATATTCCTGTATAGTAGGCATTAAATAATGTAAAATAGTTTTAAGATTCAACAGATTTGTTGAATATTTTTAAATTTATGGGTTTTAGTAACCCGGTAAGTCTGGTAATGGTGTTTTATCTGGGTAAAAAGACCCTGATAATGTATATTTAAGTAGGATTTGCATCCTAGGATATATTTAATTACAATGAATTTAAGGCATTGTTAATTTTGCTAGTAAATAGCATTAAAATTAGAGGTTTTGGGTACCTCAGAATTGATTTTAAGTCTTTTCAGTACTTTCAAATAAGTTTAATTAGATGTTTTAACTGCATTTTGGTGTTTTTATGCAGTGTTTATGTAACTCATATGGTATTTGCACTTAATTGGGTGGAATAAATGAAATAGACTGAATTTGTGGGATCTAGATTTTGTCTTTCATTGTAGATTACTATGTAGATCACTAGAGCCCTATAGACTGAGGTTCTAACTGCCTTGCTAGGATCACCACCAAATAACACCAAAATAAATCTTATTCTATTGTTAGTCTGATTTTGCGAATAGGTTGGTAAATTAATAAAAAAAATCGTGTATTTATTAATAGCAGAAGGGTGGCAGTCAAACCCAAATTTATATCCGAAAACAGGGCTAACTTCTACACTCGCCATGCTGTTATTCTTTATTATTTTTTTCCCAAATAGACATTTCAAAACATTTTTAATTTGATGCATAATGTGTAAGGTTTAAGTCGAAACATTCTCGAAAATTGCTCTCGAAAATAGACCTGTTACTAGTCATTTCATAAAAAAGACCGAACCCAAATATCATTTAGAAAAAACTCAAACATCGATCCAGTTAGTATCGTTCGGCCTTATAAAAGTCAAGTTTTGTATGTTGATATATATCAAAAGAAAGCTTGTTTTATCTTCAGTCTGATTATGTGTATGGATTTGTAAAATACATAGTCAAACATGTTTTTGTTTACAGCAGAAGGATGTCAGTCGAACACAAATTCACATTCAAAAATTGGCCTGTTTTGAACACTCGACAGGCCCTTATTGTTTATTTATAGTTCTAAATTTACCCGTCAAAACATTTTCCAAACAATCAGCTTGAAAATGATGCATAAAAGCACATGTTTTAACTTAGTTGTGGTTTAAAATAAGACTCGGTAGTCAGCATGTATTTGCACATTTTTTGAAAATATCGAACCGAACTTTCGTACTGAGAATTTTCGTACTTGACATATTTAAATATATATATTTTGTCGCAATTAAAATGAGTTTATCGCACATCTATATACCAAATTAAAGCTTTTTCTATATAAAATTTGATTTTGTGAACAGATAGATGAAACGATAAAAAAAACATGTGTTTATTAACAGCAGAAGGATGTCAGTCGAACACAAAATTCACATTCGAAAATGGGCCTGTTTTGTTTACTTACCAGGCCCTTATTATTTATTCACTGTTCAAAATGTACCCGTCAAAATATTTTCACAACAATCAGCTTTAAAATGATGCGTAGTATCACATGTTTTGCCTAAATTGAGGCTTAAAATAAGACTCGGTAATTAGCATGTTTTTGCCCATTTCAATGAAAAAAATCAAACCAAACTGTGGTCGGGTGAATTTACGAACTTGACATATAAACATATATTTTGTCCAAATTAAGTCGAGTTATTCACTTATTTATACATTAAAATAAAGCTTATTCTATTGCCAGTTTGATTTTGTGATTCAAATTTTAAATAAATTAAAAATACGTGTATTTATTTATAGCAGAAGGATGTCACTCAAACCGAAATGTACGTCCGAAAATAGGGCTACTTTATACACTCGTCTTGCTGTTATTCTTTTACAAAAATTCTAAATCGACTTGTCTAAACCTTTTTCTATGTATAAGCTTTAAAATGATGCATAATACCGCATATTTTGTATGAACGTAAAGTTGGCAGACTCAGCAGACACAGCAGACACAGCAGAAGGAACGATCCTTCTGCTGTGTCTGCTGGCAGAAGGATAAATCTACAGCAGAAGGAATGATCCTTCTGCTGTATCTGCTGGCAGAAGGATACATTTACAACAGAAGGATCAATCTTTCTGCTGGGTCTGCTGGCAGAAGGATTGAAGTATAACAGAAAGATGTGTCTGTTGGCAGAAGGATTTTATAATAACAGAAAGATGTGTCTGCTGGCAGAAGGATTAAACAACAACAGAATCAATCTTTCTGCTGCGTCTGTTGGCAGAATAATTGAATTATAATTTAAAGCCTCAATTTAGGCAAACTATGTGATATTATGCATCATTTTAAAGCTGATTGATGTGAAAATGTTTTGACGGGTACATTTAGAACAGTAAATAAATAATAAGGGCCTGGTGAGAAAACAAAACAGGCCCATTTTCGAATGTGAATTTGTGTTCGACAGACATCCTTCTGCTGTTAATAAAAACATGTTTTATTAATCATTTCATCTATCTGTTCACAAAATCCAATTTTATATAGAACAAGCTTTAATTTGGTATATAGAAGTGCGATAAACTCAATATAATTGCGACAAATTATATGTTAATGTATCGCGTACGAAAATTCTCAGTGCCTAAGTTCGATTCGATATTTTCAATAAAAAAGTGCAAATACATGCTATTTACCGAGTCTTATTTTAAGCCACAATTAAGACAAAATATGCGATATTATGCATCATTTTAAAGCTTATACATAGAAAAAGGTTTAGACAGGTCGATTTTGAATTTTTTGTAAAAGAATAACAGCAAGACGAGTGTATAAAGTAGCCCTATTTTCGGACGTACATTTCGGTTGGAGTGACATCCTTCTGCTACAAATAAATACACGTATTTTTAATTGATTTAACAAACAAATCACAAAATCAGACTGGCAATAGAATAAGCTTTCTTTTGATGTATAAAAGAGTGAAAAACCCGACTTAATTTAGACAAAATATATATTTATATGTCAAGTTCGTAAATTCACCCGACCACAGATTGGTTTGATTTTTCATTGAAATGTGCGAAAACATGCTAATTACCGAGTCAAATTGTAAGCCTAAATTTAGGCAAAACATGTGATATTATGCATCATTTAAAGCTGATTGTTGTAAAAATGTTTTGACGGGTACATTTTGAACAGTAAATAAATAATAAGGGCCTGGTGAGTAAACAAAACAGGCCCATTTTCGAATGTGAATTTTGTGTTCGACTCACATCCTTCTGCTGTTATTTAACACATGTTTTATTAATCATTTCATCTATCTGTTCACAAAATCAAATTTTATATAGAACAAGCTTTAATTTGGTATATAGATGTGCGATAAACTCTATTTAATTGCGACAATTTGAACGTTAATATATCGAGTACGAAAATTCTCAGTGCGGAAGTTCGGTACGATATTTTCATGAAAAAAGTGCAAATACATGCTATTTACCGAGTCTTATTTTTAGCCACAATTAAGACAAAATATGCGATATTATGCATCATTTTAAAGCTTATACATAGAAAAAGGTTTAGACAGGTCGATTTAGAATTTTTGTAAAAGAATAACAGCAAGACGAGTGTATAAAGTAGCCCTATTTTCGGACGTACATTTCGGTTTGAGTGACATCCTTCTGCTATAAATGAATACACGTATTTTTAATTTATTTAAAATTTGAATCACAAAATCAAACTGGCAATAGAATAAGATTTCTTTTAATGTATAAATGAGTGAATAACTCGACTTAATTTGGACAAAATATATGTTTTTATGTCAAGTTCGTAAATTTACCCGACCACAGTTTGGTTTGATTTTTTCATTGAAATGTGCAAAAACGTGCTAATTACCGAGTCATATTGTAAGCCTAAATTTAGGCAAAACATGTGATATTATGCATCATTTTAAAGCTGATTGTTGTAAAAATGTTTTGACGGGTACATTTTGAACAGCAAATAAATAATAAGGGCCTGGTGAGTAAACAAAACAGGCCCATTTTCGAATGTGAATTTTGTGTTCGACTGACATCCTTCTGCTGTTATATAACACATGTTTTATTAATCATTTCATCTATCTGTTCACAAAATCAAATTTTATATAAAACAAGCTTTAATTTGGTATATAGATGTGCGATAAACTCTATTTAATTGCGACAATTTGAACGTTAATATATCGAGTACGAAAATTCTCAGTGCGGAAGTTCGGTACGATATTTTCATGAAAAAAGTGCAAATACATGCTATTTACCGAGTCTTATTTTTAGCCACAATTAAGACAAAATATGCGATATTATGCATCATTTTAAAGCTTATTCATAGAAAAAGATTTCGACAGGTCGATTTAGAATTTTTGTAAAAGAATAACAGCAAGACGAGTGTATAAACTAGCCCTATTTTCGGACGTACATTTCGGTTTGAGTGACATCCTTCTGCTATAAATAAATACACGTATTTTTAATTTATTTAAAACTTGAATCACAAAATCAAACTGGCAATAGAATAAGCTTTCTTTTAATGTATAAATGAGTGAATAACTCGACTTAATTTGGACAAAATATATGTTTTTATGTCAAGTTCGTAAATTTACCCGACCACAGTTTGGTTTGATTTTTTCATTGAAATGTGCGAAAACATGCTAATTACCAAGTCATATTGTAAGCCTTAATTTAGGCAAAACATGTGATATTATGCATCATTTTAAAGCTAATTGTTGTAAAAATGTTTTGACGGGTACATTTCGAACAGCAAATAAATAATAAGGGCCTGGTGAGTAAACAAAAAAGGCCCATTTTCGAATGTGAATTTTGTGTTCGTCTGACATCCTTCTGCTGTTATTTAACACATGTTTTATTAATCATTTCATCTATCTGTTCACAAAATCAAATTTTATATAGAACAAGCTTTAATTTGGTATATAGATGTGCGATAAACTCTATTTAATTGCGACAATTTGAACGTTAATATATCGAGTACGAAAATTCTCAGTGCGGAAGTTCGGTTCGATATTTTCATTAGAAAAGTTCCAATACATGCTATTTACCGAGTCTAATTTTAAGCCACAATTAAGACAAAATATGCGATATTATGCATCATTTTAAAGCTTATACATAGAAAAAGGTTTAGACAGGTCGATTTAGAATTTTTGTAAAAGAATAATAGCAAGACGAGTGTATAAAGTAGCCCTATTTTCGGACGTACATTTCGGTTTGAGTGACATCCTTCTGCTATAAATAAATACACGTATTTTTAATTTATTTAAAATTTGAATCACAAAATCAAACTGGCAATAGAATAAGCTTTCTTTTAATGTATAAATGAGTGAATAACTCGACTTAATTTGGACAAAATATATGTTTTTATGTCAAGTTCGTAAATTTACCCGGCCACAGTTTGGTTTGATTTTTTCATTGAAATGTGCAAAAACGTGCTAATTACCGAGTCATATTGTAAGCCTAAATTTAGGCAAAACATGTGATATTATGCATCATTTTAAAGCTGATTGTTGTAAAAATGTTTTGACGGGTACATTTTGAACAGCAAATAAATAATAAGGGCCTGGTGAGTAAACAAAACAGGCCCATTTTCGAATGTGAATTTTGTGTTCGACTGACATCCTTCTGCTGTTATTTAACACATGTTTTATTAATCATTTCATCTATCTGTTCACAAAATCAAATTTTATATAGAACAAGCTTTAATTTGGTATATTGATGTGCGATAAACTCTATTTAATTGCGACAATTTGAACGTTAATATATCGATTGCGAAATTTCTCAGTGCGGAAGTTCGGTTCGATATTTTCATTAGAAAAGTGCCAATACATGCTATTTACCGAGTCTAATTTTAAGCCACAATTAAGACAAAATATGCGATATTATGCATCATTTAAAAGCTTATACATAGAAAAAGGTTTAGACAGGTCGATTTAGAATTTTTGTAAAAGAATAACAGCAAGACGAGTGTATAAAGTAGCCCTATTTTCGGACGTACATTTCGGTTTGAGTGACATCCTTCTGATATAAATAAATACACGTATTTTTAATTTATTTAAAATTTGAATCACAAAATCAAACTGGCAATAGAATAAGCTTTCTTTTAATGTATAAATGAGTGAATAACTCGACTTAATTTGGACAAAATATATGTTTTTATGTCAAGTTCGTAAATTTACCCGACCACAGTTTGGTTTGATTTTTTCATTGAAATGTGCAAAAACGTGCTAATTACCGAGTCATATTGTAAGCCTAAATTTAGGCAAAACATGTGATATTATGCATCATTTTAAAGCTGATTGTTGTAAAAATGTTTTGACGGGTACATTTTGAACAGCAAATAAATAATAAGGGCCTGGTGAGTAAACAAAACAGGCCCATTTTCGAATGTGAATTTTGTGTTCGACTGACATCCTTCTGCTGTTATTTAACACATGTTTTATTAATCATTTCATCTATCTGTTCACAAAATCAAATTTTATATAGAACAAGCTTTAATTTGGTATATTGATGTGCGATAAACTCTATTTAATTGCGACAATTTGAACGTTAATATATCGATTGCGAAATTTCTCAGTGCGGAAGTTCGGTTCGATATTTTCATTAGAAAAGTGCCTATACATGCTATTTACCGAGTCTTATTTTAAGCCACAATTAAGACAAAATATGCGATATTATGCATCATTTTAAAGCTTATACATAGAAAAAGGTTTAGACAGGTCGATTTAGAATTTTTGTAAAAGAATAACAGCAAGACGAGTGTATAAAGTAGCCCTATTTTCGGACGTACATTTCGGTTTGAGTGACATCCTTCTGATATAAATAAATACACGTATTTTTAATTTATTTAAAATTTGAATCACAAAATCAAACTTGCAATAGAATAAGCTTTCTTTTAATGTTTAAATGAGTGAATAACTCGACTTAATTTGGACAAAATATATGTTTTTATGTCAAGTTCGTAAATTTACCCGACCACAGTTTGGTTTGATTTTTTCATTGAAATGTGCAAAAACGTGCTAATTACCGAGTCATATTGTAAGCCTAAATTTAGGCAAAACATGTGATATTATGCATCATTTTAAAGCTGATTGTTGTAAAAATGTTTTGACGGGTACATTTTGAACAGCAAATAAATAATAAGGGCCTGGTGAGTAAACAAAACAGGCCCATTTTCGAATGTGAATTTTGTGTTCGTCTGACATCCTTCTGCTGTTTATTTAACACATGTTTTATTAATCATTTCATCTATCTGTTCACAAAATCAAATTTTATATAGAACAAGCCTTTAATTTGGTATATAGATGTGCGATAAACTCTATTTAATTGCGACAATTTGAACGTTAATATATCGAGTACGAAAATTCTCAGTGCGGAAGTTCGGTTCGATATTTTCATTAGAAAAGTTCCAATACATGCTATTTACCGAGTCTAATTTTAAGCCACAATTAAGACAAAATATGCGATATTATGCATCATTTTAAAGCTTATACATAGAAAAAGGTTTAGACAGGTCGATTTAGAATTTTTGTAAAAGAATAACAGCAAGACGAGTGTATAAAGTAGCCCTTTTTTCGGACGTACATTTCGGTTTGAGTGACATCCTTCTGCTATAAATAAATACACGTATTTTTAATTTATTTAAAATTTGAATCACAAAATCAAACTGGCAATAGAATAAGCTTTCTTTTAATGTATAAATGAGTGAATTACTCGACTTAATTTGGACAAAATATATGTTTTTATGTCAAGTTCGTAAATTTACCCGACCCACAGTTTGGTTTGATTTTTTCATTGAAATGTGCAAAAACGTGCTAATTACCGAGTCATATTGTAAGCCTAAATTTAGGCAAAACATGTGATATTATGCATCATTTTAAAGCTGATTGTTGTAAAAATGTTTTGACGGGTACATTTTGAACAGCAAATAAATAATAAGGGCCTGGTGAGTAAACAAAAACAGGCCCATTTTCGAATGTGAATTTTGTGTTCGACTGACATCCTTCTGCTGTTATTTAACACATGTTTTATTAATCATTTCATCTATCTGTTCACAAAATCAAATTTTATATAGAACAAGCTTTAATTTGGTATATAGATGTGCGATAAACTCTATTTAATTGCGACAATTTGAACCTTAATATATCGAATACGAAAATTCTCAGTGCGGAAGTTCGGTGCGATATTTTCATGAAAAAAGTGCAAATCCATGCTATTTACCGAGTCTTATTTTTAGCCACAATTAAGACAAAATATGCGATATTATGCATCATTTTAAAGCTTATACATAGAAAAAGGTTTAGACAGGTCGATTTAGAATTTTTGTAAAAGAATAACAGCAAGACGAGTGTATAAACTAGCCCTATTTTCGGACGTACATTTCGGTTTGAGTGACATCCTTCTGCTATAAATAAATACACGTATTTTTAATTTATTTAAAATTTGAATCACAAAATCAAACTGGCAATAGAATAAGCTTTCTTTTAATGTATAAATGAGTGAATAACTCGACTTAATTAGGACAAAATATATGTTTTTATGTCAAGTTCGTAAATTTACCCGGCCACAGTTTGGTTTGATTTTTTCATTGAAATGTGCAAAAACGTGCTAATTACCGAGTCATATTGTAAGCCTAAATTTAGGCAAAACATGTGATATTATGCATCATTTTAAAGCTGATTGTTGTAAAAATGTTTTGACGGGTACATTTTGAACAACAAATATATAATAAGGGCCTGGTGAGTAAACAAAACAGGCCCATTTTCGAATGTGAATTTTGTGTTCGACTGACATCCTTCTGCTGTTATTTAACACATGTTTTATTAATCATTTCATCTATCTGTTCACAAAATCAAATTTTATATAGAAGAAGCTTTAATTTGGTATATAGATGTGCGATAAACTCTATTTAATTGCGACAAATTATACGTTAATATATCGAGAACGAAAATTCTCAGTGCGGAAGTTCGGTTCGATATTTTCATTAGAAAAGTGCCAATACATGCTATTTACCGAGTCTTATTTTTAGCCACAATTAAGACAAAATATGCGATATTATGCATCATTTTAAAGCTTATACATAGAAAAAGGTTTAGACAGGTCGATTTAGAATTTTTGTAAAAGAATAACAGCAAGACGAGTGTATAAACTAGCCCTATTTTCGGAC
This sequence comes from Mactra quadrangularis, assembly GCA_025267735.1. Classification (NCBI taxonomy): domain Eukaryota; kingdom Metazoa; phylum Mollusca; class Bivalvia; order Venerida; family Mactridae; genus Mactra; species Mactra quadrangularis. The sequence goes on from CM046293.1 coordinate 36,579,635, forward strand.
GTACATTTCGGTTTGAGTGACATCCTTCTGCTATAAATAAATACACGTATTTTTAATTTATTTAAAATTTGAATCACAAAATCAAACTGGCAATAGAATAAGCTTTCTTTTAATGTATAAATGAGTGAATAACTCGACTTAATTTGGACAAAATATATGTTTTTATGTCAAGTTCGTAAATTTACCCGGCCACAGTTTGGTTTGATTTTTTCATTGAAATGTGCAAAAACGTGCTAATTACCGAGTCATATTGTAAGCCTAAATTTAGGCAAAACATGTGATATTATGCATCATTTTAAAGCTGATTGTTGTAAAAATGTTTTGACGGGTACATTTTGAACAGCAAATAAATAATAAGGGCCTGGTGAGTAAACAAAACAGGCCCATTTTCGAATGTGAATTTTGTGTTCGACTGACATCCTTCTGCTGTTATTTAACACATGTTTTATTAATCATTTCATCTATCTGTTCACAAAATCAAATTTTATATAAAACAAGCTTTAATTTGGTGTATAGATGTGTGATAAACTCAATTTAATTGCGACAAATTATATGTATATATATCGAGTACGAAAATTCTCAGTGCAGAAGTTGGGTTCGATATTTTCAATAAAAAAGTGCGAATACGTGCTATTTACCGAGTCTTATTTTAAGCCACAATTAAGAAAAAACACGTGATAGTATACATCATTTTAAAGCTTATACATAGAAAAAGGTTTCGACAGGTCGATTTTGAATTTTTGTAAAAGAATAACAGCAAGACGAGTGTATAAACTAGCCCTATTTTCGGACGTACATTTCGGTTTGAGTGACATCCTTCAGCTACAAATAAATACACGTATTTTAAAATAATTTACCAACCAAATCACACAATCTGACTGGCAATAGAATAAGCTTTCTTTTGGTGTATAAATGAGTGAATAACTCGTCCTTATTTGGACAAAATATATGTTTATATATCAAGTTCGTAAATTCGCCCGACCACAGTTTGGTTTGATTTTTTCATTGAAATGTGCGAAAACATGCTAATTACCGAGTCTTATTTTAAGCCACAATTTAGACAAAACTTGTGATATTATGCATCATTTTAAAGCAGATTGTTTGATAAATGTTTTGACCGGTACATTTTGAACAGTAAATAAATTATAAGGGCCTGGTGAGTGAACAAAACAGGCCCATTTTCGAATGTGAATTTTGTGTTCGATTGACATCCTTCTGCTGTTAATAAAAACATGTTTTATTAATTATTTCACCAATGTATTCACAAAATCAAATTTTATATAGAACAAGGTTTGTTTTGGTGTATAAATGTGAGATTAACTCATTTTAATTGCGACAAAATATATGTATTTAAATATATCAAGTACGAAAATTCTCAGTACGAAAGTTCGGTTCGAATTTTTCTCACATTTGTATACCAAAAGAAAGCTTGTTCTATATATAATTTTATTATAGATTGAATAGATTGGTGAAGTAATTTTATAAAAGATGTATTTATTAATAGCAGAAGGATGTCGATCTGTCGAACAAAAGTTTAAATTTGAAAATGGGCCTGTTTTGTCCACTCGCAGTGCCCTTATTGTTGACTTATTTTTCAAAATGTACCCGTGAAAACATTTTCCAAACAATCAGCCTGAAAATGATGAAATTCTGACAGTAAGGCTTTACTGCTGTACTGCTGTACTGCCGTTACTGCTGTCTTCACATACATGCACTAATTGACACTTATTTTTTTTAAATTGAAAAATGTTCACTAGAAAACTGAGGACCTTAAAAGATTCTCCTTAAAAATCACAGTGATTGTTACTTTTGGTTTTAGATACAAATGAGTACAAAGTTATTTACTTCTTGATCAAAGGTTGAAGCACATAGTGCAGAAACCTCAATCAAAAAGCAAAACAATATTTGTACATGAAATACATTTATTTCTATGGTTGCGGGGATCCAAACAGAGTGCAAGTACCGAGTAATTACCCCGGTTATTTTTAACGGGGTAATTGGATCTTTAGGATTGGAGATCCTCTTCTATTTATTAAGTTTAAAGCCAAATTTTGACATATTGATGTAGAAATCAAAACTATTTAGGGAAATAAACTTTAATTGATGAAATTGTATAAACTATATATACTTATAAAGGTATTTTAACAGCTATTTTCATTTCTAGAGTGGAATATAATGTTAACAAAGTGTGAAAAATCTAAAATATTGAGAATTTTAGTTCTGAAATTTGAAATTCTTATGTTTTTAATATTGTTAATGGCATTTGGTTTATATTACAATGGTTGCATTGATACTATTATGTTTAATGACATCTTTATATGTCTCCAATCCATAAAGAGTGATTTTTTTGTAAAAATTTAAGGTATATAACCCTAATATGCAGTCTTTTATTGAAGGAGATGGGCAAAAAATTGTCCTTTTTGTCAAAAATATCATACTTTTCAGTATTTAGGATATGTAAGGTAGTAATTAAATAGAAGAATTAAAATAATTTGAAAATGGTGTAAAATTCAACAATTTGAACTGTTTAAATAATAAAATTGGTGTTTTCCTAACCCGGAAAGTTATTCAGAATGATGTTTTTAAAGAATTTGACCCTGTTTTGTTTAATAATTTTTGGTTTTAGGTCTATGTATTTTGCTATTTAGTAAAAATCACTTGAATTTTAAACAAAACTAGTGGATAACAGTTTATATAAGAGGTTTAAATTACCTCATTGTTATAGTTTTATAGTTTATTATGTGAAAAATAGCCATTTAAATGGTATTCTCTGCATTATGGTGTTATGTATACAGATTTCATTGAAACTCTTGAGGTACTTGCACTTATACTGGGTGATATAAATGAAATAGACTGAGAATGGGGGCTCTAGATCTTATCGGTCATTTGGCAATCAACTATATAAGTTTCTAGAGCCATATAGACTGAACTCCTGACCGCCTTGCTTGGATCTAGTAGGATCTGGATGTCAAAGGGGACATCACTGAAACCCATTGTTGCCTTTAGGAGCTCAATTTTGGCTCCAAATGGTGTAGGAGTATTTTGGAAGCTCCTGTGGCAGAATGAACCAGTCCCAATGATGGCATTCAGGTTTTTTTTTTAATTTTTTTGGTTTGAGCCCTGGCCCAGAATTTAACAGCCTGCCCAGACCTGAAAATGAGTGGCATGACTCCTGCCTCTGCTTCTAAAAGATGCTGTGGGGTGGTTGGTAAGGCCCTTAGAGCAATTCTCAATGCTTAATTCTGTATAATATTTAGTCTTTGGAGTTGGGAGGGGCTAGTTACAGAATAAATTTCAGCTCCATATTCATTTTTTGATCTTGTGAGAGATTTGTACATTAGTAATAGACTGTTTTAATCAGTATTCTAAAAAGTTTAAAATTTTACAAAAAAATCCGGGCACGTTAAAAGATTCCTTGTAAAAAATCACATTGACTGGTACCTTTAATTTTTGTAACAAAAGATTAAAAGTTACACACAATGTAGTGTACTTTTTGAATGAAATCTTCTGTACAGAGCACAAAAGACTCAATCCATAAGTACTATAGAAAAAGTTAAACAATAGTATTGTATTATTAATTGCGGGGATCCCAAAATAGTGCAAATACCAAGTAACTACCCCGGTTTATTAAACATATCCGGGGTAATTGGATCTTATGGACCGGAGAACCTGTTGATATATTAGTATACATATGTCAGTTGTTGACATATTTTTGAAAACTCTATAATATTTTCTTAAGAGTTATTTATTTTGATAATTTTTTTCAGTATTGGAACAGAAAATGAACTTTAATAGGTGTTCCAATAGATTTTTTGTTGATTTTTTAGTAAAAATATAATGTGAAATTCTAAAACCTAAAACATTTTAGCTCTAATTTAAAAGAATTTTGTCATTAGGTATATTAATGAAGTTTTTGATATATATATTACTGTGTTTAAGATGGTAATTTCAGGTCTTTTGTTTCTTTTACAGGTTCCTAACCCATAATTAGTTTAAGAAATTGTTAAATTAAAGGTTTTAAAGCCTTTTAATAGGCTAAATTGTATAAAATTTGTATTAAAATAGACAAAATAATGTCTTTTTGTAGTAAAAAACATAAATTTCCACATTATATGATTAAAATATATATATTCCTGTATAGTAGGAATTAGATAATGTAAAATAATTTTAAGATTCAACAGATTTGTTGAATATTTGTTAAATTTATGGGTTTTAGTAACCCGGTAAGTCTGGTAATATTAGTGTTTTATCTGGGTAAAAAGACCCTGATAATGTATATTTAAGTAGGATTTGCATCCTAGGATATATTTAATTACAATGAATTTAAGGCATTTTTAATTTTGCTAGTAAATAGCATTAAAATTAGAGGTTTTGGGTACCTCAGAATTGATTTTAAGTTTTTTCAGTACTTTCAAATAAGTTTAATTAGATGTTTTAACTGCATTTTGGTGTTTTTATGCAGTGTTTATGTAACTCATATGGTATTTGCACTTAATTGGGTGGAATAAATGAAATAGACTGAATTTGTGGGATCTAGATTTTGTTTTTCATTGTAGATTACTATGTAGATCTCTAGAGCCCTATAGACTGAGGTTCTAACTGCCTTGCTAGGATCACCACCAAATAACACCAAAATAAATCTTATTCTATTGTTAGTCTGATTTTGTGAATAGGTTGGTAAATTAATAAAAAAATCGTGTATTTATTAATAGCAGAAGGATGGCAGTCAAACCCAAATTTATATCCGAAAACAGGGCTAACTTCAACACTCGCCATGCTGTTATTCTTTATTATTTTTTTTCCCAAATAGACATTTCAAAACATTTTTAATTTGATGCATAATGTGTAAGGTTTAAGTCGAAATATTCTCGAAAATTGCTCTCGAAAATAGACCTGTTACTAGTCATTTCACAAAAAAGACCGAACCCAAATATCATTTAGAAAAAACTCAAACATCGATCCAGTTAGTATCGTTCGGCCTTATAAAAATCGAGTTTTGTATGTTAATATATATCAAAAGAAAGCTTGTTTTATCTTCAGTCTGATTATGTGTATGGATTTGTAAAATACATAGTCAAACATGTTTTTGTCTACAGCAGAAGGATGTCAGTCGAACACAAATTCACATTCAAAAATTGGCCTGTTTTGTACACTCGACAGGACCTTATTGTTTATTTATAGTTCTAAATTTACCCGTCAAAACATTTTCCAAACAATCAGCTTGAAAATGATGCATAAAAGCACATGTTTTAACTTAGTTGTGGTTTAAAATAAGACTCGGTAGTCAGCATGTATTTGCACATTTTTTGAAAATATCGAACCGAACTTTCGTACTGAGAATTTTCGTACTTGACATATTTAAATACATATATTTTGTCGTAATTAAAATGAGTTTATCGCACATCTATATACCAAATTAAAGCTTGTTCTATATAAAATTTGATTTTGTGAACAGATAGATGAAATGATTAATAAAACATGTGTTAAATAACAGCAGAAGGATGTCAGTCGAACACAAAATTCACATTCGAAAATAGGCCTGTTTTGTTTACTCACCAGGCTCTTATTATTTATTTACTGTTCAAAACGTACCCGTCAAAACATTTTTACAACAATCAGCTTTAAAATGATGCATAATATCACATGTTTTGCCGAAATTGAGGCTTACAATTTGACTCGGTAATTAGCATGTTTTCGCACATTTCAATGAAAAATCAAACCAATCTGTGGTCGGGTGAATTTACGAACTTGACATATAAACATAAATTTTGTCCAAATTAAGTCGAGTTATTCACTTATTTATACATTAAAAGAAAGCTTATTCTATTGCCAGTCTGATTTTGTGGTTTGTTTGTTAAATCAATTAAAAATACGTGTATTTATTTATAGCAGAAGGATGTCACTCAAACCGAAATGTACGTCCGAAAATAGGGCTACTTTATACACTCGTCTTGCTGTTATTCTTTTACAGAAATTCTAAATCGACCTGTCTAAACCTTTTTCTATGTATAAGCTTTAAAATGATGCATAATATCGCATATTTTGTCTTAATTGTGGCTTAAAATAAGACTCGGGAAATAGCATGTATTTGCACTTTTTAATGAAAATATCGAACCGAACTTCCGCACTGAGAATTTTCGTACTCGATATATTAACGTTCAAATTGTCGCAATTAAATAGAGTTTATCGCACATCTATATGAAAAAATCAAACCAAACTGTGGTCGGGTAAATTTACGAACTTGACATAAAAACATATATTTTGTCCAAATTAAGTCGAGTTATTCACTCATTTATACATTAAAAGACAGCTTATTCTATTGCCAGTTTGATTTTGTGATTTGTTTGTTAATTCAATTAAAAATACGTGTATTAATTTATAGCAGAAGGGTGTCACTCAAACCGAAATGTACGTCCGAAAATAGGGCTATTTTATACACTCGTCTTGCTGTTATTCTTTTACAAAAAATCTAAATCGACCTGTCTAACCCCTTTTCTATGTATAAGCTTTAAAATGATGCATAATATCGCATATTTTGTCTTAATTGTGGCTTAAAATAAGACTCGGTAAATAGCATGTATTTGCACTATTTTACTGAATTTATCGAACCGAACTTCCGCACTGAGAATTTTCGTACTCGATATATTAACGTTTAATTTGTCGCAATTATATAGAGTTTATCGCACATCTATATACCAAATTAAAGCTTGTTCTATATAAAATTTGATTTTGTGAACAGTCAGATGAAATGATTAATAAAACATGTGTTAAATAACAGCAGAAGGATGTCAGTCGAACACAAAATTCACATTCGAAAATGGGCCTGTTTTGTTTACTCACCAGGCTCTTATTATTTATTTACTGTTCAAAATGTACCCGTCAAAACATTTTCACAACAATCAGCTTTAAAATGATGCATAATATCACATGTTTTGTCTGAACTTAGGCTTACAATATGACTCAGTAATTAGCATGTTTTCGCACATTTCAATGAAAAAATCAAACCAAACTGTGGTCGGGTAAATTTACGAACTTGACATATAAACATATATTTTGTCCAAATTAAGTCGAGTTTTTCACTCATTTATACATTAAAAGAAAGCTTATTCTATTGCCAGTTTGATTTTGTGATTCAAGTTTTAAATAAATTAAAAATACGTGTATTTATTTGTAGCAGAAGGATGTCACTCAAACCGAAATGTACGTCCGAAAATAGGGCTACTTTATACACTCGTCTTGCTGTTATTCCTTTATAAAAATTCAAAATCGACCTGTCTAAACATTTTTCTATGTATAAGCTTTAAAATGATGCATAATATCGCATATTTTGTCTTAATTGTGGATTAAAATAAGACTCGGTAAATAGCATGTATTTGCACTATTTTACTGAATTTATCGAACCGAACTTCCGCACTGAGAATTTTCGTACTCGATATATTAACATATAATTTGTCGCAATTAAATAGAGTTTTTCGCACTTGTATATACCAAATTAAAGCTTGTTCTATATAAAATTTGATTTTGTGAACAGATAGATGAAATGATTAATAAAACATGTGTTAAATAACAGCAGAAGGATGTCAGTCGAACACAAATTCACATTCGAAAATGGGCCTGTTTTGTTTACTCACCAGGCCCTTATTATTTATTTACTGTTCAAAATGTACCCGTCAAAACATTTTTACAACAATCAGCTTTAAAATGATGCATAATATCACATGTTTTGCCTAAATTGAGGCTTACAATATGACTCGGTAATTAGCACGTTTTGCACATTTCAATGAAAAAATCAAACCAAACTGTGGTCGGGTAAATTTACGAACTTGACATAAAAACATATATTTTGTCCAAATTAAGTCGAGTTATTCACTTATTTATACATTAAAAGAAAGCTTATTCTATTGCCAGTCTGATTTTGTGATTTGTTTGTTAAATCAATTAAAAATACGTGTATTTATTTATAGCAGAAGGATGTCACTCAAACCGAAATGTACGTCCGAAAATAGGGCTACTTTATACACTCGTCTTGCTGTTATTCTTTTACAGAAATTCTAAATCGACCTGTCTAACCCTTTTTCTATGTATAAGCTTTAAAATGATGCATAATATCGCATATTTTGTCTTAATTGTGGCTTAAAATAAGACTCGGTAAATAGCATGTATTTGCTCTTTTTAATGAAAATATCGAACCGAACTTCCGCACTGAGAATTTTCGTACTCGATATATTAACGTTCAAATTGTCGCAATTAAATAGAGTTTATCGCACATCTATATACCAGATTAAAGCTTGTTCTATATAAAATTTGATTTTGTGAACAGATAGATGAAATGATTAATAAAACATGTGTTAAATAACAGCAGAAGGATGTCAGTCGAACACAAATTCACATTCGAAAATGGGCCTGTTTTGTTTACTCACCAGGCCCTTATTTTTTATTTGCTGTTCAAAATGTACCCGTCAAAACATTTTTACAACAATCAGCTTTAAAATGATGCATAATATCACATGTTTTGTCTGAATTTAGGCTTACAATATGACTCGGTAATTAGCATGTTTTTGCACATTTCAATGAAAAAATCAAACCAAACTGTGGTCGGGTAAATTTACGAACTTGACATAAAAACATATATTTTGTCCAAATTAAGTCGAGTTATTCACTCATTTATACATTAAAAGAAAGCTTATTCTATTGCCAGTTTGATTTTGTGATTTGTTTGTTAAATCAATTAAAAATACGTGTATTTATTTATAGCAGAAGGATGTCACTCAAACCGAAATGTACGTCCGAAAATAGGGCTAGTTTATACACTCGTCTTGCTGTTATTCTTTTACAAAAATTCTAAATCGACCTGTCTAACCCTTTTTCTATGTATAAGCTTTAAAATGATGCATAATATCGCATATTTTGTCTTAATTGTGGCTAAAAATAAGACTCGGTAAATAGCATGTATTGGCACTTTTCTAATGAAAATATCGAACCGAACTTCCGCACTGAGAATTTTCGTACTCGATATATTAACGTTCAAATTGTCGCAATTAAATAGAGTTTATCGCACATCTATATACCAAATTAAAGCTTGTTCTATATAAAATATGATTTTGTGAACAGATAGATGAAATGATTAATAAAACATGTGTTAAATAACAGCAGAAGGATGTCAGTCGAACACAAAATTCACATTCGAAAATGGGCCTGTTTTGTTTACTCACCAGGCCCTTATTATTTATTTACTGTTCAAAATGTACCCGTCAAAACATTTTTACAACAATCAGCTTTAAAATGATGCATAATATTACATGTTTTGCCTAAATTTAGGCTTACAATATGACTCGGTAATTAGCACGTTTTTGCACATTTCAATGAAAAAATCAAACCAAACTGTGGTCGGGTAAATTTACGAACTTGACATAAAAACATATATTTTGTCCAAATTAAGTCGAGTTATTCACTCATTTATACATTAAAAGAAAGCTTATTCTATTGCCAGTTTGATTTTGTGATTCAAAGTTTAAATAAATTAAAAATACGTGTATTTATTTATAGCAGAAGGATGTCACTCAAACCGAAATGTACGTCCGAAAATAGGGCTACTTTATACACTCGTCTTGCTGTTATTCCTTTACAAAAATTCTAAATCGACCTGACTAACCCTTTTTCTATGTATAAGCTTTAAAATGATGCATAATATCGCATATTTTGTCTTAATTGTGGCTTAAAATTAGACTCGGTAAATAGCATGTATTGGCACTTTTCTAATGAAAATATCGAACCGAACTTCCGCACTCAGAAATTTCGTACTCGATATATTAACGTTCAAATTGTCGCAATTAAATAGAGTTTATCGCACATCTATATACCAAATTAAAGCTTGTTCTATATAAAATTTGATTTTGTGAACAGTCAGATGAAATGATTAATAAAACATGTGTTAAATAACAGCAGAAGGATGTCAGTCGAACACAAAATTCACATTCGAAAATGGGCCTGTTTTGTTTACTCACCAGGCCCTTATTATTTATTTACTGTTCAAAATGTACCCGTCAAAACATTTTTACAACAATCAGTTTTAAAATGATGCATAATATCACATGTTTTGTCTGAATTTAGGCTTACAATATGACTCGGTAATTAGCATGTTTTCGCACATTTCAATGAAAAAATCAAACCAAACTGTGGTCGGGTAAATTTACGAACTTGACATATAAACATATATTTTGTCCAAATTAAGTCGAGTTTTTCACTCATTTATACATTAAAAGAAAGCTTATTCTATTGCCAGTTTGATTTTGTGATTCAAAGTTTAAATAAATTAAAAATACGTGTATTTATTTGTAGCAGAAGGATGTCACTCAAACCGAAATGTACGTCCGAAAATAGGGCTACTTTATACACTCGTCTTGCTGTTATTCCTTTACAAAAATTCAAAATCGACCTGTCTAAACCTTTTGCTATGTATAAGCTTTAAAATGATGCATAATATCGCATATTTTGTCTTAATTGTGGATTAAAATAAGACTAGGTAAATAGCATGTATTTGCACTATTTTACTGAATTTATCGAACCGAACTTCCGCACTGAGAATTTTCGTACTCGATATATTAACGTATAATTTGTCGCAATTAAATAGAGTTTATCGCACATCTATATACCAAATTAAAGCTTGTTCTATATAAAATTTGATTTTGTGAACAGATAGATGAAATGATTAATAAAACATGTGTTAAATAACAGCAGAAGGATGTCAGTCGAACACAAAATTCACATTCGAAAATGGGCCTGTTTTGTTTACTCACCAGGCCCTTATTATTTATTTACTGTTCAAAATGTACCCGTCAAAACATTTTTACAACAATCAGCTTTAAAATGATGCATAATATCACATGTTTTGCCGAAATTGAGGCTTACAATTTGACTCGGTAATTAGCATGTTTTCGCACATTTCAATGAAAAATCAAACCAATCTGTGGTCGGGTGAATTTACGAACTTGACATATAAACATATATTTTGTCCAAATTAAGTCGAGTTATTCACTCATTTATACATCAAAAGAAAGCTTATTCTATTGCCAGTTTTATTTTGTGATTTGTTTGTTAAATCAATTAAAAATACGTGTATTTATTTGTAGCAGAAGTATGTCCCTCCAACCGAAATGTACGTCCGAAAAAAGGGCTACTTTATACACTCGTCTTGCTGTTATTCTTTTACAAAAATTCAAAATCGACCTGTCTAAACCTTTTTCTATGTATAAGCTTTAAAATGATGCATAATATCGCATATTTTGTCTTAATTGTGGCTTAAAATAAGACTCGGTAAATAGCATGTATTTGCACTATTTTACTGAATTTATCGAACCGAACTTCCGCACTGAGAATTTTCGTACGCGATACATTAACATATAATTTGTCGCAATTATATTGAGTTTATCGCACTTCTATATACCAAATTAAAGCTTGTTCTATATAAAATTTGATTTTGTGAACAGATAGATGAAATGATTAATAAAACATGTTTTTATTAACAGCAGAAGGATGTCTGTCGAACACAAAATTCACATTCGAAAATGGGCCTGTTTTGTTTACTCACCAGGCCCTTATTATTTATTTACTGTTCAAAATGTACCCGTCAAAACATTTTTACAACAATCAGCTTTAAAATGATGCATAATATTACATGTTTTGCCTAAATTTAGGCTTACAATATGACTCGGTAATTAGCACGTTTTTGCACATTTCAATGAAAAAATCAAACCAAACTGTGGTCGGGTAAATTTACGAACTTGACATAAAAACATATATTTTGTCCAAATTAAGTCGAGTTATTCACTCATTTATACATTAAAAGAAAGCTTATTCTATTGCCAGTTTGATTTTGTGATTCAAAGTTTAAATAAATTAAAAATACGTGTATTTATTTATAGCAGAAGGATGTCACTCAAACCGAAATGTACGTCCGAAAATAGGGCTACTTTATACACTCGTCTTGCTGTTATTCCTTTACAAAAATTCTAAATCGACCTGACTAACCCTTTTTCTATGTATAAGCTTTAAAATGATGCATAATATCGCATATTTTGTCTTAATTGTGGCTTAAAATTAGACTCGGTAAATAGCATGTATTGGCACTTTTCTAATGAAAATATCGAACCGAACTTCCGCACTCAGAAATTTCGTACTCGATATATTAACGTTCAAATTGTCGCAATTAAATAGAGTTTATCGCACATCTATATACCAAATTAAAGCTTGTTCTATATAAAATTTGATTTTGTGAACAGTCAGATGAAATGATTAATAAAACATGTGTTAAATAACAGCAGAAGGATGTCAGTCGAACACAAAATTCACATTCGAAAATGGGCCTGTTTTGTTTACTCACCAGGCCCTTATTATTTATTTACTGTTCAAAATGTACCCGTCAAAACATTTTTACAACAATCAGTTTTAAAATGATGCATAATATCACATGTTTTGTCTGAATTTAGGCTTACAATATGACTCGGTAATTAGCATGTTTTCGCACATTTCAATGAAAAAATCAAACCAAACTGTGGTCGGGTAAATTTACGAACTTGACATATAAACATATATTTTGTCCAAATTAAGTCGAGTTTTTCACTCATTTATACATTAAAAGAAAGCTTATTCTATTGCCAGTTTGATTTTGTGATTCAAAGTTTAAATAAATTAAAAATACGTGTATTTATTTGTAGCAGAAGGATGTCACTCAAACCGAAATGTACGTCCGAAAATAGGGCTACTTTATACACTCGTCTTGCTGTTATTCCTTTACAAAAATTCAAAATCGACCTGTCTAAACCTTTTGCTATGTATAAGCTTTAAAATGATGCATAATATCGCATATTTTGTCTTAATTGTGGATTAAAATAAGACTAGGTAAATAGCATGTATTTGCACTATTTTACTGAATTTATCGAACCGAACTTCCGCACTGAGAATTTTCGTACTCGATATATTAACGTATAATTTGTCGCAATTAAATAGAGTTTATCGCACATCTATATACCAAATTAAAGCTTGTTCTATATAAAATTTGATTTTGTGAACAGATAGATGAAATGATTAATAAAACATGTGTTAAATAACAGCAGAAGGATGTCAGTCGAACACAAAATTCACATTCGAAAATGGGCCTGTTTTGTTTACTCACCAGGCCCTTATTATTTATTTACTGTTCAAAATGTACCCGTCAAAACATTTTTACAACAATCAGCTTTAAAATGATGCATAATATCACATGTTTTGCCGAAATTGAGGCTTACAATTTGACTCGGTAATTAGCATGTTTTCGCACATTTCAATGAAAAATCAAACCAATCTGTGGTCGGGTGAATTTACGAACTTGACATATAAACATATATTTTGTCCAAATTAAGTCGAGTTATTCACTCATTTATACATCAAAAGAAAGCTTATTCTATTGCCAGTTTTATTTTGTGATTTGTTTGTTAAATCAATTAAAAATACGTGTATTTATTTGTAGCAGAAGTATGTCCCTCCAACCGAAATGTACGTCCGAAAAAAGGGCTACTTTATACACTCGTCTTGCTGTTATTCTTTTACAAAAATTCAAAATCGACCTGTCTAAACCTTTTTCTATGTATAAGCTTTAAAATGATGCATAATATCGCATATTTTGTCTTAATTGTGGCTTAAAATAAGACTCGGTAAATAGCATGTATTTGCACTATTTTACTGAATTTATCGAACCGAACTTCCGCACTGAGAATTTTCGTACGCGATACATTAACATATAATTTGTCGCAATTATATTGAGTTTATCGCACTTCTATATACCAAATTAAAGCTTGTTCTATATAAAATTTGATTTTGTGAACAGATAGATGAAATGATTAATAAAACATGTTTTTATTAACAGCAGAAGGATGTCTGTCGAACACAAATTCACATTCGAAAATGGGCCTGTTTTGTTTTCTCACCAGACCCTTATTATTTATTTACTGTTCAAAATGTACCCGTCAAAACATTTTCACATCAATCAGCTTTAAAATGATGCATAATATCACATAGTTAGCCTAAATTGAGGCTTTAAATTATAATTCAATTATTCTGCCAACAGACGCAGCAGAAAGATTGCTTTTGTTGTTGTTTAATCATTCTGCCAGCAGACACATCTTTCTGTTATTATAAAATCCTTCTGCCAACAGACGCATCTTTCTGTTATACATCATTCCTTCTGCCAGCAGACCCAGCAGAAAGATTTATCCTTCTGCTGTAAATGTATCCTTCTGCCAGCAGACACAGCAGAAGGATCGTTCCTTCTGCTGTAGATTTATCCTTCTGCCAGCAGACACAGCAGAAGGATCGTTCCTTCTGCTGTGTCTGCTGTGTCTGCTGAGTCTGCCAACTTTACGTTCATGTCATATTACACCTTGCCATGTATCGAAAATTTAGTCACGGTCCAGTGCGCAGTTCTGGTAAATGGAGGAAGGAAAAAACAAAAATCTCGTGCACCGTGTTGTTCTGGTCTCATGCAGCGTTTGTCAAGTTACTCTTCGTTAGTCTTTATAAGGACCAATTGCTTTCCTAAAATTAATTGAGAATTTGATTCGTTTTAAGAATGGCACGACCCACAGAAGTTCAAAGGGGTCAGGCCATTCAGATGCTGATGCAAGGACATCTGCAAAATTATGTTGCTAGGCAATTTGGTGTTAATGTTTCCACCATAGAACGTCTTGTAAGAAGTCTTCGGGAAACTGGCGATTGGCCGATCGACCTAGGTCAGGACGTCCGCGCGTAACGTCACGACGTCAGGATCACTATATCGTCGTCTTTCATGTGTGTAATCGGCGCCTTACTGCCGTTGAGAGTGCACTTAATGTTCGTGGAAATCATGGGTGTCCTATAAGTTCAAAAACTGTAAGGAATCGATTACGAGAAGTTGGTGTAAGAGCACGCCGCCGCTACGTGGATCCACAACTTACCCCTACTCTACGTCAGCGTCGTATGACCTGGGTCGCTGCACATGCTCCACGACGGTTTCCTATGAGGCAGATTTGCCAAGTCTTTCTGGCCAATAACAACATTCAACCACTAGATTGGCCGCCATATAGCCCTGATCAAGCAGCTTTGGGACCAGTTGGATAATCAGGTTCGAAAGCGCCAGCTCCCTCTGCTACTCGAGAGCAGTTGCCCAGAGCTCTGATTAAAAAGTAAGACAACATCCCCATAACATACCCATAAGACGGATTAACGCTCTCATGATCTCTATGACCAGAAGAATGAGGACCGTGACCACGGCAAACGGTGGACACACAAAATATTGATGTCCAGATCAATTTCAATTTCAAAATCCTACGGGTCCATTCAATTTAATCGTCAATACCACTAAACCAATTGACAGATGCAATATACAGACTTTGGAAATTTTTAAGCATTAATTTATCTGTAAGTATACGAAATTTCATACTTAATTTCTGGTTTATATTTCACCATGCGTTTCTTTATCCTTTCAGTATATAAATAAGTATATACAACAGACACATGTACATTTTCATTTTTCAATTACACAGAAACAATGAACTAGCTGTATTTCCTGAGAGAAAATCAGTTATCGAATCCCGAAAAAAAAACAGAATTATTTAAGAAAAATTCACCAACAATTTTGTGGGTTTTTTTTTTCTAGAAAGAGGACTCTAAAACCTATGCGCACGCGGGCGCTTAACAAAATTCCGGTATGGCATGGCCTAAGTCTAAGTTCTCCCGTGTTTACTGTTGTTCATTGATTGACATATGTGTTATTTATATGTAAAATAGTATTGTATCTTATTTCTGTTCACATCATTGTTTAGTTGTTTATACTGCAGTATTTTATTTTTTGCTCGATTGTTAAACAAGTCTTTACAACTTAGATTAATCACTTTCTAGTCTGCTTCCTGGTCCCTCAGTACTGAGCTAGAAGGATAAGTTTCTTGCTCACGGAAACAACATGGTAGGTTTTGGATGGGATTCGATCCATCGGGGTGCTGGCTGTCCAATGATAACCAGTCCAATGTCGTAACCTGTCGGCCAAGTCCGCTCAATCATAGATTATACTCCGTATATTGACTGCAAACTAGAGTCTAAGGCTGGGTTTTTTTCAAGCGGGTTCCGATACTATACAAGGTATGATGCGGTAGATGTGACACGATCACTGATCGGATCAGAGACATCCAGAAAGCATCTATGTCTCTGAATAAATTCATGGAATTAAAAATCAAATGCTTTAATATTCTTTTTCCTAATTAATATATCAGCCACTGGCACTGTAAATATATTCTAAAATGAATAAAATAACATAAACTAAGGGTAATCATTATTAATTCAAAATGTCATCAAGGGAGTTAATCCTGACTTTTTTAAGGAAAATGTGACTTAACTTTATAAGAGTTGTCTCCCTTTGATAAATTATTTTGTCAGTTATAATGTAACAATGAGGTTCATGAACATTGTGTAATTTCAAAACTGGAATGGAAAAAAACTATATAAAGAATTAATTGTTTGGCATAATAAACTGTTCGCCACGTGGCTCAACCACCAAAGTACATGTAGTCAGACACTTATCTAAGCCGTTTTACAATAATGCAAGGCACATGACAAGAAAGCATTTGCGCTTCAAATTGTCATGCCATACACACCAACTAAATTAGACAAATAACAGAAATATTAGTTTTGATTTCAAATGGTTGAAATCTGAAGATCTGTATATGCTTTTCTGTAAGAACAAAAATATGGTAAGGTGTTCGTCTTTTAAAAAGGCAATAAGCAGCGAAAGGAGATTCGAACTTTAAGGTAAGTTCCCGTAATACCAAACAAATGTTTATACCCTCAGAAAATATCCAAAGAACTAGTATCTAATAGTAGATTGCATATTTATTTGCTTTCACCTCGTCAGATTTATAAATTATAAAAAAACTATTATTTTTATGAACGAATAAAAAAATACAATACACTGTATTTTCATATCAAAGTGATATAATTCACTTTCATTAAAAAAGTGGTTTTATAAATTCAACCCAAGCAAAATTATAAGCATAATGTAATGAATAAAAATTATTATGTTCTGTCATCAGTTATCATGATTTCAAAAATATTGATTGCTATTTGGCCGCGTTAATGGAATTCCACATTTATTATATACTTCGCAAAAATATCTTTTTTTTCTTTGCCAGGAGCACGAACCCGTTTATTGTTAGAATGTCTATAGGTTAAAGAGCCGTGCCTAGATATTGAAATACAAAAAACACACACATGAATATTACATTAAAATAATTCTTAAGGGTTATAACGTAAAGATTACATGTGTATGAGTCCATAAAACAATTTAAAATAACAAACTATACTAAACAATAAAAAACAGAAGAACGAGAAAATTGGAAAACCCAACATAGAGAAAATAAATATCATCAAAAAATAACAAACGAGTGATTTCCAATTTATATACACCACTATTATAAAATGTAAGAATTCCACGTACGGTAATGTAGATTATTCACTACAACCCGGATTATCCAGATATGGAGTGGCATTTAGTCTCATCTTCGGTTCGTATGACGTAATTTCCGGTTAAGGCGGATTAAGCAAAATGGCGTCCAAAAAGAAGCAAGATGAGAAACATCTCAAGAATTTACGTGAAATGGTGGCCTTACCCCATAATAAGCAGTGTTTTGACTGCCATCAGAGAGGGCCAACATATATCAACATGACAATAGGGTCATACGTGTGTACTGCTTGTAGCGGTTTGCTGTAAGTCGAATTTTTTATCCGAAAATACATTCACTTTCCGGAATTTGACAGGTGATGATTTATATCAATTTTCGAGACTGTCAGTGTGCTTATTTGTCTAATCACAATGTTGATGCCTTTCTAAACAAATGATATTGTTGAAATTTTGTGTTTACACAATGACGAATGATATATCATGGGTTTGTTGTTCTTCAACGAGCTGTCAGTGCAACAGCAAGTATGTTGCAAAGTGCTCAGTCTTGGAACACACTTTGTGTTGTTGTTCTAATTCAACATGGTCCAGAATAATGACAATCATTGTTACTTTTAGTGAACTTTTGCTGACAAACTTCTACAAGGATAAGACTAGTGATGCCTAATATATTTGTGGTGATAGTGAGTAACTATTCTCCCAAATTACTTCTGATTTTATGATTAGTTTGGCAATTTTTCCTTCTTTAAGAGACGCCATTTAATGGCCCTTTCCGCAAGCAAAGTTAGTTTTTTTTCCCAAAGAGTGGCATTTTATTCCTACTTTAGCATTTTCCCCTACCAAATGATATGAAAACATTGCAAAAATCGGATTTCATCTAAACTAAAACTGGAGATATTATTGCTTTAAATTATAGAAACGTTTTTTATTTGTCAATATGACACGAGCTGGACGTACACTACTCAGTTGTCGGTTTGACAAGTAAAAGGTTTTAATAGGTTATCGTCACCAGGGACCAGGAAATCGCCGGTTTTTCGGTTTTCGGACCGATTTTTTCAGTTTGGACCGATTGAGATTTCAAAATCCTTAAAAAAATCGGTCCGGGAAAAATTCGCTAATTTTGACCTCAAACCATTAATTTCCATAATTTTCAAGACAACGTATCGATAAAATATTATCAAACAACTATCAGTTGCTAAAACCCACAGTTTACTGATGTAATATCCTGCTTAATTGTCCACAGGTTACACATCAAGGACCCTGTATAACGTATCCATGGTTACAGGTATAATGTGGGGTTGAGGCAGTCATATTTTTTTTTGATCAAGCACAGCAAGGTACGCTTGATTTGCACTCGATTAATTTGAAGAACAGCAGAAGAATATGTTCTTACTTAATCGTGTCCATCAAACCGATTACGTTTTGTAAAAAACAATAATCTTTTATAAAGAATGTTTTATGAATAATTAAAGAAAACAATTTAACTGCTTTTGTTGTCAATTCCTGATTGATGTATTCGTTTAATCTTTAATTTGTTTGACTTGATTCATGATTTATTTTTACGTCTTAAATTGAGGTGTGAATAATAAGAAATTATCTTAGGACATGTATCTACGCAAATTCTTATTAATCGAAGGTACAGTTGTTGATGATCAAAATTCAACCCTCTCTTCTCCCTTCTTTGGTGAACAAAATAATGATTACTATTAAATTCCAAATTCAACGAAAATAATTGTCAAAACGAACAGTTTTGTCATTAAACTATCTATAAATGGTGTGCTATGCACGATTTGACAATCTTTTGTGTTAAAAGAAACCGCTTGAACCATTGTGATGAGATGTCATACATTTTCGAGACCCACGCTAGATCGTCACTTCGTATGAGAAACGTTTTAATCTACGTGTGTAATTAAAAAAGCTTATCATTATTTTACGTTTTCTTTCTTAATTTAGCTAACGACGCTTAAATGCGAGACATTTACTTTGGATCCGTTTTTCTGCGCATGCGCAGTTAAAATAATTTCCCCACATGACGGAGTTTTCCAAGAACATTAGAACTAGATGAAACAGCCTTATTTCAAGTTCTGTTTATTGAACGACCGACGATTGCGGGGAGTAATTTCGGAAACCACGCTTTTATGCTAGATAGAAGTTAAATTTTGTAAAAAATTAAACAAACAATGCCAATGTATCGTATGCCTTCCTAATAAAAGGGAGCAAAAAATAAGTACTAACATGGTCGTGAATAAAGTACAGTAAACGGTCGGGTCCGTACGGTACACGTTAAAACCCGTATCCGGTGCTCGGACGGCTTTGGACCGATTGACTTCGGCGAATTTCCTGGTCCCTGATCGTCACTGTATGATTGATATTAAAATTGTCAGTTTACTCATTTTATATTCCATCGAAATGAAACTTTCCTTGTAGATCAAATAATCTTGAATTGAAATGACATCCTTTTCACCTTTTGTATAATTAATTTACCAGTCTCATAATAAGGGTCACAAAATATATAGGCATATAGGAGTATATAGGACCAGATTTTACCAAACTTGCTACATGGATATTAACTTTTTCCTGTTTTAGAAGCACATGATATCTTCTTGCTGAAATCGTTACCGCAGGCTGTCAACTGATTCCTATATTCCTATATAACTCCTATATTTTGGGTCAGAATCCTATATTTTGAAAAACCTCCTATTTTTCCTATATTCTCCTATATTTTAAAAAATATTCCTTTATTATTTTTAAAAAAATTGTCGCAAAAAATGAAAAGAGTCAAATATTGCTTTGATACTTTGATAGTTGTTCAAAGTTAATGGTTTTGTTCATCTGTACGGTAGATACTTTACGCTCGATGTCAATTAAATGGTCATTTAGGATTTGACAAGTGACAAAAAATGAAGTAACAGTTTAACATCTTTTATCATTATAATCTTTAACATTAACCTATTTGGAGTAGAAAATACGCATCAGAGATTTTATTAAGGACTGTGCTGAAAGTTGTCATTGCTTAACAAAAGGTAGTATAAATGTTAAGTAAAATACGTTAAATTTTTTAAGATAAAATTTCTAGAACACATGGACTATAGCAAATCTAATCAATAATTATTAAAAGGTATTTCATAGCATGATTGTAAACAACATGACAACTTTTTATATACTTCTTACGGAATGAAATTCTATTTGTCCTTGATTTAACAATAAACACATTTAAAAAAAATTTATTTGACAAGTTTCTAAATCATTTTGTTTTATTCAGGTGATACTCATGTTAATCAAACAATACAACCAGAGCACAAAAGTCAATGTAAGAACACACAAAAAAAACAGTTCAAATGCCGCTAATATGTCTCTTTTAGTGCTTTCACCTGATCATTTCAAGACCAACTTTTGTATGCCGCTGACCTTGGTCTTAAATCTACAAGGTGGCCCTTTGTTTTCCTAGGTCACAAATAGGCATTTAAAAAACAATCTTGTTTTGTCTATTTGTTGTGTGCATTGGTTTGATGTGCTTGCTCAAACTCCTTTTGAACAGTACTTTTTCAATATTGAATTTACCTGATACCTTATCTTATATTCTCATGTAAACATGTAGATAGTACTGTGTGCGTAAAAGCCTCATTTGTAATGCATTCATCTGTTGTTGTTTTTTCTAAATCGTTTGGAATATTTGCAGATAAATTTTCTTTTGTTGAACTACTTGGACATTTTATTGTTACTTAGGTTGATTTAGCATGTGCTCCATATTCAGGAGGAATGTTTTGCTGCAAAAAAGTATACTATCTCAAAACTATATTGTAGTTAAAACAAATACCCTATGCAGGGACAACGCAAAATCAACTGTTTTTGTCCCTTTGGATTTAAGTTTTTATTAGAAAGTACGTTCAATGAGGGACAAAATTTTTGTTTGAGGCACATACGAGGGGTGATCCAGAAGTAATGAGACAAACGCCATAAATCCAATACCGATCGTGGAATAAACTTAAAAATTGTAGCAGTTGTGTAAAAAGGTGTTTTCTATAGGCTAGTGAAAAATAATGCATGTGCGTATTCTAAATCTCGAGTTATACTTTCCTGATTTATGAAGGGTAACGCAATCCGCCGCAGGCCACAGATTTTTGACGTCAACGACGTCTTAATTAAGTGTTATAACCTTTACTTACATATCGTCACTATTCCTCAAAGGAATTTCCTTGGCTGCGATACACCATTCTTGTCTATGAATCTACTGGCTGAACGTATCTTTACAACAGTCCGAGTCCAGTGATGACACAATGAATGTTTGAGTTCTTGTACACAGTCAGATCAAGAGACAAACATTCGGCCGTAAAAGTTACGGAAACAAGGAAGCGGGCACCTGCTTGGATTTAGAACATGTGCTGTTGCTTATAAAATCCAATATGGCGGAATAATCGGTAAAATTCAATCTACCAAATTCAATTTTGAATAAAAAATCATATTGTAAGCGTAAAGTTAATTATTCTAAACCTGTTTTACTTTGAATTATTGAATTGAATCGGAACTTGAAATTCACTGCATGACCTTTTGGTACTGGATAGGAGAGTAGGACACCTTGTATATCAAAAACACAATGATCACTTGCTTTCCAACTGTTCTTGATACCAAGGCCATTATCGGCGGAGGTGAGTGTTTCAACTAAATGGACTGCGTTTTATTTTCCAGTTCATCTGCTAATTCGCACATAATCAGTGGCCTATTTCATTAGTGACGTCCGGTACGCGCTTTGCGGTACAAATTCATCTACTCTCCGACGTACTTTCTGGTTTATTTTTATCATCTAGAACTTTATGGTCATCGTCAAACCTCTCCAACCAGCGGTTGACAAGTACCCTGCTTACACGCATTTTTAGCGATGTTTGATTCAACATTTCCAGTTTTTTTGATATTTCACCTAGTTGGTAATAAAAATGAATAACTGTAGGTTGCGCGATTTTTTCCGAATTTGCCTAGTTTTCTTCTTCCGTATATTAAGTTGTGATAGTGTGGAACGCAAGTGGATGCACCAATGATAATCAGATTTTAACCGTAATAATAATTGAAAAATGACGCTATTTTGGCGTGCGGCGATAAACCGAACCATGACCAATATAACGCTATATTTTTTTAAAAAAAAAAAGTGCTAGTATAATTTTTGGTGAGTGAATAGATAATTAAAATTGTGACGCATGGTGATAATTTTATAACTCTATTACACAAACTCTGAAAGTTAGAGACGTTGTCTCATTACTTCTGGATCAACCCTCGTATAAGTTGGATACATCATCTAATGAGAAAAAAATCTCCGCTACCTTTTGTTTTTAAAAAATGTGGGCCAAAGGACAGTGAAAATTTGAAAATGCCCACTTCGGTGACATTTAGTGTTTAATCCTTGACTATTGTAATACAGTAAGTGATAGGTAGTTATTGTAATATTAATTATATGTATATATAGTAGCAGAAAATGATACTATTTTAATTTGGAAACTCCTATATTTTGCCTCAAAAAATGTCCAAAACCTCCTATATTTCTTGCAAAAATTTTCCTATATTCCTCCTATATTTTGGAGATCATCTGGTTGACAGCCTGTTACCGTATTTTCTAGTAAACAAACATAAACAACATGTCGCACAATTGGAGAAAATATACAAAAAAATTTGGAATGATGACTCCAAACACGTACGACCTTTGACTTCTTTTTTTCAAAGACTTAAGTACCAACTTCCTCCAACAATCAGTCTTGTGCTATCTTTTCTGAAGCAGTTGAACCAGATCGCTTGAGTCAGTGTTTAAATGTATTTAAATACAGGTAGGCATTTAATAATGCAATGTTTCTCAAACTTATTTTTCTTAATTTCATTTACATAAATGATAAAATATTATGAAGCAAAACCAATTTTAATTGCATTTATTCTGATATTCATGATTGCTTTTAGGTCACTGTCTCAGAGTAAACTAGATGCTTTGATGCTCATTAAATAGTTATAGCAACCATCGTACACTTGAAGAAGATGCTTTTTACAGCTTTCATAGTGAAATGTCCCAGGGAGATGGCTTTAACATAAAAAGTATAACAGGGCTTTTTCAGCCTATCTCACGGGGCCGAATATGGGACCCATTCCCAATGCCAAATAATGACAATTTTTCCCAATTTCAAGAAAAAAAAATCCCAATCTTGTTAAATAATTCCCTTTGAACAGGATGTCTTTTGCCTTTAAAAAAGAAACCACAAGATTTCATGTAAAAATGATAAATACATGAGATTTTGCATTTAATGCCTTACTGAACTGTCAGAACAAACTCTTTAAGAGCACTGCAATACTAAGAGACACCAAGCAAAGCAAGGCATATAAAGATTTAATGCAGAAAAATTAATAATGAAACTACCCAATTGGGTTGATTTGTCAATATTTTTTGCCCAAATCAGACTATTTACAGCCTTAAAAATTTCCAATTTGGGCAGGGGTCTTTTTCCCAAAACCCCCTGACAAAGCCCTGTATAATGTTAAAAACTGGGGAAAAAATCAAAAAAAAAAATCATTGATCTAACTTGTAAAGTTCTATTTTTTTCCCCATTTTCAATAACTGGGCTTATTTTTCCCCGTATAGAAGCTTCAGGCTACTTCCCCAACTCATCAAAAAAGGCCTGCCAACAATGACAGTGTGACGTAAGTGTATTTGAGACATGTCTTATGTCAAAACATTTGATTTCCACTTGTACTAAATTCTCCACTTTCATATACATGTATTATATATCTAAGGCAAAGCAAGCTTGATGAAGCCCTACATAATAACATAAAGACATGAAAGAGTTAGATTATGCCAGTTGAATTCTGAATGCTGTACATTTCGCAGTGATTTCCCCTAGCTTATTGAATATGTTGTTAAGATGGGTCCTCCATTAGATTTGCATGCTTATATGATATATAGAGCTTCATCTAGATCCCTTTGAGGCATTGTCTTCGTCATATTACACACAGTATACAGACCTTTTTTCCTTATATAACAGGGATCGTTTACAGGCACCTTCCCCTCCTTAAATTTCTTTAAAATCATGCAGCTACTTATTTTTTCTCCCTCTGTTTACACCATAAAAAATTTAATTACTATGTGTTCTATTTGAAATTTACTGTATTAATTTGTTTATATTTTTCAGACGTGGGTTAAATCCTCCACACAGGGTCAAATCAATATCCATGGCTAGTTTTACACCTGAGGAAATAGAATTTATTAAATGCCATGGAAATGAGGTTGGTATTATTAATTTGATTGTCTTTGACAGGCTAAACTGTAGACCAATGTTCTACTAATATTATTGTTGATGGTAATTGTAAAATACAGTCGGTGCCAATATCTTCCGAATCATATCATTCAGAAAGGCTGGTAAAGACAGAAAGCCTGTCTACCCTACTCAAAACTTGCTGGTCTGAATGTTAATACGGGAATTACTAAGTTGTCAATTTGATGTCATATATTAATCAAAGCATTATTAGTATACAAACTAAGAAATCACATATTTATCTCTAAAATTCAATGATTGATTTAAATCAGAGAGGATGAAATCATTACTGGAAAATATTTTGGAACTTGTGAATTTTCATATGCTGGAAATTTGATAAAAATGCATTTGTTAATGTCAAAGTAAATTTTAAAATCAGATCTCGAAACATTAATCAGCAAGGATCAGAACTGACATAATTGGCAAGTAGTGGAATGGAATTTTGAAGATTGTTCAATTATTTCAGTATTATGTTCAGTGATTTTATAATTTTGATTTGTATAACCAAGTGTCATTCTGATAGTAATTTATGTAACACATAAAAGAAACAAGTATTTTAAAGATGTTTGTTACATTTTCAGTATTGTAGGAAAGTATGGCTAGGGTTATATGACAACAGGGTAAGCCTTCAAACTGATGGTAGAGACGAGTCTAAAGTTAAAGATTTTATGACCCAGAAGTATGAACGTAAACGATATTATGTAGCACCTACAGAGAGTATGAAAGATGAGGCTAAGGCCATGAATGAATCAGCTATCACTAAAGTACCTGGAACAAAACCTCTGAAATCTTTATTAGGTGAAAATGCTCCAAGAATACAAGTAGGAAATTACCAGGTAAAATGGTGTTCTTTATATTTTTACCACTATGTTTGTAGTGTTTTTAAAGGGATTAGTGGGCAAAATTTTCAGTTACAATTTTCCTGGTTCTGCATTATGTTTTTATAATTGTGATTGAAACAGACAAAGTGTTATATTACTTTGCAAAATATGTCTATATTTTCTCTCTATATTTGGGGTGTTTCCTAACTAGACCCACGTGGGTCAGGTTAGCTAAAAATAGATTAGTGTTAAAATATGCATTTACTGATGAGAAGATACTAGAGTTTGTTATTGTGCAACATTAGTGTAATTCTTTTAAAATATATCCTAACCACCTATGAATGTTGAAAAGACAAGAAGCAACCAATAAAAATGTTTAATTTTATCAAAGACGACATGTAACAAATCTGTAAATAGCTTGGCAATTCCCTCAGTATCCTACTTAAGTTTTCAACAATGTGTATGCCACATGTTTTAATTTGTTCAGTTGAATGGTATAAGTGACAAATGTTATTAGTAAGTGATTTCTTACGTTCATAATACTGTTTTAAAAACTAAACTTGGTTCTATACTTTTGGCTCAGTCATTTGCCTGTAAATCCCTTTTAGATTTTAAATCTAGTAATGCTAGTCAGCTGCTGTATATAAAAATTTTTACAGCAGGGTACTAAACTACTTCGGGGATAAGTACTCATGCCCTCAAGAAGGGTAATTTTGCATTGTTTGAACACAGAAAGGAAATTTTAGTCAACCCATTAATGTAAACTTACTCAGTCATAACATCATTTTCAATCAAATTAAGTTCTGAAAATTTATTTTTAAACCTCGAAAAAAACATTGAATTGCTAGGTCTTTCAATAGAGATATGAGAGAAGATTTTGTGGCAAATCAAATTCTTGTGTTAAATCATGTACAATCATTTGTATAGATTATAATATGAACATGTTGCTGGTAACAGCTGGTCACATATTACATGTTGTATACACTGTCAGTGTCATAGCTAGTTAGCAGCTTAGCTAATTAGTACAGTGTGAGTACAGTTAACAAATATAGTAAGGTTTGTTCATATAAAGCTGTCAGTTATGTTGACAGGTGAGAAATGTTACAGAAGAAATGACGTAGATTTTAGTCTGGACCTCACTCGTAATATAAATTATGACCTTGTTAGGTCAATGACTTGTGTGTGAATTTAGTGCAAAACACTTGTAACTCAATATAAAAAAAGAGTGAGTTTTGACCTTTTGTGCTTTATACGCATTTGTATTTAGACTAAAAACTCATTTATTTCAAACATATTTTCAATAGTTAATCATGTATACATTGTAACTATGTTTGATATGTGTTGTAAATGTAAAATGCCATTGAATATGTTTCTTTAACATAGAAATAGGTGTTCAAGAAAATAAAATAAGGTTCAAGTTACTGTATCAACAACTGTCTTCACTTCTGTCTTAAAACCATTCTTAGGCCTATAAAATTCTGTGTTTTGGACAACCTGGTCATACCTAGCAAATGTTGCTGATCCGCGAGTGTTTTTTTATTTTACCTACAGCAGGGCTCGAATTTAACAAAACATTGGACTAGCAATTTTTTTTGTGAGTTTATTTTATTTCAACTCGCAAAATGAAAATTATCGCTCACAAATTTCTTCAAATTTTAATAGCATACATAATAACTATTCATATATACAATATAAAAACAACATAGTGCTACATTTAACAAGGTAGGTCAAAGGTGTATTATGGGATAGACAAAAAGTTAAAATAAGAGTTAAAATAAATGTTACTTGCAATTTTCAAAATCCACTCGCATTTTGCGAGTATGCTGGCTTAAATTCAAGCCCTTACCTACAGGAACATTTACAAAAAGATTGTAAGTGCAAATCACTATTGGTTCTGTTAAAAAACTTGGAGCCTACTTTACGTAACTTTTTGTAACCTTTTTGCGAGTGAAAATTACTTTTTTATGTCAGGCTAGTTGATAATTTTGTCTATTACTAAATAATATAACAACTAGGCTAGTACTCAAAAAAAGTTACCGAGATTACTGTCTAAAATACTTAAAACTTCTGTAAATTTATTGAAAAAGTTATTAAAGGTACTCATTCATAGATTTTAACTTAAATATTAACTTTTTCTAAAACCATCCAAACTGTATGGAAACATTTTTGGAAGCAGGAAAGTAGTGTTTAACTTAGTCATTTAGTCATTAACCAAATCTGTGAACTAGTACCTTTAAGTTATGAATCAAGATATTATCTGTGGACTATATTTACAAGAATGATTATTATTATTGTTATGACAATCTGGTTATTATGATAAAGGATGTTGTCACTAATAATTTAATTATAATAATGATAAACCAGTTTAAACTGGCCTCAATGAACTAGGGTAAAAGAATGATCTTATTGTGATATAAATCATATATTTATAATATAAACTATTTGTTGTTCGTTGTTAATTCATGCAATTTGTATGAAATGTATTGAATTTGCAGATAAATTGAAAAAGCTGCCTGGCTAGCTCAGTTGGTAGCATGCAAGTCAACTAATCGCGGGGTCGTGGGTTCTATTACCAGGCGGGACATACTTTCGTGGAGCTTGGTCATGATATTATGTCTACGGCCATTCTCCCTCCTACCAATGATTCTTAATTATGTAGGGCAGTTGTCAGTCACTGACGAAAGCATGTGCTAAGTAGTTAGTTATCATCTAAATCCAGAAATTTAGCTATTCCAGGAACTGTGAGTAGGTTGACTGACCGCCGTTATATGACCTATACAATGTGTTGCTACGGCGTTGAACCCAACAAAACAAACAAAACAGATAAATTGAAATCTTATTTGTTATAATTTGGTCAAGTGTATATTTATCTGTTTATAGTAAAAATAAAGAGTAAGCTGGCTTGTTATTGATGTGAAATACAAGTGTAGTTTAAGATAATATTTCTATTATTTATTAATTGAAAGGTCATCAAACATAAACAAAACAATCCTTGCCAAACATAATTGGGTTAATATATTTTGGAAGTCCTATAAGGTCATTAACTTTTTACCCATGTTAGGTTTGTTTCTTTTATTATCAATGTTTATTTTCACTCTTAGGGGAAAGGCTGCGGGGCCCTTTTTGAGGGGAGAATAGCGACAAAAATGAAATATGGGGAATTTTTTTCAATACTTGAGATTACTTGGATCCTCTACGGAGTAACATTTATGTCTACCTATATGAAATTTCAACTATTAAACCTATATATTCATCTGTGATTTCTCTGTAATGATTGAGTAATGGGCAAAAATGCTATAAAAAGTACAAAAGTTTTAGAACACTTTGGCTGGGGAATTTTTCACCTGGGAAGGGGAAAAATATATACTTTTTGGAGAGGGGAATGGGGCCCAATTTCAGCCCCAAAATGGACTGAAAAAAACAACTGATTATGTACCTGTTGAAGATGGAACATTGTA
This sequence comes from Mactra quadrangularis, assembly GCA_025267735.1. Taxonomy (NCBI): domain Eukaryota; kingdom Metazoa; phylum Mollusca; class Bivalvia; order Venerida; family Mactridae; genus Mactra; species Mactra quadrangularis. The sequence continues at coordinate 36,608,652 of CM046293.1, forward strand.
TAGGATCACCTATGTGATAAAAGTAATTGCATTTTATAGTCTAAGTTTCATGCTTACACACATTCACCGACTTTACAAAATTACAGCTATTACCCCTGGTCATTAGACTATTGGTATCTATCTATCAGATCTGTCTATCACCCTGGGGAGTCTTTTTACTCTGTTTATTAATGCAGCCAACAAATTGGCGCAATGAAATTGTACCACCCTCGCAGGTACCCATTTACACCTGGGTGGAGTGAAGCAATCGCAGGTAAATTTCTTGCTCAAGGAAATAAGCAGTGCCCCTAGTGGGATTCCTAACCTAGGACCTCTCGATCCCTTAGCACTCATCCAACCTAGATGTCGTCCAGGTATCTGGGTTAGTTTTTCATTGTCTGAAAAATAACTTTGTCCCCCATAAATAGTATTTACACTTGAAACTTGGTTTACATGCCTCTGGTCACATCTCAATCTGATAAAAACCTGATCTAAAATGTTCTGCTCGCCTACTCCCTCATTTAGATCTGGCCTTTTTCAAACGAAGGTCACGTTCAGGTGACCTTTTCTCATCATAATATTCATGACAAAATTGTTATGATACGTAACTTGTTTACATCGTCTACGTCACGCAATTTGAAATGAGCCGTCCAATGGCAGACTGTAAATAATACCGCTGTTACATTAGCTTGCAAACCTTGGTCTCAAAAAAGAAATTACGAAATCAAAATGTTAATAATAGTGTTTCGTCTGGATGAAAGCTACGCATTGATTGATCGAGACAAAGTTCATCTCAACGTGACCTTCCACAGAGACAATAGAGATCCTGTATGACAATGCTCTACAGGATATCTGTTTACGGAGATTGGTCACATCTGTAAGATAATTGTTGAATGAAATTTGTCCATACTTCAGTTTGACATGAATATTTTGTTTATTAATGATAAACATAGATGAACCTATCTTCAGAAGGCAACAGCATTTTAAAACTAGGCGGATATATTTGTACTAATTTAAATAAAATGATGAATGTTTAATTACTGATAAACGTGTCTGTCTGTATCAGTTAGGGTATGTGAAATAGTGCTTACAGGACTTTGATCCAAACATCATTATATCTCACCATTTAGTTGATTCATTCTATGATAAACTTGTAATTGTATTCTGATAACCTCAAGTAATTGAAATATTTTACATTGTTATATGAACTATTGTACACCTGAGTATGTACTCTAGTTATCATGCCCTCTTCGTCTATTTTGATAATATTTACCTTTTTGTATTTTCACATATTTTAGCTTGGCTAACTTTTTGGTTGAGTTTTTAGGTGCAACATTTTTATATCTATCACATTTTTTGACTGAATTATGGCCCTTGCACACTTAGAAGTTCTTAGTTGGAAGTTGTGCTTGCAGTTGTTACGTATTTCACCAATGAAAGTTTTTACTTGAAATTTTACTTATCTCAAATGGATTGCATATCAATGATAAATTTTTGTTTAGTCAAGCAAACTGTCCATGGAGTCCAGGACTGCTTATCTTTTCTGTGGAACTTGCAATTTTTATGGCTGTTCACAACAGCCAGTTATATGTGTACACATCCGGCAGTCAGATGGTTGTTTTTGATTGACCAAGTAACAAATAAAATGATTATTGAACACTTTAGGGTGAAGAAGTTACAGTGACAGTTAATCCATTTGAAGATGTGGAAACACCAGTTGTTGCTCCAACAACATCATACTCATCTGATCTATTTACTGAACCCTCTGTGCCTCCTAATAAACAAAACACAAATAATGATTTTAATCAAAAACTTCCAGGTTTATCTGTTCCAAACTCTGGTTTTAATCCATTTGGAACATCAATGAAACAAGAATCTGTTCAAGACAATAATTTGTTTGGTGGGAATTTGCCTGCTACATCAGGGTCAAATATATTGGGGGAAACAGGGGATATGTTTGGTAATACTAGTAATACACCCAGCTCAACAAGCACAGGGGATATGTTTGGGAATACACCTGCCTCTTCAAGCATAGGGGATATGTTTGGGAATACACCTGCCTCTTCAAGCATAGGGGATATGTTTGGGAATACACAAAGCTCAACAAGCACAGGGGGGTTATTTGGTAATACACAAAACTCAACAAGCACAGGGGATATGTTTGGTAATACATCCAGCTCAACAAGCACAGGGGATATGTTTGGTAATACACCTACCTCAACAAGCGCAGGGGATATGTTTGGGAATACATCCAGCTCAACAAGCACAGGGGATATCTTTGGTAATACACCTAGCTCAACAAGCACAGGGGATTTGTTTAGTAATACACCTAGCTCAACAAGCACAGGGGATATGTTTGGTAATACATCTAGCTCAACAATCACACAGGATTTATTTGGTGACAGTCCTGCTGTTTCAATGCCAGGAGTTTCTCAAGAGGTATATGAGCCCATGAGAGTATTCTCCATCCCTTGTATATATTGCACTGTTATAAATGACTATTACGTTCGTCCTTTCAACATACCCATTTCATACTGACCAAAAATGTAGCTTTAAATGCACCATAAATCATACATTTTCTTGTTATACAATATAACCTCTGCAAAACAAAACCTCGGCACAACCGCTTTGGATATTTCCCTTAGGCATAAACTTAATTGAATTCAGCCTTTGCAGAGCAACAACCTCTGAACAGCAATGCACTTTAGTTCCAGTAGGTGTTGTTCAAGAGATATTGTTCTGAACAAAGATTAATTATTTTACTGATTAGTAGCAATTTACTAGGAAATTTTATTTTACCTTGTACACATAATAATTATACCTCATTGTCCTTTCCCTAATGTACCATTTTTACCATCATTGAACAATATATAACTAGTGGTGTAACGATAGGTCGACTATCATGATAGTTTACCTTGGAATAGCAATAGGTTAATAGAACTTATTCAAGTTGATAAATATTGCAATAGTTTTTCTGACTATTGACCGCATGGGTGAAAGTTCTCAGGACTGATCCTGAAGTTCAGGATTTTTGGAACAGAGAAAGGGTTTTTTCCATATGGTAATGTGACCTTAAAAACATGAAATTTGGAAATTTCAGGATTTTGGAAATGTTGAACTTTCACCCATGCTATTGACCGTTTTCGAAAGGTTTTCTTGAAAATAAAAGTTTTTTAATTTAGTGATGAAGTTGGAGCCTGTTCATTAAGCTTCTTAAAGCGTTTTGGCTCTATTTTCTTCATGATGTATGGTTACTCCTTGGTAAAAATGGGGTATCAAACTTAAAAATGATAATTATTATTATGTTGTTTTTGTAATAAAAAAAATATCGAGATAGTTTTGCAATATTTTTTTGACTATTACAATACTGTTGCAATAGTACTTTTACTATCGCAATACTATCGTGATAGTATTTTTGGCCCCATTAGTCACCCCTAATATAAGTTGTTAGCCTAAGTCACTCCTATATTTTTATATATACATGAGGTACTTTCAGTGCTTTGATCCTACAATGTGTACCATGTTACCTTGTATATGTTTACATCATGCCACTAATTTATATTAGTTTAATTTTGTTATGTATTGTAACAGTTAGTGAATGATACGACACAAATTGGGTTATCTTGATTCGACCACTAATTGATAATTGCCTGTATATATATGCATTATCTTACAATTGTACTAAGCATATAGAGTAGAGTTTAAGTGCTTGAGAATTAATGTAAATTTTTGTAGTCACAGTGTTGAGAAGTTTTAAAGTGATGTTTAAATGAATGGAACAGTTTTATTTCTGTTTCTTTGAAATTTATTATATAAAATCATATTGACTGTTATTGATTATATGTGTAATATTTTCACTAGATTCCATCAGTGAAACAAAATTGACTATAATTACTACATGTGTTATATTTTAGGTTAGATTTTAATAGTCAGATAAATAGATTCTGTTTTCTATTGACCTTTGATACAGTTTCATGTATTTGTGACAATATAGTCTCCTTTATTTATTTAGTTTATATATTTTGTGTTAAGATTTGAAAGGTGAAGCACATAAGTTTTGTTTCTATCAGATCATTATCATATGTTTTTGATAATATAGTTTTTCTACCATGCATGATATTTCAAACTTTTATGTTTGATTGTGCCGTCTAAGACTGTTTCATGTGATTGAATTTAGGTTTCTATGTTTCATTTAATTTGTATGTATTGAACAAAGTGCTCAGTAGTTTATTGTTTAACTAATAAAATAAGACAGAGTGTTCTATTACTAAAAAAAGCAACAATGTCTACGGAATTAATGTCATATCTTAATAAAAGATCAAATACTGTTTATGGAAAACAAGTAAGTAGATTGGTGTTTGACTCATTTTATAAGGGACTTTCGTCAGTTATCTTTCCCTGATGAAATCTGAAGCAATCCAATTGGTAAGAAAGTCCTTACAGTTGGAATCCTTGGATTTATTTTTGAAGTCCTATGTAGGGATAACAATATATTTCATCTAATATCTTTCTTGTGAATCAAGATATTATTAGAAGTGATGAAATTTAGATAGTTCTTGACCCTAAAAATACTTAGCTTGAATTTCAAACTTATAAAATGATTTACAAAAAAGTTATTAAGATTAATTTTGGCAAATTGACATTGAAAAGTAAGGGTAAAATCCGAGTAATCCAACTAATTGGACCTACCTATTTGAAGAATATACAAGGAAAAATAACTGACTAAGGTCCCTTTTGAATTACTATTTGTATGTTGAATGTATAGTCCGACAATATTAACCTGAGCTTGACCTTTATGCAAGAATATATTAAACCCAGTATTAACTGCCTATTTTTGTCTTTGTTTGTAAATCAGGCTTTATTGGAAGCTTTAGGAAAAAACATGTACTCAACAATTAATTTTGTTTTCATAAGAATAAATACTTTAAAACAGTGCCACAGCATTGCGGACTTGGATTTTTCCTTATTAACGAATGCTTCCAAAATTAAAAGTACAGTAAAAACCCTCGAAACAGGAATTGCTTTTGACCAAGAAAAAAATCTGGTTTGGAGAGGTTTCCGGAATAGAGGGGTTTTCCTTTTGACTATAAAATTCAACATATTTGTTTGATGGTACACCTACAATGATCTTGTATTTAAGTGTGTGTGAACTTTTACTGGTAGTACCCCTCTGCTGTTAAGGTTTGAGAGTTTCACAAGGCTCTTCATGACCAGAAAAAATGGGCTCGTTGAGCAGTAGGGAATACTTCCCGTTCGGGAAACAAGGGGATTCCCCTTCAGTGCTTCCCGATCGGGCAGCAAATGTCAAATTGTTTCCCGATCGGGAAGGATTTTGGCCTTTTTTGACGTACCTCACCAAAAATGGCCGCTGCATAAAAGTATTTAACCTACAAAGATTTGAAAAACACCATCTGATACAGGAAAGATGTATCTAAAATCCTACCGAGTCGTTTTCTTTTAAAATGCCTACAATTAAAATAATCTGAAATTAAAATTCAGAAAAAAATATGACTTCAAAGAAAAAAAGTTGTTTCCCGTTTTGGAAACATTGCTTCCCGATCAGGAAGCAAGTTATACTATTTGTAATATAGTTTGTATGTAATGCAAAAACTAATTTCTGCAACAGGCATGTATGTTTTTTGCAAAGAATTTAAGGCTGTATAACCCAGTCAATATGTTAACAAATGGTCAAACACATACACTTTAAATAAACATTCTGATTTTCTACCAGAATTATCTGATCAAAACAAAATTAATTGTCCAATTTATTTATTTTTTTGTACATAGTTGTGAATATATTTAGTTATATGAACTCGCACATTAAAATACCACAACATTTGATTAATTTCTCAAATTCGTAACTTCTTCATAATTTTATTAGAAAATTAATATGAACCCAGGCTTGAAAGTCTGGTATTCTTGATTACCAAATGATGGTACTTAAGTCTACCATTGTAGATGGCTGTAGTAGTATCTTGCCAAAACAAAAAGCAAACAAAATACACGTTCATAGTTGTACATTGTATTATTATGTTAAAATAAAACATTTTACCCTATATTTGAAAACAAAATGACATTTAAAAAAATCATAGTATAACATTTGGAAAAGCAAGTGTTTTGCATAATGTTTTTTATGGGATTACATACTATAAAAAACGTTATTGGACACACCTCCTGTACTCAATGTGAAAAAATGATAGAAATGATGATGTGATTGTGCTTTAAGCATTCACACAATTTTCCTTGAAAATGGAAATATAATAACCATTTCTTCAATCAGTTTTTCTTCACTAGCTTGTAAAAATAGTTTAACAATACTGCTCAAACTTAACTTTTATAGCAAAAGATATACTTATGACCGCCAGGTGTCATTGCTTACTCCGTAATTATCTAGTTTTACTGGAAATGCAATAAATTAAGTTAATGTATAATAATAGGAAATTGTAACAAATGAATTGAACCACATTTACAATTTTATGTTAGTGGTTATTGATAAGTTTTTATCAGTTTATATTTGTATAAATTGTTAAGTATACCACTAGTCTAGATTAGTTGCTAGCATACTAATCTACTGATTGAGGGTTGTGAGTCTTGGCCATGAAATAATTTCTACGACTATTCTCCCTCTCACCACTGATTTTAAATCATGTTGAGCAGCTGTCAGTAACTGACCAAGTATGCGCTTAGTAACTAGCGAACTGCTCAGTTCAGAGATTTAGCCTTTCAAAAAACAGTGAGTATGTTGACTTACAGCTGTAATATGAAATATGACATAAACAACGTGTTGCTACAGTGTAACACCCAACAAATAATACTTTCCATTTATACACAAGTCAAATAAAATTGATAAAAAGTAAACTTATTTGAATATCTTTTGGGATGTTATGATTATACATATAAAAATTGAACAATGTGATTAAATTTCTATACAATTCCCATTAAGGAACAGCTAAATTACTATGAGTGGTACTTGTGAAAATTGTTTCTAACATATGCATTGGAATCAATGCAATATTTCCATTAACATATAAAAAATGCCTATTGCTTAAGTTTAATTTACATTACATACAAACTATATAACAAATAGTATAACTTGCTTCCTGATCGGGAAGCAATGTTTCCAAAACGGGAAACAACTTTTTTTCTTTGAAGTCATATTTTTTTCTGAATTTCAATTTCAGATTATTTTAATTGTAGGCATTTTAAAAGAAAACGACTCGGTAGGATTTTAGATACATCTTTCCTGTATCAGATGGTGTTTTTCAAATCTTTGTAGGTTAAATACTTTTATGCAGCGGCCATTTTTGGTGAGGTACGTCAAAAAAGGCCAAAATCCTTCCCGATCGGGAAACATTTTGACATTTGCTGCCCGATCGGGAAGCACTGAAGGGGAATCCCCTTGTTTCCCGAACGGGAAGTATTCCCTACTGTTGAGTGCAGAAAAATGGCACATAATATTGATTATATAACATAATTTCAGTCTGTGAAAAGTTCTTGAACTTAAGACTTCATTTTGGAAAAATATAACTAAATGAAATTCAAATTTAGTGCTGAAAAAGAGGAAGAATTGCATTTTTTGAACATTTTTTGCATTGTTCTGAACTGTGACATGTTTGAACTATAATCTAACTGTTTCTATCACTAATTGTATGACAGATATAAGTTGATAATTTACAATTCAATTATCTGTTGTTGAACTTTGTAATACATTCTTCTGTTATCTGTATTTTTGTTAATTAATTGTTACATTTATACCTAGATAGAGTTTATCTAACATACAGTAAAACCCTCTCAACAACAGACATTAGCTGCAATATACTGTAGTGAGATGACTGTTTTTGGTATAGTCTTGTTCATAGCCAATCAGTCAGGATAAGAAACCTTGGTGGAAGTGTTCTGTTCTTTGATTGGTTAATACAATTACGATATATAAAGGCCTATTTGATTGGACTGATATTTTAAATGATTAAAGTCAACACTCCTGATTGGTCAATTTGAAACACCATTAAGTTGTTGTTTAGAAATGTTTTTGAGAGATAGTTGTTGTTGTTAAGAAGTGACTGTATATTTGTGAAAAGGTTGTTGTTAAAAGGTAGTTATTGGTGAGACATGTTGAGTGGTGACTGTAATTTAGTGGCTGTTGCTTTAATGTGTCTGTTATTTTGAGGTGACTGATTTTGAGAGGTGGCATTTGTTGAGAGGTGACTGTTACTGAGAGGTAACTATTGTTGAGAGGTGTCTGTGACTGTTGTTAAGAGGTGGCTGTTGTTAAGAGGTGACTGTTGTAGAGAGATGACTGTTGTAGAGAGGTGACTGTTGTAGAGAGGTGACTGTTGTAGAGAGATGACTGTTGTAGAGAGGTGACTGTTGTAGAGAAGTGACAGAAGCTGTTGTTGATAATGGGTGAAGGTTGATTGAGGTTACACTATAATAATATAAACAATGATATAAGAGTGAGAGTATAGAATATAGATTGTACTGTTCTAATTGTTTAATTATGATAACACAATGATCTCTGTGATCTTAATGTACTCACAGATAACCCTATCATATGGTATAGTTCAATTTATTAACCTAATTCAGTCATTGTTACAAGTGTAAAATCATGAACCCATTCAGAAAAGAAGTCACTGCATAGCAATTATTTGAACACAATCTTTTGTAGCATAAGAGTTCTATGGAACGGTTTTCCTTCAAAATGATGGCTACTTGGACAAGCAACAGTTGTGACTTTTTACATCACCAGGCTTAAAATATTAAGTTGAACTGCTCTGACCTTTCCCTTGGCAATTACTTAATTTAGACCCTTTTCTTTCAAGAGATAAGATTAGTACATCTTTTACACTTACTGACATGTTTATTACAGACATCCAAGGCCCTTTTAAAGTCAATACCTTCATAAACTCGGGCACTATTTTCAACCTAGCTCATTTAACGTGGGGAGTAAAATTATAACAGTTGCCGCGAGGTATATTTTGTTGATAATTAAAGCATAGATGACGTCACATTAAAGAAAGAGAGAAAGCACTCATGCCTATGTTAGAATTTATATTAACTGAAACAAATGAAATATTTTATTATTTCCAGAAAGCGTCAGCTACGCCTCCACCTATAGGTTCTAATCCACAGAGTCCAGGTAGTACTAGTATACAATCATCTAAATCATCGGGGTCAACAGCTATGGATTTATTAGGTGATTTAGGCGGGGATCCATTTGCTAGTACAACACCACAGTCTACATCGTCATCTGGAGGTTTGTACTTCATACTTGATCTGATTAAAACACGATCTAAAATTCTCCAATTGTGTATTACCTTATTTTATCTGATAAGCTCCAAATATCTTCGGATTTAATGAAATGACAACTAAACATAATTGTTTAACTATCCAAATGTATTGGATATGACATTAAAAAAACTTCCTAAAATTCTCCACATGTGTATTTCCTTTTTTATATCTGATAAGCATGCAGTATTGTCAGATTATCTTTGCTATTATCATATTCAGGACATAGTGACTGCTCGTTACACTAGAATTCATCTTATTCATATTTTATTGTTAGTTATGTTTTATCGTTCTAACAGGAGGATTTGCAGACTTTGGTAACTTTGGAAACCCAGCTACAGCCCCTAGTTCACAACCTCCTGCATTTTCTCAAGGTGGTAAGTGTTAATGATCATAGTAATGGTGCAGGGGCGAAGCCTGTCCAAAATAAATGTGAAGGCACAGGTAACCTAGGGGGGTCCGAGGGCATGCTCTCCCGGAAATTTTTAAATTCTACTTCTCAGAAGCTGCATTCTAGAGTATTTCAGGTCATTTATAAGTATTTTTACCTGTTATATGTAAAAAGAAATCCCAACTTTAAGTCTGTCTTGTAGTTTAGTCATACAGTGAACTTCGTAACTAACAATCATGACCATTTCTTATGGTTAACCTTATTGTTTTTTTTATTGAGCAATATTTTCAAAAGTAATGGAACTATCCATACTGCACGTACCCCTTGCCCTGTAACCCCCCTCAGCCTTTGATTTATTGCAATTTTGGCATTTTTAGCCTTTTTTTCAAAAACAATGTGTAGGCATGTGCCGTGTGTGCCTATAGGAAGCTACGCCAATGTGGTGGACTATGTTCTTTACTTTACCAAACATATTACGTGGTAACTTGGTACTTTATTATACTTAACAACTTTTCTAACTTACTTCACTTATATAATACCTGTCATTTCTTTATGTTTAGTCATATGATATTTAAACATAGAAAACTTACAAAATACTATATAAGCTTTACAGAAAACATGTGTTAGAATTGATTGTGAAACACTTAGTTTGCATGGTCTATAAAGTACACCATTCAAAGTCATCAACTTTTAACTTTCAAGATTTTACTGTCTAGAATTATGATTTTCAAGCCTAATCTGAATTTAACAAATGGTTAAAACCATTTAATACATAGTCAATGTTAGCATGGCTATACTTAAACACACAACCCATTCCACTTATTGGTGTTTTGTCTCCTCTTATGAAATAGTTGGTCGGAAGAGCTAGTAGGTTGACTGAGTGACATAATGTGACTGAAGAAAGCAAAATAAATCGCCAAAAAATAAATTTTGACATTTTAACATTTTCAGCTCCTTTACAGCCAGCTGGTTCTGGTTCCCAGTCTTTATTTAATGGATTTGGATCTACCCCTGCTTCCACAGCTACAGCAGTACCAGCCCCGGCCCCTAGTGGTGGGGGAGGGGATAAATATTCTAATTTATCTGATTTATTTAGTACTACAACTGAGGAAACTGCATCATCAGGTCAGTGATTTATTTGCCTCAAAATGGGGTCAAAATGCCTTTGCACAATTGAAAAAAATGACAAAAATTCATGAACACATTTACAAAATTGTTTAATTAATAGCAAATTATTTCAAGCAAGAAGCCTTAATGTAATAGCAAGTTAGCAACCATTTAAGTTTGTTTTCTGTTTGTAGCAGGGTCAGAAACATAAATGTGTTTATGAAATTACTTTTTATGAGAGTTCAGTGTTTAATAGACTGGGTGCAAGTTTTCAGGCATATGCCTGAAGTTCAGGTTTTTCACAACAAATTAGACAATGTTTTGCTATTAAATTATGAAGAAAAATGGTTTCAAATTAGTTTTCAGGTTTTTCAAAATTTTCATCTTGCACCCATAAATTTATAGGAAGGCAGTGGTTATTAAAAAAAAGCTAAAAGTCACTGGGTTTTGAAACAGTTTTCATGTTTGCTGTATTTGAATATATCATCACGAATACCAGGATTCATCGGTGAAATAAAAATCAATATTCCACTGTTTTGAAACAATGAAAATAAATTTTTTATTTCTCACATTTTTTGGGATGCACCGTTCTGATGACATATCATACTTAAACTTTAAAAAAAGCCAGTTTGAAGCATATAATAAACAAAAAAATTGTTTATTTCGGCGTAAGAGCTATTTATTTCACTCGTGTGCTAATGATATTATATTTTCATTTGTGTCTACGCCACTCATGAAAATATTGCATCCTTAGCTCACTCGTGAAATAAAAATCGATCTTACACCAAAATAAACAAATATCCTCTATATCACATAGCTATAATATATTGTATGATATATTTTCTATAGGTTGGAGTACCACAATGAATACAAGTAGTAGTGGTGGTTTAAACTGGGGTGGTGGATCACAAACATCAACCAGTTCATCGTCAGGTGGTATAAACTGGGGTGGCGCTGATACTAATACTAGTAGTGGTGGACTTAACTGGAATAGTTCATCTACTCAGTCAGCCCCTTCATCTACGGGGCTGGGATGGGGCGGGGCACCTGCTCCTGCTCAATCAAATGGTAAGAGCCTTACAATGTTTGGTTCCAAGTTTTTATTGTATTCTCCATTTACTAGAAATATGTGGTATTTCTATATTTCTATGTTAGAAATTCTATTTTGTTGTCAATTTTAAAAGTATTATTAAATATTTTGTGTTTTTGATATAGTATTGCAGTGTTTTGTAGAAGATTTAAATATGTGGGCTCCAATTGTTTTATACCCTCTCAAAATTATGTATGTTAATAAAAATGTTGTAAAACTTGTTGTATATTGTACATGATTATTGTCATGTTAAAATGAAAGGTAAAAATGTTGATAGAATTTGTAAATAATAAATGATATTAAAATTTTTGATATCTAGGTTTTCAGCATCTAAATGATATTGGGCCAGTATTAAATAAATAAAACCATTACATATAGTTTTGAAAATCAGTGATGGGAATTTGTTTACATGTTTATTTCATGGATATGCTGGTCATGTTTTATGACATTGTGCAACCTGAATGTAGTTTTCTATTGCCTGCCCAGCTACCTCAGACGGTAGCGCACGTCGACTGATCAAGGGGTCAATGGTTTGGTTCTGGCATAATTTTGTGGAGTTTGGTCATGAAATGATTTCTATGGCCATTCTCCCTCCTACCACTGATTGTAAATCATGTAGAGCAATTGTCAGTCACTGACAGAAGTATGCGCCCAGTCACTATTTAACAAGTAAATCCAGGGATTTTGGAAACAAAAAACATTCTGTTTTCATGGACATTTTATGATATAAAAAATAATTGTATAACCTTATAATATGATACTACTGTTGTAATAATTGGATATTTTTGATTATTTAATAAGTATAATTTTGATACATACTCTAGATATTAACACACTCTAAGTTTATTCGTGTAATATTTACCTATTTCTTTTTTTACATTTTTTTCAAATTCAATATTAATATTAGTATTAATAAGATTTCACCATTCTGATATTAATATAAGTATTAATAATATTTGTTAATTTTGATATTTATATAAGTATTAAAAATTTGGAAATTTTGTTATTCGATATTAATGTAAGTATTAACAATTATTTGATGAAATATTTGATATTTTTTTATTCGATATTAATATAAGTATGAATAATATTTTGATAATTTTGATATTCGATATTAATATAAACATTAATATTTGATAATTTTGATATTTAATATTAATATAAATATTAATAATATTTGATCATTTTGATATTCGATATTAATATAAACATTAATAATATATTGATATAGGTATTGGTGTGCCAGGCAACCCATTCCTATCAGCTACGGGTAAATGTTTGCATCATCACAGCTATGTATCATGAACTAATCTCAGCTCAAAGTTTTCTATCATATTGTTTGCCTATTTTTATCACTGCCTTGCTGAACTATCAGTTTATGGTCTTTATTCCTTGAATATTTAAAATCAATCTTATTCTGAAGAGATTCTTTTTAAAATGCAATTATTTTGATATTGCCCTAGTGCTCCACATGAGAATTTACCGATAAATTATTTTTAATCAGACTGCTTGGTTTCGTTCCTTAATAAAACCCAATACAAATAGCTGAAACTTTTGATTACTGGTATTTTATTTGTCCAATGTCCTGGCACTGTAAAAAAAATACTGATTTGTAGAGATGATTTCGTTTTGTTTGCAAAATAGTTTTGATATTTATTTAAGAAAGAGGTATAGTTGAAAATATTATTAAATATTCAATGGACAGCCATTTTGTTTAGTTTTGCAAGAAGTGTTTGGTTATTTCATTGAACAAGGAAGATTTTTATTACTGAGTATTTTGGGTTTTTTTATGTATAGACCAAATCTAGATATCTTGAATTCAAATTAAATAAGGCCATGCCAAATTAGAATTTTGTTAAGCTTCAACTCAAGTTTGACAAACCAAGGTACCTATTCACAAAAACATGCAGTAAAATTTTTAAAATAATGAAAGTGATCTTCCTTGTTGAATGTATTGTATATTTTAGTATTCTTATCTGTGAATGTTAGAGTATTTGTATGTTTATTTTGTATGTTAATTTTGTATGTTTTTATTTTACTTGCATGATTTCATTTACTTGAATATTTATAGATGTCAAACTTGAGAAATATTTACAAGTCATTCAGACTAGAAAACTTTTTATTATCATGTGAGACTAGTTTTAATCTGTCATTTTTCAATTTTGTATATTTGATGAAACTAGATTTTAACATGTAAGGAGATACATAGTAGTATTACAAATCGAAATATTTATGAGTATAAAAAAGTATTTCAAAATGTCTTTATAGGAATGTCAAAAAAATTTGGTGGGACCAATAAATAAGATTCATCATTGAATTACGTCAATAATTGTTGCATAAATTATTGTCTCATGTTTGATGGTATAATCAGAACAGAAGTTTACATGTATATACACTTGCTATAGTTATATGTATATGTTATGTATGATTAAAGGTATATTGTACCATAATCTTATAAAAATCAGAACATTTAACACAATACAAGATTTTTATGGTAGATCTGATTGATTTTGTTTACTGTATCAGTGTTATGGCCCAGCCTTAATATTGCGGCATTGCCACTGCCACGTATCTTTAGAATGACATATGCAAATTAAAAATAATTGGTCCGGGGCTCGACATAGGTTGCCAGATAGGACTAACAGCTGTACATTTTACTTGCTCAAACCAAAAGATACTAGCAGTAACAGGCTGCTCGAACTCAAATATAGGTCGTTAGAACATTTTGACTACCTTTAATGTTGAGCTGTTGGGTCATTCTGGCATATAAAATATTCTTCTAAATGGTCTATATGAGAGAATTTAGTTTCAGCCAATTTTTACTATTGACAAACACTTGAATGAGTAGATGTAAGCACATCAGTGACAATGTTGGTATTTTACACATTTACACATTATCGCAACTTGTAAAGCTTGTACATGCATACTGAGATTTTTTGTTTCGTTCATGTAAATTTAGTTCACATATTTATTGCTTTTGTTTCTATTGAAGACTTAGGGTTATACTGTTTCTAAAAAGATATGATAAATATTATTATAATATTCATGATATGATTGTTGTAAAATATCAATATATTCAAGTTATTATTAAATTATTATATAGAACCAATATAATTCAAGTTATTATTAAATTGTTATATAGAACTAGATTTTATGTATAAGAAAGGACTAATTAACAATAACTTTAATCTTAATTTAAAGGCTTGATTTAAGTCTCTGACCACTTAACAGCTACTTGTTGTTATCCCGAGGGGTTTAACTCAATTTTGGCCAATACCTGTGGTTTTACATGTCTATTTAGGGTTGGTAAAAACAGAAAAAGAACATTGTTTTGCCATTTTTGCTCTATCCATGTATTGCCATGGTAACTGGCATTATGATTTTAAATGACTTTCTGCAAAACAGTCACTCAGGGAATTAGATCAAGTTGCATGTCTGTCTAGTTATGAAATGAGAGCATCACATTAAGGTAAAAGTTATGAAATGAGAGCATCGCATTAAGGTAAAAAATTGCCATTTTTCATCAGTAAACAGTAAAGGATTAAATATGTATTATTTTGTGATTTTGTACATTTTATTTTTGAATTTATTTTGATATGTTTAGATAAAAAATGATTATTATTAAGTGTGTATGTTGTTAATACAGACTGGGTACTTTTCTTGATTATGTTGTTTGGGTGTAAGAGGTTTTAGAGATTATGGTCTGGTATAAAAGGATTGCCTTTTTAGTGTTCTAAATTTGGACTGTGGTGGAAGAGTGATGATAGGTTTAACTTTATAACAGCATGATAATGTTGAATGCTACCTTTTAGTTTGGTGCATGATTGATAAATTCTTTTTATAACTTTGATACATTTGATTGAAGGTGATATATATTTTTAGCTTACCTGAGCACGCAAGGTGAGCTATTGTGGGGTCTATCTCACTATCTGGCATCCGAAACCTTGTGTGTGTGTCAGACTTTCGGAAAAGTGCCAGTCCGACAGATCTGGCAGGTAAAATTCCTGTCTGTCCAGTTTAAAGTCTGTTGCAGCTGGTCCAGATGTTTGGTAAAATTTCATTCATTTAAATTAAAATTAGGACAACTATTGGCTTTTTTATTGTATTTCTTGGTTAATATTGAACTAATTTTGATTTTTGTCTTCAATTAAAAGTTAAAATGATGACTGAGTCGCAACTAGAAAACAGCAATGATAAGTCATGATGTTTTGACTTCCCCTTAGTATTCCAATTAGTAATAAAAATTTGTTGTTAATAAAGATGTAAAAATCTGTTATTTTGATGATTTCATTCAGTCCAGTAACACCAAATGTCCAGTAATGTCAAACACTTTTCGGAATGTCTAATGTGTGTCAATTTCTTAAAAATCTTCTTGTCATATTCCATAAAGCCTTCAGTTGATAATTTAGCATGTAGCTTCACCTGAAGGCCATTTACAAAGATTGTTCAAATTATGCCCCTGGGGTCAATATTAGCCTGGCCTAAGGGTCAACAAATTCAAATTAGGAAATCTTCAAAAACTTTTTTCTCTAACTTAGTTTAATATTTGGCATGTGGCATTTCATTAAGGGCCTCAACAAAGAATAATTTGTATTTATGAAATAATGTTTTGTTAAAAAATAAAAATATTTTGTGTTTAAATAAAAAAATTGCAACTATAAAAAAGTATTTAAAAATGTCTTTTAGGGACTCCATGTATTAACAAATTGTATAGCATGATATGTTTAGTACATAGTTGTATAGCATGATAGTATGTTCCTGAGGTAATATACAATGTTCTTATTTCTATTTTAGTATCTAACCCATTTGGAAGTAGCAGTGGAACATCACTGACATCACAGACACCAGCAGGTATGTCAGGTGTCGCACAGAATCCAAACCCATTTGGTGGACAGCCTGCAAGTACTGGTGGATTCGGAGCATTTGGACAACAACCACAACAAAATGTGTCGCAGAATGCAGGATTTGGACAATTTGGTGCCCCTGTTTCATCAGGAGCAGGTTTTGGACAGTTCGGTGGTACACCGGCTAGCACTGCTAGTGCCGGTTTTGGACAGTTCGGTACGCCGGCTAGCACAGCTAGTGGAGGTTTTGGACAGTTCGGTGGTACCCCTGCTAGCACTGCTAATGCAGGGTTTGGACAATTTGGGGTACAAAATGGGGGCTTTGGTGCTAATACCCCATCTCCTGGGTTTGGTGGGGCTCAGACTACTATGGCATCAGCATTTGGGACTCAGCATGGTTTTGGGTCTGGGCAACAAAGTTTTGGTCAACCCCAACAGGCGGGATTTGGTGGGGCAGGATTTGGGGGCCAGCCTGCACAGGGATTTCAACAACAACCAGCTGGATTTGGGGGACAACCAGCTCAAATGCAGGGTTTTGGAGGAGCACAAAATTGGGGTCAAATGCCTGGTGGATCTTCAGCAAACCCTTTTATGGTAGGTACATGTATAAGTATATATAAGTATAAATTCATGATAAATATAAATAAAGAAATAAACTTATACTAGGCTTGACTTTATGTCTTATTTTGAACATCTTCGTGATCTTCTACCAATTTATGCTTGGGACAACAGAAGTGGTAGTCAAACTGGTCTAAAAACCATCTTATTCCAAGTATCCCCATTCAATGAAATTTAAATTTACAACAAAATCCGTCTTTTTCTTAAGTCTAAGGTATATAGTTTGGCCAAACCTAGGCAGGCTGATGGGCAGTCGGGTGGGTGGGCGTCCGGTGCCGTTAACAATTGTTAAAGCTTTTCTTTACCATATATTTCTGCCATTTATTGTCAGATCTTTATGAAACTTCATACAGTGATAACATACCATGTGATGAACAGAATTAGAAAGTAACCACAACTCTACCTGGCTTTATTATGGATTATTTCCCTTTATAATTTTTGTGTTAAAGTTTTTAAATCTGGCTTTAATGTAGTTTCCACATTACATTTCTTGTAAGAACTGTCTTCATCAACAATATATTGATGTAACCATGTAACCTTCTTGTTTATCTTTCTATAGTTATCATTATATCTTGGCGATTATTATTAAATGATCTTTTTGTTATATATAATTTTTCACCATAGTTGATTACTTTTAGTTCCAGTCATAATGGTATATAGAATACAGGTGTGATATAAATGATTATTTCCCTATTTTTATAACTAAAAGAATAATATTTGATGTTATATAAACTTTACCATACTACGTTATATCAAACACACTAATCCTATTTATACTAGCCTTTTACATCCATGTCAAGCCGGCACTTGTCCTATTTATATGTTCAAAATGTTAAGACTATTTTTAATTTATTTCTTCCAATTTTCTAGACTGTTATCCAATGCATTATGCTCTTGTGTGTGAATACCCATCTTAACCATGACCTATTGTTTTAATTTTATTTAACTGTCAGTGATGCATACTTTAACTCCACTGATTTAAAGGGATATACAGGCAAATGACTGTGCCAAAAGTATAGAACTAAGTTTAGTCTTTAAAACAGTATTAAAAATGTAAGAAATCACTTACTTATAACATTTGTCACTTATAACATTCAACTGAAAGAGTTAAAACATGTGGCATACACATTGTTGAAAACGAAAGTAGGATACTGAGGGAATTGCCAAGCTATTTACAGATTTGTTATGTGTCTTACTTGCTGAAATTGAACATTTTTATTGGTCGCTTCTTGTCTATTTAACATTCTTAGGCAGTTAGGATATCTTTTTAATAGAATTATACTAGTGTTGCACAATAACAAGCTCTAGTATCTTCTCATCAGTAAATGCATATTTTAACACTAATCTATTTTTAGCTAACCTGACCCACGAGGGTCTTGTTAGGAAACACCCCAAATATTACTAGAAAATAAAGAAATATTTTGCCAAGTAATATAACAGTGTGTCTGTTGCATTCATAGTAAAAATCAGGAATCAGATATGTTTTTTTGCCTTGCAGTTCCTTTAAATACAATGTATACAACATTTGTTCGACAATACCCTATAAGTACAGGATTATGTATGGTTGTCTATTTTTATCTATCGTTTAAAATATTTATTGTAAAGCTCCTTAGTACAGAAGTACAAGTTCTGTTGTGAGTATTTAAGTGAACAAGGGTTACAACGCCAATTATGTATGCGTCACTGACAGTTCAATAAAAGTTAACAATACCCTTGCACTGTTATTTTGCAAGTTATAATTATAAATACTGTAGTTCACAAAACCCATCATTACAACCTTATAAAGCATATTTTTGTGTAATATTTTGAGGCTAAATAAGATTTAATTTTGTCCTATGGACTTAGCTTTACCTT
This sequence comes from Mactra quadrangularis, assembly GCA_025267735.1. NCBI lineage: Eukaryota > Metazoa > Mollusca > Bivalvia > Venerida > Mactridae > Mactra > Mactra quadrangularis. Next base: position 36,627,820 of record CM046293.1, read on the forward strand.
AAGTTTTATTTCCTGGACTTAGCCATAGATTTGATTTCCAGGACTTGGCCTTTGTTTAATTTCCAGGACTTGGCCTTAAGTTTGATTTCCAGGACTTGGCCTTAAATTTGATTTCCTGAACTAAGCCTTGTATTTTTTATTGGTTTAGCCTTGGGTGTTTTTACCTGTATTTAATGGATGATTTTGTTTTCTTAGAATTGGTCTGTCTTATATAATCATGTTATAAGAGTCAACTATGCTATTGTATCATCATTTCTTTTTTTTTCTATTTTGTAGTCTACAGCACAGCAATACTCAAACACAGCACCAAAGACGGGAGCCACGAATCCATTCTTGTGATACTGTATATAACACTAGTAGGTTCTAGTGACAGAAATAAACAAAATATAGGACTATTTATTAAAGGAATAACTTACAATGTATACGATCAAAGTATTTTATATGAACACATGGAAGGTCGACTGTCAGATGATCACATCTTATCTTACATTGAAAAGGTGGCATGAATGCACATATATACAGCTGGCACATACCACTGATTAGGTTTTCAGCTGTTTGCTGGTCATGTGATCTAAGAGTGCTGGAAAAGTTCCTGTCTGCCTGCTGTGGTGTCATAAAAGTGCCGACCTGAAATCATCCTCATATTAAGTAGGAAATAATCTACAACTTGGTGATACCTGTGAAACAATACAAGTGAAACAACTGTGCTTTAGATCATTATTTACAGGAATAACTGTGTATAGCTTTTTATACAAATATTGGATGTAAACCTTTAATATCAATATTTGGTGTAAACCTTTAATATTTATATTGGGTGTAAACCTTCAATTTCAATATTGGGTGTATACCTTCAATATTTATATTGGGTGTAAACCTTTAACACATACATTGGGTGTATACCTTTATATAGAGTACATGTATTTAAATTATTCAGGACTCGACGTTAATTTTCGATGTAGATTGCCCAGTCGGACAACCAACTATATATTAAAATTTTTACTTGCCCCAAACAAATGTTAACTTGTCCAAACAAAATGGTACTTATATTTAATATTTAGGGTTATAAAAGTATAAAATAAAAAACATTAAAAGCACAACCAGAAATATCCATTAAGTAAAGAGTGGAACTAAAGCATTTTTTGGTACACACTTAATGGGCAAAACAAAATGGGAATGAATCTGATTGCCTGTGCATTGCATTGGATATTAAACATTAAACTTAAAATTATATTCTGGTTGCCCGATCGGATGACTTGCCTCAAAAACTTGTTGCCTGAACGCTAAGTTAGGTCGTCAGAGACATTCAGATGGCTGTTAATGTCGAAGCTTGCTATTATTTAGAGGTCAAGGACAGTCAGACTCCTGCTGATTTAGAGGCTTGTTATTTCAAGTGCTATGATGGATGCTGGTTTTTACACCTTGTGTAGATCAGGATTATTATGATATTATAAGCCAGTGGCGCTTTTCACAAAAAATCTTACAATAATAATCATTGCAAGTCAGAAGCAAGTACCATCAATAATACAATAATTTTTTGGCCAATTAATGTCAAATATTGAATTATGTAGATTAGTGTATACCTTTTGAATATTAAATTGTAATTATTTTTATTATCCTTCGGACTTTGTATTGTATAATTAGGAAATTGACTTACAATAACTTTTGTCGTAAGAATTTTTGTGAAAAGTCCTACAGCTATATAAACAATAATCTATTATAACATTTATTATTCATGTATGAAGTAGGCTGCACCATGTCATTCCATTTGTTTGTTTTTAGCTTGACTATTCATAGAATGTTGGAGCTATTGCAGTCACTTATGTGTCGGCGTCACTGTCCTTATTGTTAAAGTTCTACATGTTATCTGGTATCTCCATAACTATAGAAGGGAATAGTTTAAAATTTCACGAACTTGTTCTCTTTGATTATCAAACTTGATAGGCATTAGTCCCATTAACTCTGACAGAGTTATTATTATTTTATTATTATTTTATGCCAAATTTGTATGGTACTCTTTTCATATTGAATTAATGTTCAAAAGCGCTTCACAATCATATGCATAATTAGGAAACAATTGATTGAAAATGAAAGTTATGCCTCTTTCCCGTTATGAATTCATTTTGTCCAGCATGTATTTGGGTCAGGCATGGTTTTGTTTTCTTTGTTCATTTCGGGGACTTATTGCAAAACAGTTGTAACTCACTTCTTTTTTAACTTGAGTTACAACCGTTTTGCACTAAGTCTGCAATTTGTTGAAATGTATTTACTATGTAAAATTTGATGAAATGAATGATATTTTCTGTTCTGTTCACAAGCATCAGGAATAGTCGAGCATGCTGTCCATAGGCAGTTCTTGATTTTTGTTCAAAAGAGGGCTATTATTTTATTTTTGAGGCATTGTATCAATTTTCAGAGCCACTTGGAACAAACTCAGTTAATATTCATATTATCTAAGCTGGGCTATTTATTGATATTTAAAGCTGGATTTTTCCATGAAAAAATTCAGCTTATAGTTTGGCGAAACCCGGGCGGGCGCCCGGTGTCGTTAACAATTGTGTTAAAGTTTTTTCTGTACCATATATTATTGCTGCCATTTATTGTCAAATCTTTATGAAACTTCATACAATGATAACATACTATGTGATGAACATAATTATAAAATTAACCACAACTCTATCTGCCATTATTACAGATTATTTCCCTTTGTAATTTTTGCATTAAAGTTTTTAATATGTTGGATATCTCTGTCATTTATAGACAGATCTTGATGAAAATTAGACTTTAATGTGGTTTCCACATAACATTTCTTGTTGTAATTTGCTTAATGTCTGCTCGGAAAAAATGTTGTTTGTATACCACAACTTAAAACAGATTTTATTGTATGGTTTGAATATACATACATTTTTAAAGGATTTTGACCAGAGATTTTGTTTGTTCATCAATTTTTTCTTAAGTTTAGCCTAAGTCAAAATTTCATGTTGCCTGCCCAGTACATTTAAATTATTGATTTTTTTCTATTAAAAACAGTTTAGTGTAATGAATTCCATGCTTAGAAAAATAAATTTAGAAATGAATTTCTATAAGTAACTATAGAATTACTATAAGTTATCGGTGCTTATGCATTGTTTGTTAAATTGTGGCATATAAACATAGTTTTTCTTGATGGCTAGTTTGATATATACAGCTTCAAGTTAAAAATCAGTTGATTATTATACATTTTTTTATGTTGTTGCAATTTGTTGATTTCTTTTTCTTAAATAAATCTCATTTTGGAAAATCTGTTCAGTTTGACAGATGAATGTCCGAGTCAAGTTAACTACATTAGGCCATGCCAAATTGGAATTCTGTTAAGTTTAACAAAGGTTAATTTTCGTGTTGAATTTGAATGTTTGCCATTTGGTTTGTAAATTGTGCCAATTTACTTTTTCAAAGTGCTATATTTTATCTCATGTTTGTTTTCATGAGGAATTGCATTGTTAGAACAAATGTTAAGATTTTTTTATGTTTATTTAATTATAATATTCCTTACACTAAGGGGAATCGGTTATCTTTCCCTTATGAAATCTGTAGATCTCATATGGTGACAATATTCTGATTAGTTAATGTTTGAAGACAACAACTTTAAACTGTGTCTTCTGTTAAATTTTATTTAACAGTCTGTGAGGCATGTAGCTTGGTTTGATAGCATATTGTTAAAATTTATTCTAATGTCAGTGATGCATACATTAACTCCGCTGATTTAAATACTTGCTTCATTACTACTGTACTGTAGTTATCCATATCTATGTTTAAGGATTATCGAACAAATATATATTTAAATCTATTGGGTTAATAAATGCACCACTGACAGTTAAATAGAATTTAACAATATGTTTTATTTTGTATATAATTGGAGGTTAAAATACATAAACATGTAACTGATTGCAAATGTGTTCATTTTAGCAAAAAATGTAGAAATTGTACTTTGGTCAGACTCTTGATTTTATAACATACAGTATAACCTCTGCAGAGTGGCCCTCTACAGAACAAATCCTCTGCACAACAACCGGTTTTGATATTTCATTTAGGCATTATTTTAATTCAAATTAACCTCTGCAGAGCAACGACCTCTAAACAGCAAGTTACTTTAAATAGTCTCTCCTAGTGGGTGTTGTTCAAGAGGGGTTATACTGTATACTAAATATCATGTAATATGCTTCAGCGATAGTAATAGTGGAACCTTCCTGGGTCTTATTTGCTTACTATTATAATCAGAAATATACTTATTATGAACATATCATCAACTATGTTGGTGCAAAAAAAATGAATTACTATTCTTGCGTAGTTAGGGAACATTATAATTATACATAATGGCTCTAAATCAATAATATTATATTATGTACTAGAGTCTATGAAATAAGGGTATGAAAGTGGTCGTCCAAACAGGTCATTTTAGCAGGTAGCACTATATCTTATTTTTAGAAATTTGGTTGCCCAAAAGAAGTTTTTTTGGTTTCCCAAACTAGAAATTGGTTGTCCCGGGCAACTGAACACCAAGTAATTTCGTAGACTGTTTATACTTACTAGGAGCTTTTATGTAATATGTTTTATTAAAATGTTTTCATTAAAAAATATAAATTTCTTAAAAGTCTTGCCATATCTATGTTATAAACATTGGGACTTGGGAGGTATTTATAGTGTGTTTATAGAGGGATTTAATGCTGTATATTTAGATATATGTAGAAAATCATAGGGTTTTCTTATAAATTATTTATTACAAATAGAAATGTATACACCAACATAGATTTTATATCAACTTGTATAGCATGTGTAAACAATCTTTGTACCTCTTTATACATGAGTTTAGGGTTTTTTATGTTGGGTTAAACGTTGTTTGTTTATTGGGTTTAACGCTGTAGCAACACATTATATAGGTCATATAACGGCGGTCAGTCAACCTACTCACTCCTCCTGGAAAGGCTAAATCACTGGATGTAGCTGTTAACCAAATACTAAGCGCATACTTTCGTCAGTGACTGATAACTGCCCTACATAATTCAAAATCATTGGTAGGAGGGAGAATGGCCGTAGAAATAATTTCATGACCAAGCTCCACGAAAGTATGCCACGCCCGGGAATCGAACCCACAACCCCTCGATCAGTAGACTTGCGTGCTACCAACTGAGCTACCCGGGCGGCTGAAAAAAACGCTGTAGCAACACATTGTAAAGGTCATATCACTGGTCAGTCAACATACTTTATCTATTTATTTATTACTTAAGGCATACTTTCATCAGTGACGAAAGAACAGCCCAACATGATTAGGAATTAGTGAATAGGGGAGAATGGCTGTAAAAATAGTTTCATGACCTAACTCCACTAAAGTAAGCCCAGTCTGGGAATCATATAATTCACATGCATTTATATTATTATATACCATGTGATGAACAGATTTAGAAAGTAATCACAACTCTACCTGCCTTTATTATGGATTATTTCCCTTTGTAATTTTTGCATTAAAGATTTTAAATCCGGCTTTAATGTGGTCCTACATTACATTTCTTGTTCATCTATAATTTTGTTTACATTGAATGCCGTAAATATAGTGCCATTGTTTTTGTTCTTCATAATGATCCCATTTGTCTTTGATTTAATTTTACAGTAAAACTTGTAAATTGTATGGGAATTGTCAGGATTTTATTTTGATGGAATTTTGTGTTTCTACTTCATCAGATTATATGATTGTACATGGTTAATACTTAGTGCAGCAGTTTTGGATTTTAGTCTGTGTACTGTAGGCCAAGTCCATCGAAATTGCCATCGTTAAAGTAGCTTTTTGAATGTGAGTAGTCCAACGGTCTACCAACTTGTTTAGCCCCCATTTTCCATATTTAATGAAACATCATCACCTTTGGTTGAATTGGTTATTTAATTTTAGGATATATCATGCTAAATGGTTTAAATAAACTGCATGTTGTAACAAATAGCTAAGATTTGTTTGGTCCAGTTAACTTTCATTCAGTTCAGGAAACAAGTTCCATTTTACTGGACCAAATATCCAGTGCTGCTGAAAGTTAGTCTTGAAGACTTTACCAGTATTATCTGCTTATGTTCTTGTACAATCTGATTAAAACCCGATCTAACATTTTCCGCTCGCTATTTTAGATCTGACCTTTTTCAAACGAAGGTCACGTTCAGGTGACCTTATCTCATCATAATATTCATGACGAAATTGTTATGATACGTAACTTGTTTACATTGTCTACATCACGCAATTTGAAATGAGCCGCCCAATCACAGACTGTGAATAATACCGCTGTTAAATTAGCATGCAAACCTTGGTCTAAAAATAGATATTACGAAATCAAAATGTGATTAATAGTGTTTCGTCTAGATTAAAGCTACGCATTGATTGGTCGACACAAAGTTCATCTCGACATGACCCTCCATTGAGATAGTAGAGATCCTGTACGAGAATGCTCTACAGGATATCTGTTTACGGAGATTGGTTCTTGTAGAACTAAAAACTTTTTTTATTATACATATTTCTGTAATAGTCTATTGTATAAGGTGTCTGTATGATGATGATGGTGATAATGTTAGCATTTTAAAATTTGTAGGTATCAAATAATTGTGTGGTATAGTGCGTAAATATTGACCCCAACCTGACCTTTCACATTTGCATCTAATAACTATCTTCACATATCCCGACGAAAGTCAGTACCACGCCTATTTCACACTTTGGCAGCGATTGTAAAATTATAGAAGTATATATATATGTGTTAAATTTCAACACAATCCTCACGGTCACTGAGTAATCGAGCATTAATACTACATTCGTATTCAATGTAATGAATATTCTTGCATAAAGGTCAGGTTGGGGTCAATATTTACGCACAATATTTTATTGTTAGGGTTGATATTAAAATGACAACATATCAGTTGTTGTGTAGTGATTATTTTGTTGTTTTATTAAAAGATCAAAGACTGAGAGCTGAATATTGTAAAATATTAGATACATGATGTTTACGTTCATTTTGAAAGCAACTCCTTAAATTACATTTTGGTTCACTTTTGTTTTCATTTTTAGCCTGATTTTTTCAATGAAAAATTCGGCTTATAGTTCGGCGACACCCGGGCGGGCTGGTGGCCGTCTGGAATCGTTAACAATTGTGTTTAAGTTTTTAATATGTTACATTTCTTGTTTAAATGTTGTATTTTCCAAAAAAATTATTCATTAATTAATGTACTGACAATTCAAGTATTTCTTATGTTCCTAGCAATATCATAGTTTAGTTGTCTTCTTTCTTTGCTTTCTTGTCAAGAGTCAGATCTATGTGTTATTATATTTTATTCAACTGATTTAAATATTTGATCCTTAGTACAAAAAAACAGTAGTAAATGTTTGAATCAACTGACTGTTGAATAAAATTTAACAATATTTCCCAATAATGATTATGCACCTCGCCTCTACTTTCCATGAGGTATTTAACTGCTTTATTAGCACACCTGAGAACTATGTGTTAAAAATTCTTGTGTCTTGCAACCCTTAGGATCTAGTTCTCAGGTGAGCAGCCCAGGGTCCTCAGGTCTGTCTTATCATTTCTTGTGTTCTATAGTTTCAGAGGATTGCTTGTCTGGTGATTTTTTGTGTTGACATGTCTGGGGATAATGTTAGTGTGACAGATTGTGTGATTTTGGGATTTTATTTTTAATCGTAGTAGGAATGAAAATTATTTCATTTTTTGCCATATACTGCCATTTTGATAAGAGTCTTTAGTCAGTTATTTCCCTTTGCATACTCTTCAAATAGCTAGGTCCAGTCAGTTGGATAACTTTGGATTTTACCCTTATTTTTCAATATCGATTTGAAAATCAAGCAAAGTATTGTTTTGTTGAAGAACTATCTAAATTTCATCACTCTTGTTGATATCTTAATTATAGCAATAAGTGCTTGCTTTCTTTGAATCTTTATAAAATATTAACTTGTTGCCTTTAATCTTGTATATCATTAGTCTACAAAATTAGCAAATAATAGATCAATTTAGCAACTAGCACTATATCTTGATTATAGAAATTTGGTTGTCAAAAAAAAAAATTGGTTGCCTGGGCAACCCAACACCCACTAATTTTGTAGGCTGATGATCATTCTTATATCTGACATTAGCTGGTTAGGTCGACTGTTTCACATGTTTCACTATCAAATACAGTTAAATCTGGATTATTTGAAGGGACCCGAAATATTGAAATTGATAAAGTTGAATTTATGATTATGTCTGTATTTCTGGCACAATGAGCGTAATTCTGGACTTGAATAATCTTAAAGATACTTGTGTTAACTGACCACTTTTTCATTTTATGGGTAAAAGTTTAAAGTTTAAAAAAATACTGTATACCTACTTTTAAAATACTGAAATAGACAGATTTCATATAAATTACTTATAATAATTTATTCTCAAAATACTGAAAACATTATGAATACTGAAAACTTATACCTATGTATTATGCCTTTTAAAGTATATATGCTTGTAAAATTCATGAAATAAATTCTGAATAATACCGCTTTAATTTGGACATTGTTTCCTATTCAATAATATTGATTTCATAACAAGTGTGAACTCGGCGATCTGTTTGGCTTTTGCTTCTTAAAGATGCTACATTTTGATGTGCATACTATAGCTCGTCGAGGATAACATGAGACATTATTTACTTAGATAATCTTTAGATTTGTCTGATGTTATCCTAAATGACCTATACAAACATCGTGGGTTTGGCGCAAAATGGTCGTAACTCAATATAAGAAAAGAGTAAGTTACAGCCAATTTGCACCAAACCAGTGACATGCAGTTATGCTTCCATTACTTTTGTCTTTGGGTTTAAATAAAGTTTCCATTTTGTATAATTTTCATTTGCTACTTTGTATTTGTTAAATGTAGTGTACTAAGCTATTATAATATAAACTAGGACCGGGAATAATATTCGAATATTCCAACATTTGGAACGTTGCCGAATATTTGCATGATGAAGGAATACGAATATTCGAACCTATAAGTTCAACCTAAAAATTGGCTTTTCAGATTTTGTTATCACAATTGAACACTATTGACTATTGCTGTTATTTTTTGTAAAAAAAAGTAAATCTTAACACCAGACTCGATTTAGAGGAAATGGCTAATCAGAATTTAATTTAAAAAATTTTCATTGAAACTCATTGTTAATTCTATATACATGTATATTCTGAATTCTTATGGCATTCTGATATACAAAGTCTGACACTAAATCGTAATATGAGGCATTAATATGGTTGGAATATTTTCTAACTTTTAAAAACGAATATTCGAATAAATTCAAATATCAAAAACAAATATTCGAACATCAAAATTTGTATTCGTTCCCGGTCCTAATATAAACAATGCTTATTTTATGCTTCTATTGATGATAGCCTGTACTATATTGTATATTATTATGTTAAGATTTGATAAAAGCATTCGAACATATTGTTATAATCTTTTTATGTTAATTTTGTGATATGTTTATTGTAGCCTTCCAGCCTCAATAAATATGTAAAACTTTAATATGTTTGTTTTAATTCATTATCTCCTCTGTTTGTATTGTATATTGCACAGATGGCACGCACAATTTCAAGGCAAATCAAGACAAAAAAAAGCAAATACATAAGGGTATATTACTGAAAAATGGTAGATTTTTTTATCCAAGTTCAATTAGAAGCTAGTTTCTCTATTATTTCTCAGGTTTATGCATGTGCCTGTCGCAAAGGTATTGCTCTTTTGACTTACACCAACATCTTTTGCATTTGCCAAAAAATAAATTTTAAGGCCTATTTCAGACACCACAATCAAAGCAGATTTTGTTTAGTAGCTGCACATTAGTTAAAAAAAACAACCCGTAAATAACAGGCACAGTCAAAATAATTCGATATATTCAATTTAAAAATAGAAATTTTGAAATTCCTATTCTATTGAAAGTGTTGTGTCTAATTGAAAGCTATGCATCGATTGATAAATTCAAAGGTCACCTGAAAGTGACCGTATGTGCTATGTTTGAAGATCCTATGAAAGCTGGCTATTGGAAAATTGCGCTGCGACTGACACAGGATAATATTATGAGCCCTGGGTGGCTTTCCTAAGTTCAGGTGTGAAATGTTAGTTAAAATGTTTGTATGAAAAACCTCTGATCATTATTGATTCTACTATGTGATTATTTGACCAAGAGTTAAACTCAACTGAAACTTCATGGATATAAAAGGCCACTTGCCTTTCTGGATAAACCAGAAAAATTGTTACCTCCCGCATGTTTACGAAGTGCTGATTGACAAAAAACACCAAATGATAAATGAGTTATAATTCAGACCTGGTGATTTTAACACTATCAACAAGGGTCAGTTTGTATTGCAGGCAATACTGAAGTCCCCTACCGGTAATCTATGACTAATATAAGAACAGCAGCATAACCTTGACCTCAGACCAAAAGAAACACACTGAGTGGGCATTATACGCCTGTGTGCTGTCAAAGCCTGGGACTGTAGGAGATGGAGGGCTATCCACAGTAAAGATCTGGTGACCTTTGACCCCAGGGCCTCAGAACCAATAGGGCACACTCTTGAACCAAGGGCTATCCACACAAAAAATTTGGTGAACCTAGGTACACTTCTTGTTGAATTATGTACAGGACAAAGTTTTTCCATATGAAGTCCCAGTGATCTTTACCTTTGACCCTGAGGTCTCAAAATCATTAGGGCACACCCTTGACCCAAGGACTATCAGCACATAAAAATTGACGAACCTAGATACATTCCTCATTGAGTTATCGACCAGATAAATTTTTCCCATATGAAGTCCCGGTGACCTTGACCTTTGACCCCAGGGCCTCAGAACCTAGAGGAAATACACTTTACCCAAGGGCTTCACACATAAAATTTGGTACATTCCTTGTAGAGTTATCATCTGGACATTCTATTTAAGTTTCACTGTGATACAACTGTTTTGGTGAAATCTTAACTATTTCAGTATCCATAACAACCAGAATTTTGAACAGCAAAAGATAAGTCAATGATAAGCATAATCTACTCATTGCAACATATTCACATACTAAGTTTTATCAGTATAGCTTGCATAGATTTTGAGTACCTATGACCAAGCTTTTTTATCAAATTTTTACTATTTCCATATCCATAGCAACCAGAATTTTGGTCAGAACAAGAAAATACAAAGACGTGCATAATCTACTAATTGCAATGTATTCACATACCAAGTTTCAGCAAAATAGCTTGGATACTTTTTTCGATATCGTGGGATCCAGATTTAAGCTGACAGACAGACAGATGGACAGATGGACAGAGCGCAAACTTATAGTCCCCTCCAGTGTAAACATCGGTAGGGGACTAATGTGTCCAATTCTCAAAAATTAGGAACTATTCAGTGTATAAGTGCACACTATATATTACGCGGAAAACCCGAGCGGGGCCGAAGGCCCGCGAGGGCTTTGAGCGCTTTTAGACAACGTGTATGACGTACGTTAATTCTTTAAAATTGAAAAAAACGATAAAAATAATGAAATATATATAGTCCTATGAGTTTGAAAAACGTCTCCAGTCTATATGGGGGCCGCCATTTTCATCAATATTATTAGACGCTTAATCAAACATCTGCTAATCAAGATTAAAGACGCTCTATAGAAAATTGCACAACAAGCGTTCAACGATTCGGATCAATAAATGAAGCAACTGGCGGCTTTTCATTGGATAAAAATATTGGCAGCTTACTCGTGGCCTTTTCCGCTTACAAAATAATTTCAAATGTGCTTTTTTACGATGCTTATTCCAAGATAACAATCCAAAATATATTTGGTCGTTTTATTCGTTCGTTTCCTCATTAAAGTATTTTTTTATGACTTTTTACATTGGAAATACTTACCAACGCACCGTTCGTGACGTCGCTAAGAGACGTTCATGATAAAACCGGCACGTTTCCGTAACTTAACGTTACGGAAAGAGGAAAACATTTCTATCTTCATAAATGAATGTTTTATCGAGGCTTTTTTATCTTCATCTCTATTCATAAGATAAATAAATATGTACAATACATTTCTTTCAGAATTGAAATATGATTCCGACATAAAAGAATGAAATGTCTGATTTTTCTGAATGCAATAAATTACGCAGTTATCTCCCCTAGCTTATCTAATTAATAGGCCCTCAAACAAAATAAATCCTTCACAGCGCCGAATATCTTTTCTTTATTTGATTTTGCCAAAGTAACAATCTTATTTTATTATTTTTAAGTAATACATGTAAGTCTGTTTTCCGCGCCATAGGTAGCACCTAAGTTCATATTATTTGTAAATAAGTAATGACAACCTAATTCTACTTTTGGTTTGGATCTGTCAACATATTAAAGTGAAGATTTAACTTGTTAAAGAGGGTTCTTTTTCATAAGTGGAGTTTGAAGTAGTATTAAACACAATGTACCAAATAAATGTACATTTTCTTTGCAGCCCATGGACAATGTTAAATTTGATATATAGGGCATTAACAGGATACATTAGTTTTCAAAAAACATGTTTTGACAAAAGTCTTAAAGTAAAACAACAAAACGCTAGATGAAAATTTATAACCATTTTATTATATATAGTACAAGTCTATAATTATCACTGTGGTTATTATAGTTCACTCCCAGTTTAAATACAACGTTTTATGATATATATAGTATCACACTTATAAATGATCTAGTTTAAATACTTCAAAGATTCATTAATGACCACAAAGATCCATTAATGACCACAAATGTTCATTAATGACCACAAAGATCCATTAATGACCACAAATGTTCATTAATGACCACAAAGATTCATTAATGACCACAAAGATTCAGTAATGATCACAAAGATTCATTAATAATCACAAATGTTCATTAATGACCACAAAAGATTCATTAATGACCACAAAGATTCATTAATGACCACAAAGATTCAATAATAATCACAAACGTTCATTAATGACCACAATGGTTCTAATATATAAGTTAATACTTAAATAGTGTTTAATTGCATAATGTAGTTTTTTAACCTGTCAAAAAGTCCATTTTATTTTATGGTTGGTTGCACAATGAATTAGAAATCATGCAACTCTGTTATCCAATAGATAATGCAACCAACTAAGAAATGGTATGGATTTAATGACAGGTAAAAAAAACTACACTATATCAAAGATAACTTTAACAATCCTCCAAAGTCATCTCAAACTCATTAAAATTGTTTTCAATGCCTGTTCACCTAAAATATACTAGCAATGCATTCGTTGTAAAATGTACACAGATCTGTACAGTAAGTCAATAAATAGAGTGATTAACCCTTACAGCATCTATCTAACAGACACATACAGAACTCACCAAAAGTTTGTTGACATTTTCACTGTGTAGTCATATTGAATAGTTTTTATCTAAAATTTGATAACTGATTATTTCTAACTGCTTTTTTACATTTATTTTTTGATTATCAATTAAAATGTAACTGAGACTACAAAATTAGCATAAAGCTAGGTTATTGAAAATAATTACAATAAACATAGTTTTGGAGGCTTTGGTATGTCAGATGCTAAATCTTATAAAAATGTTGCATTCAACAATGTTTTTTTCATTCTATCACAAACCATACTTAAATATATCAAAAATAATGATTCTACAGAAATAATCTTTTTTTTTCAAGAATTGTAGTAAATTTTATTTGTCTCCTAACTTTTGGCGAGTACTGTAAGTCTACAAATATACTGATTAACTCTCGCAGCATCTATCTAACAGACACATATTCAAACATAAACATGTACACACAAAGTATCAAAATAAAAGTCAAATTTATATCTACAGGAAGAAATCACCTCTAAAATACAATGTAATCTACAAGCCCCTTATCTAGCTAGGTCATAATAACATCGCATGTTTAGCGCAAAACCGATGTAACTCACTCTTTTTCCATATTGGGTTACAACCGTTTTCCACTAAACCCTTGACATGTACATTAGTAACTATTATTAGGACAAAGAAATTTAAGTACAAATGTATTAAATGTTAAATTCCATTAAACTGTCAGTAGCGCTTACATCAACCCAGCGGATTTAAATACTTACCACAGTACTTTTGTACTCAAAGTGCTCGACATTGATTTATAAAAAAGGAGTGGTTAGCTGGTTGGACCATAAGCTATATTTACTTGCCCAAACCAAATATTTACTAGTAGTAACAAGTTGCCATAAACCAAATTATGGTGGTCAGGGGCAATCAAATGACCTTTAATGTCCAATCCTGACTCACTATCAATAAAATAGTTATCCATATCTATGTAAATTAGCAGGGTTAATATATGCGCAATTGACAGTTGAATATAATTTAACAATAGTAAATTAAACCAATACACAAATTTTAAAATCTTTAAGTACAAAGAAAATAAAAACTTGAACTAGGCATTTGAACATCTATTACATAGGTCCACTTGGTTCAATATAGTCTAAGTTTACCTTATTAAAGAATTTGCATATAGGTACATTGACACTGGGTCACTAAGCTATAATGAATTTAAACAAGAAATGCATAGAAGACGCAACAAATAAATGTCTGCTAACAGACAGCAAATATACTAAGACCTTATCAAAATGACAAATAATATGTTTGAACAAAATATGATATGTAGCAACTAAAGTCATGAACAACAAGTAAATCTGTGAGCTAATGCTCACTAGTGATACCCCCGCCAAAATCTAAAAATATGCAACAAACAGGAAGTAGATGAGCAAGGAGCATGAAATCGCTTTACACCACATGGGACTATGGGATGAAGCAATATGCAAAGTATTAGGCTGCTGCATGATATAGTTGCTGAGAAGACTGCGACGGAAATTTTGTAACGGACGGACGGACGCACGGACAAGGGTAAAACAGTATACCCCCCTCTTCTTCGAAGCGAGGGTATAAAAATACAAACATACATATATTTATACACATATAATAATTACAATAAGAGTGGTCACACTTATGTTTACAAGTTTTCATAATTGACAGAATATACAGTACCCACCAAAAGTTAAGAGACAGAAGAAAACAAGTAAATCTGTGAGCTAATGCTCACTAGTGATTCCCCCGCCAAATGTAAAAATATGCGACAAACAGGAAGTAGATGAGCAAGGAGCATGAAATCGCTTTACACCACATGGGACTATGGGATGAAGCAATATGCAAAGTATTAGGCTGCTGCATGTTATAGTTGCTGAAAAAACTGCGACGGAAATTTTGTAACGGACGGACGCACGCACGAACACATGCATGCACGGACAAGGGTAAAACAGTATACCCCCTCTTCTTCGAAGCGGGGGTATAATAAATACAATTCATGAATTCTAATGATTACCTTTTGTATAATCATTATTTTAATACATTTAAATATGGTTTGTGATAAAATGAAAACAAATTTCATGAAGGCAACAGTATATAAGATTCAGCATCTGACATCATAAAGCCTCCAAAACCATGTTTATTGTAATAATTTTCCATAACACAGTTTTTATGCTATTTTTGTAGTCTCAGTTATAATGATAATGATCACCAAAAAAATAATGCAAAACTACAAAGCATTTCAAAATAGTCAGTTATCAAATTTTAGCTAAAAGCTATTCAGTAGGCCTTTA
The DNA here is from genome assembly GCA_025267735.1 of Mactra quadrangularis. Classification (NCBI taxonomy): domain Eukaryota; kingdom Metazoa; phylum Mollusca; class Bivalvia; order Venerida; family Mactridae; genus Mactra; species Mactra quadrangularis. The sequence continues at coordinate 36,643,490 of CM046293.1, forward strand.
ATATGAAAATGTCTCCAAACTTTTGGTGGGTACTGTATTCTGTATTTGCCTGAACATGTTTGAGTCTTCAATTACTTACTTTTTCCATAAACAATAAGCCAAGTTTAACAAGCCAATCATTAAGAATGCGAAAAAAAACAACAGTACATCCCTAGTAAGGCCATGCCAAATTGGAATTTTGTTAAGCGTCAACTCAAGTTTGAAAAACCTCGGTACCTATTCACAAAAACACACAAATCAAAAACAAAAACACATGTCCATTCTAGCTAGTACTTTCACAAATAAGTATTTGGTAGTACATGAATATTTATGACATTAATGTGAGATTACGGTAATTCTATAAAATAGTAAATATACAACATATACATGTACATTTTCATTAATCAAATACACAGAAACTTTGAACTACATTGTATCAGTATTTCATGAGAAAAATCAATTATCGAATCCCGGAACAACAGAATTATTTAAGAAATTTCACCAACATTTTTTTTTTTGATTGAGGACTCTAAATTCTACGCGCACGTGGACGCTTAACAAAATTCCGGTATGGTATGGCCTAGTATATTTGCCATGTTAGAATAAAATTTATAAACTTAAATAAAACTTATAGCTGTCCATGTTTTATCATTTAAAAAATTCATTTTATTACTGGTAAATCACTCATAATAAAGGTGGCATAATTTAATTCCCATGAGCATCAAAGCTCACGCCTATATTTTATCATACAATAAAACATAGCCAACAGTAAATTATTTCTTAATTCATTGAAACATATTTTAAATCCTAATTTATAGAATATTAATAGATAGCTTTCACTGAAATGTAATCTTAAACTCATAAAAGCTGGAAGTCTCTGTAAACTAGCAGTGTTTACAGTACCCACCAAAAGTTTGGAGACATTTTCACTCTGTAAGCCTACTACATAGGTTTTATCAAAAATTTGATTACCATTTGTTTTAAAATGATTTTTAGTTTTGCTTATATTTTTTGTTGAGGCTATATTTGTAGTTAAGATTACCAAAGTAGCTTAAAATCTATGTAATAGAAAAGGAATTAATCTGACTTTGGTTTTGGAGGCTTTGAGATATCAGATGCTGAATCTTGTAGATGTGAGGCATTCAAGAAATTTGTGTTCATTTAATCATCAACCATATTAAATATATTGAAAGTAATGGTTCTACCAAAACAATCAATGAAATTTATTTTTTTTATCAATTTTCCTTTGTATCCAAAATTTTGGTTGGTACTGTATTTGGAGCTAGATCAAAACATGTCTTGTAATGGTTCAGAGTTGAACTATGATTATATAAACATAATAGAATGAGGCACTGGAATGTCTGTACACATCAAAGTATATTAACCACATTCTTGTTTTACTGTCTTTAATATAAGATTAGTTTGATAGGTGAGATAGTTGGCACTCAGAAATACACTCTGGTTCCTGAAAAATAAATGAATATACAACATATTAGGAGAATTAAGCCAAACAAGTAAATCTGTGAGCTAATGCTCACTAGTGATACCCCCGCTGTGAGAAATATGACAATCATAATGTAACTTTCATTTAACAAAATCTAAAAATATGCGACAAACAGGAAGTAGATGAGCAAGGAGCATGAAATCGCTTTACACCACATGGGACAATGGGATGAAGCAATATGCAAAGTATTAGGCTGCTGCATGTTATAGTTGCTGAGAAAACTGCGACGGAAATTTTGTAACGGACGCACGCACGCACGGACAAGGGTAAAACAGTATACCCCCCCCTTCTTCGAAGCGGGGGTATAAAAATAATTTTCTGTTCCTCAGGTTCCTCCGCAGTTGTTTTTAGATCCATGGTTGAAAGTTGAAAGTTTTGAAAATACTGAAAACCTACTTTCAAAATACTGTAATCAGTATTAATACTGAAAACTTTCACTCAAGCAGATTCTCCCTTCAAAATATTCATTTAATCTTATTTTTGCAGGCTATCATATGAAATTAGTGGGTGTCCAGTGTCCTAGTACAACTGTTTTTTAGTTCGGTAATCAAAATTTTACAAACATGATACATTGCTTGGTGCTAATATAGACTGTTTTTGCCCAATAAGATATACCCTCCAATATCACTGAATCATATTTTAGAAGCATGTAACTTTTAAGCACAGATAACAAGTAAATCTGTGAGCTAATGCTCACTAGTGATACCCCCGCAAAAATCTAAAAATATGCGACAAACAGGAAGTAGATGAGCAAGGAGCATGAAATCGCTTTACACCACATGGGACTATGGGATGAAGCAATATGCAAAGTATTAGGCTGCTGCATGTTATAGTTGCTAAGAAAACTGCGATGGAAATTTTGTAACGGACGGACGAACGGACGGACAGACGCACACACGCACGCACGGACAAGGGTAAAACAGTATACCCCCCTCTTCTTCGAAGCGGGGGTATAAAAAATAAATGGCTTATTGCATATAGGTGAATTATGTGCCTGTATGTTTCTTAAATTTGTTGGGCCAAAACTTTACACATTTTTAAAAAAAGTGGCTTTTATCAAAATATATCTAGTTTCAAGTTGCTGTTCAAGTATCTTTGTTATTAAAAGCAATGTAGATTAAATCTGCGCAATAAGCATTGCCATCTAATGGGAAACAATAAGAAAAAAGTATGTTGACATAATTATGTTTAAAGACATACATATAAAAAGTTCTAAACTATTAAAAGTAATTAAGACTTACTGGTTAGCATCTCTAAAGAATTCTTTCAATGTATTACTGAACTTCTTAGAATATCTTACAAATTCTTTCTTTCTATCTTCAAGAATCTGTAAATGTATAAAATACAATACAATGTATAATAGTGAATCATATTTCCTCAGAATAACCCGGGTCGATAGCGCAGTTGGTAGGGTGCCGGGATTTGGAATCTCGTGTCCTTGGGGGTGCGGGTTCGAATCCCACCCGGGGAGGTTATACCCTTCCATGAAAATTTGACAATAATGTTGATTTTCCTCCATTGATTAGATAATATGGAGAAGTTTCCGGCTTTGTGGAAGGGTAGGTGAGTACTGGTTATAGACAATGGTCCAGGAAAGCTAGGTTAGGTATGCTGGATGCCGTAAAATGACCTAAATTGTGTTGACACAGCGTTAAAACTAGTTAAAAAAAAAATCCTCAGAATATATTTAAACATGATTAAGTACAGTGTACTAGGCTTCAACAATGACACATCTGAATATGTGAAGGTAAAACGTTATAAGTTGCCAGCATTGTGGAAGGGTTGTTGAATACTGGTTACAAACAAGGGTGGAGGAATGCTAGATTAGGTGTACTGGCTGCTGTAAAATAACCTATATTGTGTAGACACATTGCTAAACCCAGTAAATCAAAAAGGTCTATAAAATCATACTAATAGACTTTGTAAATGAAGATATCCCAAGTTTTTAATATACATGTATACTAGGACGAAAAAGAAACGCCGGGTAACCTATAATGATTGTTTTAAGGGATAAATTGTATTATTGGATTATTATATTTATTTTTGTATGAAATGTCATCTGTATGGAACCAGCTGTTGAAGTTTCAATCGATTTCCGATGCTGATTATGTGAAAAAATACCCCCTTTTAACGATGACCCTTCTTGTCTTGCGAAACACGGCCGGACATGTGTTGCATATTTTATGTACCCGGCGTTTCTTTTTCGTCCTAGTATATTTACCTGTTTACTGCCATTTTCAGACTGTGGTACTTCATTGATGACTCTGTTTACAGCATCAAGTAGAAATCTAATAGCACTAGCAATACCTCTGTAATAATATACAAATATATACATAATAATTTCTAACATGTTTAATGGTATACTATGGTGTAATTCTTTGAAAATATTCAATGAAAATATAAAATCTTACATTTCTTTGTAGTTAAAGTAAAATGTCACATCAATATGTATCATCTAATGATCTTTAAAGATAAATGAAGTAACCGTAGTGGAAAGATTGACAATTAAATAATAGATTTTCTTTGAAGTGAAAATATAATGTCAAAATAATCATCTTAGAGAAAAAACAACATCACATTATATTTATGTGAAAACATCTCTGAACAGAATACAGAACAAGAGCTGTCAGAGGAGACAGCATGCTCGACTAAGTAAGCATTTGTCACATGAGATGTGGTTGATGATAAGGAACATACATATTTTAAAATTTGAAAAAGATACCTTAACAAATTTTAAGTAATTTTTTTTTATTCTTTAAAGAAAATTTTAAGTTCATCTGAGAAAATTTTGAAAAAAAATGTATTTGGAGTTATGAACCTTGTCACATGAGATGTGGTTGGTAATAAGGAACATATATTTAAAGTTTGAAGTCAATACCTAAAGAAATAAAACAAAAACAAGCATTTTTTTAAGAAAACTCTAAGTTCAAGGGGGGATAATTCTGAAAAAAATGTATTTGGAGTCATGAACCTTGTCACATGAGATGTGGTTGATAATAAGGAACATTTATTTAAAGTTTGAAGTTGATACCTTAAGAAATAAGTTGTAGTAAAAAATATTTCACTGCACAAAAACTTTAATCAGAAATGTGGACGCGGACACTGACACTAGGGGGAGTAGGAGAGCTCTCCATTTACTTCGTTAAGTTGAGCTAAAAAAGGATGACAAACAGGAATTCTTCAATTTTGGAAATAGATATGAGAACACCAATCTTAGAATATATTTTCTGAGCTCACCCAGAAAAAATAAAATTCTTTATTACAACAAATTCAAAGAATATTCTATATTTATTGCTTGAACTTGGCTTTACAAAATGTATCAGTCAAAGTCTTACTTTATAGTTTCCAGGAATTGTTTTCTATCATATATTTGTTCTGGTATTTGACTAAGGATTTTCTTTAGATGTACAGCACATTTATTTAGTTCTTGGAATGTATGTTCTGGTCTCGTAATTCTGAGATCTATAAATATAAACATATTATACATGATCAATGAAATACAATGTACAATACTTTCTGATAAAATATTGTTAAATTTTGTTCAACTGTCAGTGACACATACATTAACGCTGCTGATTTGCAGTGAGTGGTATTCATAGAATAACCAGTTCAAAGTTTGTCCAAATCACATTCTTTTTTTCTTAACATCATATTCAACACATATTTAGGTCATATATACTTCCTACTATAGGTTTCCTGGACACTTTTCTATCACCAGTACTAACTTACCCTACCACGAGGCCGACAACTCATGTATAGGGTATGACCTACCGGGACAGGGCTAGAACCCACGATCTCCCCGATTCAAAGTCAGACATGCTAACCACTACGCTACGGCCGCAGCTTCCCAAATCACATTCAAAAGCTACCTCAGTGTTTCTTTGCACAAGAAACTTGATCTTTCTAGCTCAGTATTGAGGGACCAGGAAGCAGATTTGAGAGTGATTAAATCAAAGTTGTAAGATTTTTTACTATCCAGCTATAATAAAGAAGTGAATTCTAAACAATTTGTATTTTAAATACATGAGGGGAAGTTGAAGGTTTTGAAAATACTGAAATGGACAAAACAATAATAATTATTTAATAAAAAATACATACAGGAATTTATTCTCAAGAATACTGAAATCAGTTTTAACACTGAAAACTACCATCTATGTTAAAAGAAGTGAGTACAAACCCTCAGATTCTGGAGTTCCTCCTAATCGTAACAATGTTTCACTGATATCAAATTTATCATGTAAATCTGCCTTTCTTAATAAACCTCTAGTAAAATCATACGTAAATCCAGGTAAGGCTGAATCCACCTTTGTAAATGCTGCACGTAAAGTTTGTGAGGCTGCAAGGTCTTTCTTCTCAAGCTAAAAATAATTTAAGGTTTCATTATTCATTTATAGTTTGAACTACACAGCCATAATTTATGCAACAGAGAAAATTTCGGAAATTAATTAAAAGCATTTAAGAATAAGGAATGATCAGTAGGACAAGAGTAATCTGTATGTTACTTCACATCACTGCATGAGTTCCAAAATATGTCAGATAAAATCACTAAGATTTTAAAATTGTATTAACTTTCACTATTTCTTTCAACATAAGTATTTAATGTTTACTTACCCTTTCAAACAGTGGTGCCAGCACAACATCACCAATCATTTTAGCATACAAAGATTTATTACTATCACTCATGTTGACAATATTGAGTGAAAAACAATCATATAATAAAACTTATCACATCTGGAAATAAATAAACATTTTTCATGTGAGAGAAAACAATTGAATGACAAAACCATTTAACGACACCTTGTAATCCACGGTAGGCCTCCAATAGGTTAAACAGTGTCCAACAACATTATGTCTTTGCAAACACAGATTTTGCAAAATAAAGATTTAATAGTGTGAGATTTATTTTAGGCAGTGGCTAGAGTTACAGTACTGTTGACTGAAGTTCCGTAACTGTTGACAACCCTTGCAAGGGCAGGCTAGAGTTACAGAATTTTACAAGTTACAGCATACATATGTTTCAACTTATAAACGTCAGTAAACTTGATTATATTCGTTATTACTCAAAATAAACAAAAATTTACTGTCGTGACTTATCCTATCGTCATTACACATGCCATTTTGGATATTTATAATAAACTAACTGGATGATTAATATAAATGCGATATGACATTGTCTGGTACCGTAACCCTAGCCACTGCCTTTTTTAATTACTGATATCTTTATTTGTCTGGCTCAGAAATTTACTTGCCCACAGACATATGCAACTGGTTATCTATTTGACCGCCAGCAAAATATTTGAAGTAGGGCAAGTCAAACAGAGTAATACCATACTCCTATGGCTCCACTGGTCCAAACTTTGTTTAAATATAGAAACCTAAATCCCGAATTACTGGAAATCAGCTATAGGATTTTGGCAGGGCTTATGTTGATATTATAAGTTATAATATAACTTGACAATAAGGCTGTACCCGTATATTGCAATACGCAGTGGCAGCAATACATACCGCAATACAATTTTAATGTACCGGTATATGGCGATATTTCTATTTCATTGGAAAATTTTTCTATTTGTGAAATAAAAGTAGCAAAACGTCAGTTTTTCCATTGTTCATTCCATCTAATCTGAAGTTTCAAGAATTTAACCTATTGTGGCATGTCTTAGTCCTAAATGACCGTAGATACTTAAAGAGGCTAGATTCTATCAGCAGCTGGGTATAAGATTTGCAATTTTACTGTAAAATACACGAAGGAACAGCGAATCTCACAGCCCGCAATATATGGTGGAACGTATCGCGATACGATGACAGCGTAAATTGCAATATATCGCTGTACGCTTCTGGCGTATCGCGACAGCCCTACTTGACATGACATTTGCCAGAACTGGTAACAAAACTGTCAGTTTATTAAAAAAGAATAGCAAATAAAGTTTAAATTGAGACAAAATTTACCTGTGTCAATAAAAAACTAAATAAATGACTGTAAAATGACCACACCTAAAAGGTCATTTTAAATCAGGTGTTACAAGAGATTTCGGGGACAAATTTAGCTAAAATACAGGTAGACACGGAACTTACACACAATATATGAATATTCAATCAAAACTCTTCAATCAGAGCATCTCACGTTGATGAAAATTGCAAAACGAAAAACAGAATTGTAAATTTTGTTGTTCTTCCTGGATAAGCACCTCTTTAGTGAAGAGTTGAACTTCGTTTCGTACTCGAAATATTTCGCCCCCGGTACGTTTCGCCCCAAAGAATATTAAATAGCAAAATATCATTCGTGATTTGGACGTTTCATTAGAGATTCAAGGTGACACTGATTGACTGATTGAGGTAGAATTTAATTAGTATGGGGTTATCTTAAAGCAAAGAAGCGAGTGTAGTCCAAAAAAGCTTAAACTGTCAACCTAATTTTCTACTTTCACTTAGGTTTATCAGTGGATAACAGATAACAGAATCATGGCAGACATCAAGATTTTAGATGGTGGCACATCTGAGGAACTCTCTAGAAACGGTTTTTCAATTAACGTAATATACTATTATTATCATTATTTTCTACTTTCTAATTATTCATTTGTCAATGAATATGCGTTGTTTTTATTATCCATTGACAATTTGTACTGAAATACAGTGTATACCAATTTTTGGAACATCTTACAAAAATATCCTTTTTTGTCATGTAACTCCAAGTCTCCATTAAACTTTTATATTTACATATGTTGTTTTTTATGAGTAAATAATAAATGATAATTAATTTTGTTCATAGAACAAGGGCAATTTAATTTGTTCATGGCAAATGGGCATTGTAGAGAGGCAATTGAATTTGTTCATGGGCAATTGAATTTGTTTATGGTACAGTGGCAGTTGAATTTATTTATGGGCAACTTAATTTGTTCATTGTATAGAGGCAATTGAATTTGTTCATGGCCAATTGAATTTGTTCATGGTACATGGGCAATTGAATTTGTTCATGGTACATGGGCAATTGAATTTGTTCATGGTACAGGGGCAGATCCAGAATTTATCATGGAGAGGGGTGTCCCAAAGATTCCTTTCTCTAAAAATGTTGTTTTTAAATCCTTTTTAAATGTTTACTTTAGGAGCTTGACATTCTATGTCACACTTTGGACAAAAGTTCTCCTTAATATGATAATTAGAATAGATATTTTTCCAAGTATGGTACAAAATGTCAAGCTCCTTGGGTTTTATTAAGTTGTTGATCCTTCCTATATTGTGTATGTCATTTACTTATTAGATCTATATAATGAAATATTATTAATTTTAATTATCCCCACCCCTTCTATTTCAGGGTGATCCATTATGGTCTGCTAGATTACTTTTGACAGATCCTGATGCAATACTAAAAGCTCATAAAAAGTAAGTAGGCCTTCAACACCATAGAAAGCATTTTGGGTTTGAACTTTGAGAGGAACTATATATTATTTTTGAGTAAAACTTGGTCTAATGGTTTTAAATGGAAATATTATATCTCAGGCTGGTATAGTATAAATCACATCACATGGTACTAACCCTGGGGAATAAGACCCCAAGGTGTTCTTACCAGCCTGAATTTAATAATGTAGGCCTACATGATGTCTAATTCCATTTTTAACATTTTTGGAAATATTCAGAAAAACCCACCTGCTAGGATTAAAACTCTAGACTTTTGTAATAAGGGACTTTAGCCAGTTAGTTTCCTTTGTGTACTCTTCAAATAGGTAGGTCCAATTATTTGGATTACTCGGACTTTACCCTTACTTTTCAATGTCAATTTGCCAAAATTGATCTTAAATACCATTTTTGTAAATCATTTAATTTGTTTGAAATACAAGCCAAGTATTTTTAAGATAATGAACTATCTAAATTTCATCACTTCTGTCAATATCTTCATTGACAAGAAAGATATTAGATGAAATACTTTGTTAGCCTTACATAGGAATTCAATGATAAAATCCGAGGATTCCAACTGTAAGGACCTACTTACCAATTGGATTGCTTCTGATTATATCAGGGAAAGATAACTGACTTAAGTCCCTAATTGCTTTATTAGTTTTTGATTTATTCCCATCTTAAATAAAAGAAGAAATGATAATAAACTTTTTTGTCTTGTGTTAGTTTTCTAGAGGCAGGGTCGGAGGTTGTATTGACAGCGAGTTATCAAGCATCTGTACCTGGATTCATACAACATCTGAATATCACTGAAGATAAAGCCTTAGAACTGATAAGCCAAAGTGTACACATTGCTAGACAAGCCTGCAAACAAGTAGCTCAAGAAACTGGTAATTTATTTTATTTAACAACTCATAAAATTATAGTCTTTTAATTTTACGGTGTCTATATTTCATGTTTTCCGAAAGGCATTCAATTCTAGCAATAAATAATTTGTGTATTCTATGTACAATTATTGCAATTATAATGTGAATTGATACAGTTATATTTGCAGCATTTAGAATTTGTGCTTTTGTTTTTGATTGTAAATACATAATGTATACGGAAAAATTAAACCCCTGCAAAAATTACCTGTTTAACAGTAATTCGTCGGTGGGCTGCCAAAAGGTCGTAACTATGCTTTTTGACAAAAATGACTTTTTGACTGCACAAAGTATGCCAAAGCGATTCCCGCCTTGTCTCAAAAGGCCGTACCTGCAAGCCAATCAATACCTGAAATATTGTCATGTGATGAAATATCGTAACTCCGATTGGTTTTTTGAACAACAGTCAATATATCGTATCTCACACGTAATACTCCATTGTTGATAAAAAAATGATCATATAGTTGGATTCTTCCTTTTAATAGGTAAAATATGTTTTATTTCAACCACTTTATTCATTTAACTTTAATTTTGTATGTTTATCTTATATGATTTGCATCTTGTGACTCTAAATTTCAACTAAAACGATTGAAAATAGTTTGTCATTTCTGTTCCACTAATGATAACAAGTATTCTACACTGGCAATTAAATTAAGAAGCAGTAATAATGCATTTATTACATTTTTACATGGGGTTTCTCCATGTTTAGAAGTGGACTTTGGCAAATCCACATCAAAATTTGTCGCGGACGATTACATTCGGTTGTGCATGCGCAAATAAAGGGATAATTACCACTGCAATAAATATAGTCCGCATTACGCTTTAACAAGCAGACGATAAGAAGCATGTGTATCTTATCTAGTTTATGTAAGGTAAAGGTCCCTTGTATCGCTTCCATGAGTTGTATACAGCCATATACTCAGCCAAAAACCCATGTCTGACAGCGCTATCGGCGCTTTGATTATTGTTTGCCAGCATGAAACACTTTTTTTTGACGAATGTTGCAATACATGAATTTTATGTCTGTCAACTGCGAGTTACGACATTTTGAAACAAAAAATAATTATTTTGAGTTTGGATAATTTTGAGATACGACTTTTTGATAAAATAGTTTTTTGCTTCTCCTGAAAATCTTGAAAAATTGAGATACGAGGTTTTGGCAGCCGACCGACGAATTGTAATAATTAAGGTTTAAAAGTCTATTTCTGTATACATGTTCAGTCCTCTTAAAACTTTTGTATGATAACCCTTGATTGTTGAAATCACCTTCAGGCCATCACCCATTAAAAATTTTACACCTAGGTGAAGCGGAACAACTTTAGGTAATTTTCTTGCTCCAAGAAATTTGCAGCGCCCTAAGTGGGTATCGAACCCGGGATCCCTTGATTAAGTGCTCATCCTACCACTGAGCCACTGCTCTTACACTAAGCCTCACGGCTACCTCAGTTGGTAGCACGCAAGTCTACTGATCTAGGGGTTGTGGGTTCGATTCCTGGGTGGAGCATACTTTTGTGGAGCTAGGTCATGAAATTATTTCTGCGGCCATTCTCCCTCCTACCAATGATTTTTAATATGGTTGGGCAGTTGTCAGTCACTGACGAAAGTATGTGCTTAATAGTTGGTTAACAGCTAAATCAAGAGATTTAGCCTTTCCAGGAGTGAGTAGGTTGACTGACCGCCGTTTTATGACCTATACAATGTGTTGCTACGACATTAAACCCAACAAACTTACAGTAATGATGTTTAAACCAATATAAATACATTTCTAGGTAGTAAAGAAGGACTTGTGGCAGGTTCTGTTGGACCATATGGTGCATGTCTACATGATGGTTCAGAATATACTGGAAATTATATGGAGAATATTACAACCGAGGTATAACAACAATGTGTTTTGTATATCCAGTCTCAATCTGATTAAAATTAAAATCAAAGCGCTGAAGGCACTGAATTTGTTCCGGTTTGAAAAGTGGAATTAGATTTCCGGCTCCAACAAAACATTTGTTTACGAAGAACAGTTCAGTGATATTAGTTTGATAGATAGATCAGCACTGTTCTGGTTCAAAACACTTTGTACAATCGACCTATAAATACAACAGGTAAACCGGACAAGCGAACTCACTACTGATTTTTTTTCACACAATCGCCACAAGTCATAAGGGTTATTCTTAAAACAATTCAATAACTGCTGCTTAAAATTTATCAGTCATGCACATTTATTCTACTGCATCTGTATGTAAAATAAATGAAGTCAACTATTTAGACATTCGAAGTCATTTACTACGATCTTTAAACTTTTCCTATAGAACCATTCTATTACGAAGATTGATCCAGTTTAGCATTCTTGTTGCCTCATAACTAATTAAAAAATATACAATGCATAAGGTTTTACATACTACATAAAATAAAGGAGAGTACTTCCTTTTATGCTTCATGGTGAAATGTTATGTTATTTGATGAAAATGAACAATGTAATATTGTCGAAATGATGTCTTCTTAGAAGATAAATGATGTCATTTTAGAAAAGAAATGACGTTGCATTATAATTTGTATAAAAATACATTTAATAAAAGACATCACTAAGCTTGAATGAAAGAAACAAAGTATTCATCAAATTTGGAATAAGATCCTTTACATTTTAATTCGTAGGCTCAGAACTCGGTATATGATATTTTCACTTGTGTCTATTCGTGAAAATGTTTTCTAAGCTCAGTGGGTGAAAGAAAAATCTATCTTACACCAAAGGTGATGAATATCCTCTAACTTTTCCCAAATCAAAAGTTGTCAAATAATGAACATTTTTACCCGCAGGAGTTACAGACTTGGCACAGACCACGTATAAGGGCTCTAATGGAAGCAAGACCAGATTTTATTGCCATAGAAACCATTCCAGCTCAGAGGGAAGCAGAAGCTATTGTAAGTCTTATAGAAAAAGAATTCCCTGATGCTAAAGCATGGGTAACATTTGCATGTAAGGTAAGTCATGACGGTGAATGTCCACCATTAAAATGATTACTTTTTTGGTTGGGTTTAACTACATTGCAACACATTGTATAGGTCATATCACAGCGGTCAGTCGAGCTTCTCAGCATTCATGGAAAGGCTAAATATCTGGAATCTCTAATCTCTGGATTCAGCTGTTACTAGTAGCATACTAGTAGCATACTTTCATCAGTCACTGACAATACCCCATACATTATTAAAAATTCCTGGCATGGCCATGAAATTATTTCATGACCTATTTCCAAAAAGTATGCCCATCTGTAAATCAAACCTATGACCCCTCAATCAGTAGACTTGAGTCGTACCAACTGAGCTAGCCCAATTTACCATACACTTCTGTTAAACCACAGTCTCCTATAAGTTTTTTTTAAGTTTTACCAGTGTAGCATTACTATCCGCTTTTTACAATTTTCAGTAGTACTGTTCCATCAGTGCTGTCAGTACTTTGATTTTATATTTTAGAATGGTGAAGAAACTTGTCATGGTGAGAAATTTGTCTCTGCGGTGAAGAGTATTTGTGATTCCTGTAATGTGATTGGTGTAGGTGTAAATTGTACCAGTTATGAATATATTACCTCACTTTTGAAGAGTCTACAAACTTTAAAATTACAGAAACCAATTATTGTGAAACCAAATACTGGAGAGTTATGGGAATCCGGTAAAGGGTAGGTGACAATTTAGATTACTAACATTGCTTTATACTGAAACTTTTAGTCCAGACATTTTTCAGTAGGCCTATGTGGGTAAAGGGCCTGGGGCCATACTATATGTAGAACAGGGGGGGGATTTTATCCCAATTTCTGTGATAGGGGAATGCAAAATAACGGTTAACCTTCAAATTTGAAGAAAACTGCATGATTTTGAAGAAATTCCTGATGGGATAGGCTCCTGTAAATGGCCCATGTTAAATAAGGAAAAAACATGTTTTAGTGAATGGTAAAAGAATATCTTATGGTCATGAAGCTTCATTTTGTCTTCTGAATGAATTTACTTCATCCAACCAGAGCCTTGCCTTTTAGAAATATCAGGGTCTATACTAGATTCATGTAACCTACAATAACTACTAATAATGATAACAAGCATACTTTTCACTGATTTATCTTCCTAAGCAAAAAATTGAATAATGTCATAAAGCACATAATATAACTTTTACCTTTTTTCCCTAAAAATGCCCAGTTGGTCCCATGAATATTTATTGTTCACTTAAAACCTGCAACGCAAAAGTTTAACAAAATTAATTTGTGCAGAGGATTTATAGTAAACAATTCACAAGCTAATGTTGACAATTTTGGAAATTTAGGTTAGGTGTGCTTGCCACAATAAAATGACCATAACTTTTGTTGACCAAAAGAAAAAATAGATTCATGTATAATTACAGGCATGACCTATTAATGGAAAAGACATGCATTTAGTGATGTACTTGTAGTAGGTTGGTCACAGAGGCTATATACTTAAAAAATTAAATCTCCATTTCACCAATTTCTGCTTCATCTTGTCTATTTAGTAAAAAACTTCTTTATTGTACGTTTTATTCATACGGTCCCATAATGCAACTCAGGAATCGTAAGTGTTCTGAACTTGCAATTTAAGTTTGAAAAAAATGGGGGTATACTATCTCCCTTTAAGGTGATTTATAGAAGAACCAAAGGGAGGTAACTAGAAAACTGAAAACATCAAGACCCAATTCAGTTTGGACAGTATACAGAAATTAATTTGTCAAAACTCTTGCGATGTGTTAAAATGGATATTTTTATCAGTAACCACACTTGTTATTTCAGTTGGTATGGACGAGAGGAAACCCTACCATTATCAAAGTATATAAAAGAATGGCGTGAATATGGTGCTACATGGATAGGTGGTTGCTGTAGATTCTATCCCAAAGATATCAGAAATATTATACAAATACTTAAACAAATGAAACAGTAGATCATATCGAGGGTTGCTCGCTAGACTGTAGTAACTCGTTCTTTAATACAATGCACTTACTACAGTCTTGTGGGCAATCTTTTGATATATACTTAGGCATGTTATGTGAAAAGTCTTGCACATATCTTCTTTACAAAAAATGTTTCATTAGTACTGGACACTTGGTCCAGCAAAATAGAAGATTTTACTAGACTGGTTGAAAGTTAACTTAAATGAATAATATTTACATGTATGTGATTTGTTAAAATATGCAGTCCATTTTAAAGATTTAGCATAATATATCACAGAATTGAATAAATAATATGCACACAAAAAATATCTACTAAACAGACTTTTAAAGATATATTACCATGTTTTTATTCATACACGAAATTTTGTGTCAATTACTCAGAGTATATGATTTTTGTTGAATTAGAAAAATGTTGATTAATAAGTTGGTGGACTCAGACCCCTTAAATAAAGGACTTTAGTCAGTTATTTCCCCTTGTATATTCTTCAGGTAGGTCTAATTAGTTGGATTAGTCGGATTTTACCCTTACTTTTCAATGATACTTTGCCAAATTTAATCTTAAATAACTTTTTTGTATATCATTTAATTTGTTTGAAATTCAAGCTTATTATTTTTAAGTTAACGAACTATCTAAATTCCATCACTTCTGTTATCTTCATTAACAAGAAAGATATTAGATGAAATATTTTGTTACCCTTACATTGGAATTCAATAATAAAATCCGAGGATTCCAACTGGATTGCTTCAGATTTTATCAGGGAAAGATAACTGACTAAAGTCCCTAATTGGACCAACAGCAATATTGGTGGATTTGGTCCACAATTCACCGGCTAAATTCTAAGGCTAGTCCGACAATATTTTTCAGTTAAACCAATTTTTAGGGGCTGTCCATTTCAGCAAATATGATTTTATTGAGCAGATTTTAGTTTTTTTTCACTATAACCAGCAAATCAGTGTTAGAGTCCAACAATATTAATCTGAGCCTAATCTGTATGCAAGAATAACAATACATGTATATTCATTGTTAGTTTTATAAGTTATTTGTGCAATGGAAACAGGATTTTTAATGGTAAATTTTATTATTCGTGTCACAGCAAACAGTATTTATCAGCCTCAAAAACTATAGCCAATGTATCTCAATAAACCTATATTACGAGGGATGATCCAAAATAACGTGGACTTTTAATACTGCTCTTACAATTTTAACAATATTTTTTAAAAACTTATATGGTTGTAAATCGGAACATAAAATGAATCAAACAAAACAATAAAATTACAAATATTCATAATCATAAGACCGCACCATGCGTTTTCATAACCAAGGTAACGCCGATGCGGCGCGCGCCGTTATAATCACTATGTTTGAGAAACATATTGTATTGTTTCTCAGAAAATAATGAAACAAACAGCGCGAAACTTAACCAACTGACTTGTGGGTGTATACATGAAGTCATGTCCAAAAACTTCATTTGATCAAGGCGTTATGGAGAAAACAACATTCATAACACGATCTCATCAATGGAACGAACGTTAAAATATTGTCACCTGACCGGATGGAAGTATGTTGCATCATAAAATTTTGTCATAATCTCATAAAAAATGCCAACCAAGACGCTTAAGTTGATTGAAAACTCTAAAAGAAAAAAATCCAGTCAGTAGAAGTTAAGTTTTTAAGTGACACGAAAAGTTTGGGAAGGGTAGAGAAAGCTTTCAAGAAAGACAGGGTGGGTGAAGAAACGGGAAAAACGAAGCGACGGCAGAGAAATCAATTTGGGAAGCATTGAATACGGACCGAGGTCTAACCATTCGCGATTTGGCAGATAAGCTTGAAATGGGTTATGGTACAATCAAGGGCATGTTTATCGGCAGCCTGCAAATGTCAAATGTGAATCGATTTTCAAATCTATTTGCCGTTATTTGACATTGAGTACTGTGCTGTGTGAGTGACGACGCCATTAATGTTACGAAGACGTCGTTGACGCGTGCCGGGTCACTGATAGTGATAGTTTTCTAATGATCATTACTTTTTACTGAGTCAGTATTTTGCTCTGATATTTTGTAAGAATATGCAGGACATGTTCTTATTCATGTTGATGTACATTGTTTTCTGATTGTACCAAGCAAACGTTAACTGTAGCAAAAGTCCACGTTATTCTTGATCATCCCTCGTAAGTTGGTGATATTCTTGTAATTTTATATCCATAGAAAAAATTTACTGATTTCAAAAAGCAAAATAAAAAATTGTATATCAACAAACTGCTTTGTCTGGTTCCCAGTCGTACTTTAGCAGGTAAAAGTATGTCAGGCAAAGCATAATCATGATCTATGTAATGAATTAGATATAGGATAAGTATGTTTTCAAATGAGCATTTCTCACTACACAGGCTTAAATCAAAGGATCATTGTACAAGAGTTGCAGTGGATACCTTTTATAGTTGTTCGGTTACATTAATCTATGCAAAATAAAGTATCCGAAATTCTAACGAGACTAATCCAAGCCCGAATTGTGTTCACTTGAGACATGTTTTTGTTAATTGTCTGCTAAATATACATGTAATCTGAAAAATAGAAATCAAATGTACCGATTTCCAACTAAAGTAACTGTCATAAGAAAACGTAATACCTGTATAGTAACTGAGGAGGCCACCATGATTCCTGTTTGCCCGACTCGACAACGAAAGTGGTAAGGGGCAGATAATCCAGACTACAAACTGCTTTTAAAACATTTGAAATTATATTTAGTACATTGTAAATTGTGAATATGTGAAGAAACTTTTCGAGGGCAGTGTATGTTAAAAATATATTCAATATTGTAATCATTTCAGTGATAAAGTGTCAGAATTTTAGTTTCATGATTTGTCTTTCATGGGTTCGAATTCCACTTTTTTGTTCAATTTTATTTTTTACCAGAATTACTGCTTATAATATTTTCACTAAAATAAATGTTTTTAGTCAGATCTACTAGATTCTTATTTGTTAACCTTGGCCACATTCAACGTCATCTCATGAAAGTATATGATAGTTTACACTGTAAGTGAAGAAAACAGTGATAACTGGACATGTGGTGACTGCTACATACATGTATATAAAATTGTTCCTCAAGACGAACCCTTTTCTGGTCAATCCATGTTTTTACACAACTCCATCTCCCCCTTCAAAATTGTACCCCAACAGGACTCAAAATTACTGTTTTCATCTGGATTTAGTGAATTTCACTTAAGGAGAGTTGCCGCCTCCCCTATTAAAAATATCCCAGGGGGTCCCAGAGGTGGGTGTGTCACTCTCTGTGGCTAGGGTTTGAAAGGGTGCTGGATAAAAATCGGGGTCATTAACACTCTAGTAGTTAAAAGGAGCATAAATTCAAAATACATTCTTCAAAAAATAAGTTCATCTAGGGATAAGTAATTCTAGTTCAAATGAGGATCTATGCTCGCCCGGCTAGCTCATTTGGTAGCACGCAAGTCTACTGCTCGAGGGGTCCTTGGTTCGATTCCCGGGCGGGGCATACTTTTGTGGAGCTTGGTCGTGAAATTATTTATATGGCCATTCTCTATGCAACAAGCAACAGATATCAATAGTGACTAAATGCCTATCAACTGACTTGTTAGACATTAAACAGGGCTGAAAAGTAAGTCATCACAAATAAATAAGAACTATGTGTAATTTTGTTTACATTTTATTTCTTTGTAAGTTTAGGATTTGATTTTAAAACATAAACAACTGTATATGTAACAATGAAATCACGGGCTAAGTGCAAAACGGAAGTAACTCACAACTTTTTTGAGTTACAATTGTTTTGAGCAAAACCCCCCAAATATATTGATTTAATTAACACTTTTACTAATACCCTATATTAGCATGAGCAACTAGTGATTTTCCAAATGCAGGGTATCACATAGTACTGCATCCTGGCCATTTTCTTATACCTGCCCCTTTCCACCTCTCCTAGACAGAATAAGTTACTTTGTCATAAAATTATTATCCAATTCATTGTTTCAGTCACCATGTCATTTTTGATAGTTCTAGAATACCTTAACCTCAATGGTGCTACTTGGCAACAGAATACAGTCCACCCCCTCCTAACGGCCACCCCTCTTAAGCGGTCACCCCCTGTAAGCGGCCAGCTCATGCCGCGACCGTCGGAAAACGCTCTATAATGCACCCCTATTAAGCGGTCACCCCCGTTCTCCAGCCAACGGCCAGCCATTTTGCATCCCAAACCAAATTTTTCCCCCGCGTAAGCGGCCACGTGCATGAGAGTCTGACCGTTATGTATATTGACAAAATTTATCAGAGCGTGTCATCTTTTGTCGTTATACATTATACACATGTCAACGTTATCGAATAAACTTTATCACTTTGCCGATGGCAACATTACTAAGCAGTCCCTTTATGATCGAGAGAGCCAATCATAGCAGTTAATTTAGACACACCTTTCGCGGTTTGCTAATCGATAATTACAGAACTTAAGAAAATGCACATAAAAGTTAAAGGATAGTTTGATCTTGTTGTGTATTTCGCACCTACGAATATTATCTATTACTAAGCGGTCACCGCGGTCAAGTACATTGACATAATTGCAATGACCCGTGTCTTATAAATACAAAGGAAATCGCTTCGTTATTTTATCAATTAGTCGTGACAGGCTCTAAAAATCAATAATTAGCTATCTTATAGTTGTTAGCGTGTATAATCAAATGAGTGACACGGATTATAATCTGATCATTATGTTTTACGTAGTAAACAATGAACAATTTAACCTATATCCGGTCTTGTTTAAAACCAATACTGACCGTTCAATCTTCTTAAGAGGGATGAATTATTGCCAAAACATTTTATGTGACGGAAAATAATTTTAGTGTGTATATAGAACATGTTTATTGCATGTGAAGATGTACTTTTAAAAAAGTACGATCATCCGAAATTATTTGTTCGTAAGGAAATAATTTTCATAATTAATATTTTTAAACAAAGAAAAGTCAAAATTGAGGACGTTAAAATGCATTTTCCAAAAATAGACCGCGTTCTACATTCGAATTATTTAAACGATGCCAACAATGATACACAGTTTTCAAAGCACTAGTTATTAAATTATTTGTTGGTTAATAAGACTTTTATCACATTTCAGACAAATAATTTGCGTAAATTTCACAGTTTCATTTTCGTATTTTTTAACTATTACGGCATTTAGTCTGCAGGACTAAATTACCGATTTTTTTCTCAACTTGGTCGTACATAATATCAGCAAGTATTAAGTTTTTATCTATTCAACAGAAGTAAAGAATATTACACAGAATGAAAATAATTTACTCTCTATTGCGTGACCTTGTCTTGTAAAGCATTAAACAAGCATACAACTTCAATTAAAACAACTCTATTTCATTAAAACTTTATCTCCAGAACCCCCCCCCCCTCTCTCAATGCCAAACCCCCTCTTAAGTGGTCACCCCGCTTAAGCAGCCAATTTGGCTGTTTCCCTTGGCTGGCTGCTTAAGAGGGGTTGGACTGTAATCACTATAAGAACTGTTGGAATAAACATTCAAATTGATTGAGAAAATATTTGTAAATACAAGCACATCAAATTATTACATAATCATGTAAACACATCATGCATTTGAAAATTGCAAATACTAGCACATCAATTTATTATAATATATGAAGTCTACATGCATTTGAAATATAATGTAAACATAAATTATTTAAAAATATTTATAGTTTGTAAGTTTTCAAACACACACACAAACACTAGCTATTACATAGTGTGTATCATTTAGGTTTGGGTGAAAAGAAGCTCATCATACTCTTCATTCCTTTCTTATCAACTTTATCTAGTTTCTTTTGAGCTATACTTTGTTTACCCTGAAATTGACAAACACAAGAAATATAATAAGATCCCTTTTTTTCCATTGTAGGGATAAATTAGTGAATTCGGATAATGTTCGACCCTAAAACTAATTATGTAACCATTTTCAAAACATGAGCCTGAAAAAACTGTTTGCTACCGGCATGGTGAGTTTTAAATAAATGGATTTTAATCTATAGGATTATGATCATTGGGTAACTTTTTGCTGTAATGAAGAACATTTAGAACAAGTTTATGTTGTAACATAAGAAAATCATGTAGCAAAAATTGCAAAGGAAAATAATCCATAATTAAGCTAGGCAAAGTTGCCATTTCATTCTAAATCTGTTCATCACATGGTGTGAAATAAATGTATGAAATTTCATCAAGATCTGACCCCAAATGACAGATATATCCAACATATTGAAAACTTTAACGCAAAAATTACAAAGGGAAATAATCCATGATAAAGCCAGGTCTAGTTGCGATTACTTTCTAGTTCTGTTCATCACATGGTATGAAATCATAGTATAAAAAGTGCAATGATAACATTGGATGTATAAACAAAATTATACCAACAACAACTTTGGCAAACTAACTAAATTAATTGTCACAGTATGAATATCATTCATAAGATTTTTTTTCTGAAATCTGTCATTTCATGTTGTTTAGAAATCACAGTTTTTCAAACTTTATTTACTAGTCACTTGCCACTTAATTAAACAATATTATTCAACTGTAAGTATAAGAGTACACATAGTCAAGTTATAGCAAAGATTTATTACCTAAAGCTTTATACATACCTTTGTTGATTTCTCTTCATGTTTTACATTTTTACTATAATCTTCATTTGGTGTTATATCTTCTAGTTTAGTTCTCTATATAATAAATATATATGTACATATTAAAATAATCATTTATAAAATGGTTTACACAGAATCCATAGGAATAGTATACGTAGTATTCATAAATAAATATGGAGGGGGCGTGACTGAGTGGTTATGATGTAGGAATGGTAATCATTGGATAGCCAGCTCCGGTCGGTTCAAATCCCATCCAAAACCTATCCCATTGTTTCCTTGAGCAAGAAACTTTATCCTACTAGCTATAAGTACTGGGAGACCAAGAAACGGACTTGAAAGTGATAAATCTAAGTTGTTAGAACTTGTTTCACATTCGAGCTAAAAAAAATTAGTATACCAAATAGCTTTTTACTGTTTGCTGAACTGTTTTGTTTCTAAAAATGTACACAATTTCAAAACAGTCTTCTTTTATTTGGATTTTATTCTATCTATTTAATCTTCCTATTAAAAATTGTGTTACAGCAGTATATTGCAAAAATTGAAGCATATACGAGACCTCAAGAGTGTTAGTAATGAAAATGTTATGACCCATGACAAAAGTATACTACAATAGTCCACAATTGGCACTTACAGTTCAGGTAAATTAGTAATAATTACCTTATTTGGAGGGTTACTGGCATCTGAAGGTCTTTTCTCTGCTAGTGCAGGAATTCTACAATGTATAATAGTACACAGCATGGCTTAGTGGTTATATAAATATCCAGTATACTTTCTTGATATATTGTAAATAAACTAGTAACCCCAAGTATTTGGGATAATTAATTAACTTTGCAGCATAAAACAAACTACTACATTATATGTGAGGCCAATACAGCTTTGAAAACAAAATATGCATAATATAGGGAAATGATAAGAAAAATACAAAATCCTGCCATCATAGATTAATTCAATCTGATTAAAACCTGATCTAAAATTCTCTGCTTGCCTACTCCCTTATTTAAGATCTGGCAATTTTGATTTCAGGGTCACTCTGAGGGGACCTATTCTCATTAAAACATTCATGATGCAAACATTAGGTTTAGTATCTTGTATACATTATCATTGTCTATGTCATGAAATTTGTAAAGAGCTGTCCAATCACAGCCCGTGAATAACACTGCCGTCAAATTAGCTCGCAAACCTCTGTCTTAACCACCTTTTTCTTCAGACAACAAAATTTCTACAAACATGATACAGTACATGCTGCTAAAATGACCTGTTTGGACAATCGCTATCATATACTAAAATTTCTTAGACATGTAATAACAACATACCCAAGATATTCTCTAAGACTTGAAGATAATTCTGATGGAAGATAATCTGACACTATACCATGAGCATATCTCATATATTCCTCTGTAATAATATCAGTGAAAATATAAATACAAGTAATGACTTTAATATGACCTTGAACCCTGAGCTAAGGGGCATGTTCCGCAAAACTATCGCTAACTAGTGCTTTTTGAAAGCAAGTCTTTGTAGCATAAGAGTCTATGAAATGGTTTGCTTCAAGCTAGCAAATCTAAGATGGCAACTTTCTCAAACAAAAAGTTCAGAATTGTAACGAATGAAAAATATTCAAATCAATTATCAACATGATTATTCTATTTAACCGCTTTGATGAAATATATGCATTAAATGAAATACATATCAGTATTCTTGAAAAAGAAACGTTCCCACAGGGAGCAGCCATTTTGAAAAAGGCAGAAATGTTCTGAATGAAATGGCTAGGAATAAAAAAACTTGCTACGTATTGCTAGCTAGCGATTTAACTTGCTCGATCATAGCAGACCCTTCCGTAGGAAATTGCTAGCAAGCGATACAAAGCGCTCGCCTTGCGAAATGTGCCCATAGCCTTTTATGCAACACATGCCTGATTGTCATGACAATTGTGTTAATCACTGTTCTATTTTTACTCTTTATTTTAAAACATTTCTGCCATAGAACAGTGCTTTTTATGCATATCAATATTGAACAAAGTTGACAAAATTAGTGGAAAACAAGAGTTTTAATTGCCTAAACATTTGGTAAGTTTAACTAAAAAAGTTGTCATATAACTCATATAAAATTAGGCAATAGGGTAAAAAGTCTAACATCACGTCACATATAACCCCATCTTTACTAGAAAGAACCTGTCCTTACCATTTGAAGCCTTAGCTTTGACAAGTTCTGATGCTTTATGTCCTGATATAACACAAATGTCTTTATCTTGTAATACTTGACTTACTCTTTCTGTCTGAAATAATCAGAATTATTTTATGAGCAGGGACAATTTTCATATTATTCTGATGATTTAAGCATGTAGAGGTCACTAAATTTCGCGGGTTAAGTGGAAAACGGTTGTAACTCAATATTAGAGTGAGTTATGACCGTTTTATGCTAAACCTGCATATGGCATTAGACAGGTGGCACACTGAAACCCATTTTAAGACCATATTAAGACCATCAACCTGTCTTTCCGAAAGGGGGGGCCTTAATAGCAGATATGTTTGTCTAGTATTATTTATAGTACAGATTGCCTAATATATATACTGTTCACTTTAGAGGATTTATTTAAAACTTTCAGTGAAGGCGTGTTGAATTTTTACTCAATATAAAGTGAACAGTTTTCATATAATTTCATCAATTAAATCAAATTTTTAAAGTATGTATGCTGTATTAGTAAATCAAACCTGCCTGTATAAAATTACCCTTAAGCTTCTAACAATTGAAGTTGTTTTGAAAACTCATTGAGTAATCACTAATCAATGTGTAGACTCGTAGGTGACCGACACAATTCCAATTAAAAAACCCTATAGATACATATAAGTTATATAACTCAGAAAATGTTGTTTCTTTTTTTCTTAGTGGCCAGTTTCTATGTTATTAATTTCACAGATATGTACGCGTATGCATAGCTAAGGCTTTGCTCTATTGAATGTCAAAAATTAAATATGTAGGCTGGTTTTTCTCAACAAAATAGGAATAGCTGTTAAAGAGAGAGGTGGGAGGAGATAAGAAGTAGAGTTTACTCTCACTTTAACAGTATAACCTTTAAGTTAAAAGTTTCAAACCTTACTTAAAATTGTAAGCCAACTTATTTAAATACTTACCTTAATTTTAAGCCAGGACAAAGTCTTTTCTTTGTTAAATTTGTAAGCTCTGATATCCCCACTACCTAAAATATAAAGAAATATCACAGTAACAAGTATTGTAGTCCAGTCGTCACAACAAATTTCAATGAAATATGAATTAGACTGAATGAAAGTTTACTGGACCAAAAAAATCTTAACGATATGGTAAAATATGCAGTTCATTTTAATGATTAAGCACTATGTATACTAAAATGTAATAGCTGCTCTGCAAGCTCAGTTGGTAGCATGCAACTCCACTGGTCAAGGGGTCATGGGTTTTATTCATGGGCGGGGCATACTTTCTTGAAGTATGGTCATGAAATAATTTCTATGGCCATTATCCCTTCTAACAAGGATTCTAAATCATATAGAGCAAGGGTCAGTCACTGACGTAAGTATGTGTCTAATAAAAGATTTAGCCTTTCCATGAATGGTGAGCAGGTTAAAATGTAACCTATACAATGTGTTGCAATGTCCTTCAGCCAAAATAAAAAATATCAATATCACACTGCCATAAACTGAAAACAGACATTGCTATTACATTTAGAACTTTTTGGCACAAAAATCTGCCATGAATGGTAAAATTTTCCATAGTATGAATGCATCATACTGACTCCATCTTGAGAACAAGATTAAATCATGGATAGATCTTACCTTTTGTATCAGTAACTTTCTCTAGATCTACATCAGTACAACAATCTTCCAATCTGGTACATTCAGGATAATCTTACCTTTTGTATCAGTAACTTTCTCTAGATCTACATCAGTACAACAATCTTCTAGTCTTGTACATTCAGGATAATCTTCATCTTTTATAATTTGATCTAATGTCATATATCTACCACTCTAAAAATTATAATTGTACATGTATATAGGGCTGTCACAATATTATATACCAGTATACTGCAATAGGCAGCTGCAGCAATACGTACCATGGTACGATTTTAACGTACCGGTATTTGGCGATATTTTATACTTCAATGGAAATTTCTTCTTTTCGCGAAATTAAAGTACATGTAGTGAAATGTCAGTTTTTCCATTGTTCATTCTATCTAACCTTAAATTACATTAATTTAACCGATTGGGGGCGTCACAGTCCTCAATGACCGTATATACTTAAAGAGGCTAGATTCTATCAGTAGCCGCATGTAGGGTTTGCAATGTTTAAATCAGCCAAGTTAATGTTAGCAATATTGGCTGAAAAAATGTATCAATATTTGTCACAAATTCTCCTGTTGACACCCATACAGAGTTGATCAAATTAACCATCACAAGTTTTTCTACAACAAATAATTTAAATAAGTGATACACTTACTTCAGCTGTTTTTATCAAATATGGTAACACTAGGAAGATTGGATCAACTGGTGTGGTAATATAAATACTGCTGTCTGAAAAATAATATTTACATGATTTTTATACCGAGTTTAACGAAATGTCAACACATTTTGGTTATTGTATGGCTTCCAGCACACATAACTTAGCTTTCCTGGACCCTTGTCTATACCCAGTACTCTACCCTTCAACAAGGCCGGAAACTTCTCCATACCTTATTAATGGAGGAAAATAGACTTAATTGTCAAATTTTCATGGAAGGTAATACCTCCCCAAGGGAGATTCAAACCCGTACCCCCTTCGGGACATTAGATTGGAAATTCCAACTGCCCAACCACCCGTGTTTTTTTATAGGTACATGTATAACAATTATAATTGTATTTAGTATCATTAATTTCCTTTTCAAACATTTCAAATTACAATTTTATTATTACTATCCTAATGCATAAGTAAATTGGAAGTAAAATTTTATCATATAAATGAACAAGAGCTCCGCTGGGCGGGGCATTATACGCCCGTGTGCAGTCCATGCTGTGTTCTATCTCATATAAAGTCCCTGTGACCTTGACCAATGACCCCAGGATCTCAGAATAGGTCCCATTCTTAACAGGAGGGCTATCCAAAGCAAAGATTTTGAGAACCTAGGTACAGCCATGGTTGATTTATCACCGACACAAAGTTTTCCCATACAAACTTCCAGTGACTTTGACCCTGGGGCCTCAGAACCAAAAGTTCTCGCCCTTGACCCAAAGAGTATTGATACATAAAAGTTGGTGATCTTAGGTAAAGTTGGTTGTTGGACAAGGTTTTTCCTCATGATTTTTCTTTTGACTTTAACCTTTAACACAGGGACCTAAAACCAAAGGGGCATATGCTAGACATTGAGGCTACCCTTAAATAAGATTTGGAAAACCTACAATGTAGGTACAATTATTATTGAGTTACTGTCCGGAAAATGTTTCAATATGAATTAAGTCCCTGTGACCTTGACTTTTGTCCCTGGGGTTTCCAAATCAAAAGAGAACATCAAATACCAAAGAGCTATCAACACATTACATCTTGACAAATGGGCTGATCCACATAAAATTTGGTTAACCTAGGTACAATCATTGTTTAGTTATTGTCCGAACAAGGATTGTCCAAATGATGCCCATGTGACCTAGATCTTTGACCCAGTTTTGACCCAAAACCAATTGGGAACATCCTAAACACATGGGCTACCCTCACATAAAATTTGGTGAACTAAATTCATTTTACTTATTAAATATAGCATTATTTCCATGGTCTGCCATTTTGACTTTGTTAACATATTGATTGAACATTTGAAGTCTCTGCTTGGTAATTTGATATCTTCTGGATGATGGTTTAAACTTGACCCAGGGGCCGCAAAATCAATAGGGAACATCCTTGACACATGGGCTACTCTCACATGAAATTTGGTGAACTTAAGTGCAGTCATTGTTGATTTACTACACATACAATGTTTTTCAATATGATGCCCCTGTGACCTTGACCTTTGACCCAGGGGCCCTAAAACCAATAGGACATAACCATGACACATGGGCTACTCTCCTAAAAACATTTAGTGAACCTAGGTACATTGGTTGTTCAGTTATTGTCTGGACAAGGTTTTTCCATATGATGCCTCTGTGACCTTGACCTTTGGATCTGGGGCCCCAAAACCTATCGGGAACATCCTTAACACAAGGGCTACATTCACATAAAATTTAATGAACCTAGGTACAGTCCTTGTTGAGTTATTGTCCAAACAAGGTTTTTCAATATGATGCCTCTGTGGCCTTGACCTTTGACCCAGGAGCCCCAAAACCAAAAGGGCATATCCTTGACACAAGGGCTACCCTCACATAGACTTTAATGAACCTAGGTAAATTGGTGGTTCAGTTATTGCCTGGACAAAAGTTTCATTGTTTGCCATTTTGACTTTATAAACATATTGATAGAACATATGAAGTCACTGCTTGGTAATTTGATATCTTCTGGTTGAAGGTTTACACTTGACCCTGTTTCCCCAAAACTGAAAAGGCACATCCTTGACACATGGTCTACTGTCACATGAAATTAGGTGAACTTAGGTACAGTCATTGTTGAGTAATTACCCAGACAATGTTTTTCAATGTGATGCCCCTGTGACCTTGACCTTTGACAAAGGCGCCCCAAAACCAATAGGGCATAACCTTGACACACGGGCTACTTTCATATAAAATTTAGTGAACCTAGGTACATTGGTTGTTCAGTTATTGTCTGGACAAGGTTTTTCCATATGATGCCTCCGTGACCTTGACCTTTGGGTCTGGGGCCCAAAAACCTATTGGGAACATCCTTGACAAAAGGGCTACCTTCACATAAAATTTTGTGAATCTAGGTACAGTAGTTGATGAGTTATTGCCCAAACAAGGATTTTCAATATGATGCCCCTGTGACCTTGACCTTTGACCCAGGAGCCCCAAAACCAATAGGGCATAACCTTTACCCAAGGGCTACCCTCACATAAAATTTGGAGAACCTAGGTACATTGGTGGTTCAGTTATTGTCTGGACAAGTGTTTCATTGTTTGCCGTTTTGACTTTATAAACATATTGATAGAACATTTGAAGTCACAGCTTGGTAATTTGATATCTTCTGGTTTAAGATTTAAACTTAACCCTGTTTTCCCAAAACTGATAAGGTACATCCTTGACACATGGGCTATTCTCACATGAAATTTGGTGAACTTTGGTACAATCATTGTTGAGAAATTATCCAGACAATGTTTTTCAATATGATGCCCCTGTGACCTTGACCTTTGACCAAGGTGCCCCAAAACCAATAGGGCATAACCTTGACACATGGGCTACTTTCACGCCAAATTTAGTGAACCTAGGTACATTGGTTGTTCAGTTATTGTCTGGACAAGGTTTTTCCATATGATCCCTCTGTGACCTTGACCTTTGGGTCTGGGGCCCAAAAACCTATTGGGAACATCCTTGACACAAGGGCTACCTTCATATAAAATTTTGTGAACCTAGGTACAGTAGTTGATGAGTTATTGTCCAAACAAGGATTTTCAATATGATGCCTCTGTGACCTTGACCTTTGACCCAGGAACCCCAAAACCAATAGGGCATAACCTTTACCTGAGGGCTACCCTCACATAAAATTTGGAGAACCTAGGTACATTGGTGGTTCAGTTATTGTCTGGACAAGTGTTTCATTGTTTGCCGTTTTGACTTTATAAACATATTGATAGAACATTTGAAGTCACAGCTTGGTAATTTGATATCTTCTGGTTTAAGATTTAAACTTAACCCTGTTTTCCCAAAACTGATAAGGTACATCCTTGACACATGGGCTACTCTCACATGAAATTTGGTGAACCTAGGTACAGTCATTAGTGAGTTATTACCCGGACAATGTTTTTCAATTTGATGCCACTGTGACCTTGACCTTTGACCCAGGGGCCCCAAAATCAATAGTGCATATCCTTGACACATGGGCTACTCTCACATGAAATTTGGTGAGCCTAGGTACATTGGTGTTTCATTTATTGTCCGGACAAAGTTTTTCCATATAATGCCCCTGTGACCTTGACCTTTGAACCTGGGGCCCCATAAACCTATAGGGCGCATCTTTGACACATGGGCTACTCTTACATAAAATTTGGTGAACCTAGGTACAGGCGTTGTTGAGTTATGGTCCGGACAAGGTTTTTCAATTTGATGTCCCTGTGACCTTGACCTTTGACCCAGGGGCCCCCAAAACCGATTGGGAACATCCTTGACACATGGGCTTCTCTCACATAAAATTTGGTGATCCTAGGTAGATTGGTTGTTAAGTTATTGTCAGGACAAGTTTTTTACCCATATGATGCCACTGTGACCTTGACCTTTGACGCAGGGGCCCCAAAACCGATAGGGAACATCTTTGACACATGGGCTACTCTTACATTAAATTTGGTGAACTTAGGTACATTGGTGGTTCAGATATTGTCCGGACAAGTTTTACCTATTTTAAGTCCCAGTGACCTTGACCTTTAACCCTGGGGTCTCAAAATCAATAGGGAACCTCCTCCACCCAAGGGCTATCAACACATAAAATTTGAGGAACCTAGGTTCAAACTTTCTTGAGTTATCATCCGGACAAGCAATTGTCCACGGACGGACAGACGGACAGACGGACAGACGGACAACAGCATAACATAATACGACCGTTTTTTCAAAACGGGCGTATAAAAATTGGAGTTCAACAAGACGTACAGATAAAAAAGGGACATTAGTCAGTTATTTCCCCTTGTATACTCTTCAAATAGGTTGGTCCAATCAGTTGGCTTACTTGGATTTTACCCTTATTTTTTAATGTTAATTTGCCACAATTTTAAGTAACTTTTTTGTAAATCATTTATATTTGTTTGAAAATCAAGCTAAGTATTGTTAGGGTAAAGCACTATCTAAATTTCATCAATCTACTTAATATTTTAATTAACAAGAAAGATATTAGATGAAATATTTTATTATTCTTTCAAAGGACTTCAATGATAAAATCAGAGGATTCCAACTGATAGGACCTACTTTACCAGTTGGATTGCTTCAGATTTTATCAAGGAAAGATAACTGACAACAGTCCCTCATTTGGATAGCACTGTATGGGAAATGTGAGCTTTTAGAAGACTGATTGTATCTAGATAACAACACTTATACCTAGGGCTGTCACGATATACCAGTATATTGCTATAATCAGCTTTGGAAATACATACCGCCATACGAATTTAATGTACTGGTTGTTAGCGATATTCTTTATTTTCATTGAAAATTCTTCCCTTCACATAATGAAAGAAGCGATACTGAGGTACGTATACGGTGCTAGCGCATCGCAATATACCGCGGTATGCTTCAGGCGTATGGTGACGGCCCTACTTATAACTTACCACTGTGTACAGTTTCATCAATTAACCAAGATCTAAATTCTTCCTTAAATTGATTAATCTCATAAATCTTTTTACTTCCAGTATTAAATAAATACAAACATTTCTTTCCTGAAACAAATCACAAAATAAATCATACATACATACATTGTACTAACAAGATTCATCAATATTTTATGATTTGGTTTGGTAGCATGTAAACGGTACTAAACCTAACTTGTGTTACATGCACAGAGTCATTGGTAATCTACATTGTATGTGGTCATCTAATCTTCGTAAACAGATATCCTGAAGAGCGTTGTCGTACAGGATATCTAAGATTTCAATGGAGGGTCATGTCGAGATGACCTTTATGACAAGAGTCCAACGTTCTATGTTCTTACTGTAAAAGCAGCAATTAGATGATGTGAATAGCCGCAACAGAGCTGCTTAACCAATGTCCTCCCAAGGCCATGTCTCAGGTCAAGATATAGAGGGTCACAGACATAGAAAAGAGTCACGTAATAAATATTTATGCATGTACATATATATCACATACATTTATATAAATACAACTTATGCAGTCTGACTGTGGATGTCGGTTTTTCATTCAGAACATCAGAGCATTGGACCTACACAGTTAATCAATGGATTATGAGGTTAATAGATTAGTTGAATGGGTGGCCACATGGATTACTGTTTACTTAGACGGTGCATGTTACACTTGGAAGGACTGGTGACCTTGAGATTGCTACAACAAACAAAATATCAACTATATTTAAATTTGCAACATAGAAAGTGTCAGCGGAACATTACATTATATCTGGATGAAAGCAACATCAGACCCCATGTAAATAATAAAAAATACTTGCCCGTTCTGGGATGTTTCAATCCAAATACAAGAAATTGACTGTCAACATTGGGATCATACTTAATTGCTTCATCTGTAATAAACCAATGTATAATAGTAAAACACGATAAAACAGAACAACTTAAAATAAGAGACTGAATTTTGAGGGATTTGAAATTCAAGCTAACTATTTTTAGGATAAAGAAATATCTTAATTTCATCACTTTTGCTAATATCTTTATAAACAAGAAAGATATTAGATGGAATATTTTGTTATCCTTACATAGGAATTCAATGATAAATTCCGAGAATTCCAACTGTAAGGACCTACTTACCAATTGGATTGCTTCAGATTTTATCAGGGAATGATAACTGACTAAAGTCCCTTATACACTTCGTATAAGAGTATGTGACACTTGAAAGATAATTTGTCAAACACTATATATTGCGGTATGGCAACATCAGGTTAGTTAATTATCAATATAAAAACTAATTAGCATGTTTAATGACAGCTGGTTAACTGTTAAGTCCCAATGGTAAATATGATATGGAATATATTCAATTAATGTTTCAAATTAGAAACACATCCATAAAATATGAAACTCTTGTCACTCAAGCCTTGCCTCTCATCTTAGTCTAGATTTATGACACATCCTTGATATAGGTGGATCTAGCAGGGGGGGTCCGGACCCCCCAGGAATTTACAAAATGCACCTGTCCATAAGTGTATTTCTTTACTGCAAGTCATTTTTTATAAGCATGAAGCAATTTATCTCGTTGCTTAACATAGATTTAATGGTTATAAATGTAGTTTTTATTATTAATAATATGCAAAAAAAGTTCTGATTCCCCCCCCCTAGAAAAATTCTGGATCCGCCCCTAAATCCTGAAAAGCAGTGGCTAAAGTTACTGACATGGCACCATAACTCTAGTCTCTAGCCTCAGTGTAGTTATGCCTCCAGGAGTGAATCTTGGCCTCTTGTTAATGTACATGGTTTGCAATCAAAACAACTGGCAGCTTAGTACTACTTAAAAAAAAGAACTAAAACTATAGTTAAAACAGAAAGTCAACACATGCAACAAGATGAACTTGATGAATGAAGAACACAATTTTGCCCCCCCCCCCCCCCCTGGGACCCTCATAACCCACCCACAATAAAAAGGTTATTGACCATTGATCATGAAAATCCATTGCGACACATCTTTACAAGCTTGTATCTTTGTTGATGTTGAATCAACTTCCTCTGTCTCCTCGTCACTGTCACTGGCTTTATTCTTTCTTGTCTTTGGCATTTTTATCAAAATATTCGCGCGAATAATTACGGTGTTCACTTTATTTTCACCACGTGAGAATTATGTAGGGTAAAAGACCCGGACATGCCCGTATTGTACTGTGGTTTATAATGTATAATTATGACAGATACATGTGTAAATCTATCTTATGACCGCTTCTATTTAAATTATCAAATTAATCTGTACATAAAGATATCGCTGAAAAGCTTTTGAAGTTATATCTTTGCAATTTAAACCTATGATTAATAAATATCCCGTGTTAAACGGACCGAATGGTTGGTTTTTAAACAATCAAATTTATGTGTAGTGATATTTTGTATAAAATTACTTTAAATGTGACAAAAACAATTCAAATTATTTCCGATAGCTTAATTATTTAAAATAATGTATACTTACCATTTAGTTAACGTTTTTTTACGATGTAGCCAATTCCTATCTCTGTAACTACTAATTTACAAAGAACTATTTTTTGTTGGCCTAATATCCGGCTGGGTGTTGTTAGGTCAATTTATTGATTATCAAATGTCATCGACGAAAGAACATCATCGTCTCTAATTCTGACCGTAAAATCGTTTAGAATTCCGTTGGGATAATATATTCATAATAACAAGGTACGGCAAATTTATAAATACTCCCAATAATAAGCAAACGATGATTGATCATTGTTTTATAACGAATTTGCATCCGGACTAATTCCGGTTACACGATTTAAGACAGTTAACAAAGGGAAGCTGCTCACCCCGGGTGTCTTGAAGAAGCTATTACTTTACACAGAGTGCTTCTTTATCTCTTATGTTGGAAGAGAAATAATTTCCTATTGTACTTTTTTGTTTTAAATCAACCGAAAGACGTTTATTATATAGTTGTAAGTAATTTGTGTAAACCCAGTGCAATTTCTAAAGCATTGACAATGCTATCAATTTCAAATTAATAGGTAGAGTGACGTTACCTATGCTATGTCACTTTTGATTTTGGTTAATTTTTTTTATTATTCAACTGAAGTTTCTATGGTAAAAGCATCTTTATGT
Organism: Mactra quadrangularis; assembly: GCA_025267735.1. Lineage (NCBI taxonomy): Eukaryota > Metazoa > Mollusca > Bivalvia > Venerida > Mactridae > Mactra > Mactra quadrangularis. Next base: position 36,677,422 of record CM046293.1, read on the forward strand.
TTGCCAACTTCTGTTTCAAAAAAAACAAAAAACAAGCGTCTCAAGAACATGGATGTACAGTTGGATAAAATCTGCACCATAAGTAAAACAAGGCATGTTGAGAAAAAATCAGACCTGTACTCGGTCACCATGTTTTTAAGTCAATCAAAATTTTGTTGACAGGTTAATAAATAATTGATGATATTTCTTGAATTATTTTACTAATTATTAGCCAATAAGATGGTGCTGTTCAAACTAGATTTTCTAGCGATAACAGCAGGTGCTATCCGCATATTTTGTCTGCAAAAACAACAAAGTGTTTAGACAGGGCTTTTTCAGCCTATCTCACAGGGCCGATATTCGGCCCCGTTCCCAATGCCAAATAACGACCATTTTTCCCAATTTCAAGAAAAAAATTCCCAATCTCGTTGAATAATTCCCCTTTGAATAAGATGCCTTTGGACTTAACAAAAGAAATCACGAGATTTCAACTTTCGCGGATCGTTTGTTTACTTTTGATCGGTGACCCGTGAAATCCGCTGTCCGTGAAAATCATATAAGTGAAATTTATCAAACTTCCCGCAGCGGTTATCTCCCTTTAGCACATAGCATTTTCCCCTCGTCCAATCAGCTGTCGAGGATTGTTGATAGTAGACATGTACTATATTGTATAGTATGGCGTTTAAAGACACAACTTATTCTAAATTTAGACACCTGTCTTGCATGCTTTTCGTGGTTTATAGATATGACAGTAGAATTTCAGTATGTTACGGTGAATGAACACAATTACTGAGGCCCTGCAATGAGTGTATGAACCTAGTTCAAATGCTGTGTTGGTATCTTTGTATTGAACAGCAAAAATAATTAATAAAAATTAATATGTCCCTAATTGACATCGTTCTTTGCCGTTTCGTGTTCGAGTTATCAAAACTTTGATACAGCTTAAGTGATTAAGTGTGCCAACATAGACAGTGAGACATTGGATGCCAACGCCTGAGTGATAGTAATCGGCTGTTCTGTTTTACCGAGTTATATTTTCGCCACTTGTAACCCATAAAATGGAGGGTTTGGTAGCCAAGTTTGGCACTGTGTAAGTACGCACTCAAAAATATATATCATAATAAAATTATGTCTGACCGTTGACCAGATAACAAAATTGTCGTTTGCTCAATTAAATGATGTCTGATAAATTTAATTTTATTTCTTTTGATATGGTTTTCATTTTGACTTCATGTCAAACAGTTAAGAACCCGATGTAGAGTTACCTGTTTTCCGAATAATAGCATGAAATTAAGTAAGAAACAATTTACTTACGTAATTCTGCAAGACATTCATTAATACAGTACATAATACAGTAGTAACAATATTAATATATCTATGCGGGGGCCTCAATTTATATCACATGCCAGCAAGCACGAGAAAGTCATGAAACATGTGATACTTGAAATTTTCACCTCTAATATGATGTAACCACTGTACTACAATTTTCTTTTGATGTCCAGGATTTATAAGTTGTGTCTTTAAAATGACCTACTTATAGCGTCTTGAACTTGGGGAAAATGCTGTGCTAAGCCAGTTAGATTATGTTTTCATTTTACTATAAGGTTCAGTGCTCGGGGCTCCGCCCCTCGCACTAAACCTTATAGTAAAATGAAAACATAATCTAACTAATACTTATCAAATCAATAACAAGTAGCAAAGCGTGACGTAAGCACTGTAAGGAGTTTGGAAATTTATTCGCCGCACTGCGGGTTATTCAGCGTAAAATAACAGTTAAAACTAACAATTTTGTGACTTTGTCATCAATTCTATTGTTTGAAACGAAATCACGCGAACCATTACGATGTATTGTCATATATTTTCGCGACCACCGCAAGATCGCAAATTCGTTTGAAACATTTTTGATCCGCGTTTGTTATAAAATAAATATTTGTTTATATTTTTCATCTTGATTAAACGATAGTTGCCTCAGGGAGCGACACAAACAAAAATTTGATTCTGTTTTCGTGCGTGTGCTCTCAAAATAAACCCTAAATAACAGTGATTTTCTTCTTTGTCAACAACATCTTAACTGGTTTAGTTTTAAGAATTTTCGTCTGACATATCTGCTTGTATTTTAAAACAAACAGTTACAAAATTATTTGATTTAACACCAATACACCTTGGCAGAACCCATTGTGAAGTGTAGTTCAATACTGTAACTTTCATTGGTTACCAACTTACCAGGGATGCACAAAAATGTTTTTGATAATTCAAGGTCTCAGACATATTTCATTATGTTTGAAAATAAAAATAACTTATCATTTTTTCCATATTATTTTACTTGTAAAGAGAGCATGGAATTTAAGTAATAAGAAAGTAATAAAGTACAATCAAAATAAGAATCATAAAAATAATGGATACATGAGAATTTGCAATGAATACTTTACTGAATTGTCAGAATAAACTCTTGAATGGCACTGCAACACCTTCAGAGACACCAAATCAATTTTTTATGCATACTGTATAAAGATTTATTGCAGAAAAATTAAATTATGAAATTTCCAAATTGGTTTGAATTGTCGATGTTTTTTCCCAAATCTGACTATTTACCGCGTTAAAAATTCCCAATTTGGGCAGGGCCTTTTTCCCAAAACCCCCTGAAAAAGCCCTGTTAGATGATCATGATTTGGGTTTTTCTACGAACTTTAACTGATAGCCTTGAAGATAGATACAAATCGCTAGGTTTCCAGCATTGGTAGTGACTGAGCATAGGTAGTGACTGAGCATAGGTAGTGACTGAGCATAGGTAGTTGACGTATTAGTTATTAGTATTTATAATTTTAAATCATGCATCAAGAAATCACAGATTTTCTAGTGATCAAAATTTGGAAGTTTCGATTGACTCCATTCCTTCTCTAAATACCTTTTGTTTATGATATGTAACTATTAATGTTGCATATTTGACAAATTTTAAGTTACAGGAATCCTAACCCCCAAGACCAAGACAAGGGTTAAGGTTCTGTAACTCTATTCACTGCCTTCATGAAAATGTTTCATTTTTTTTTACTGTCCCAAACCAGTTGAAATTTTCAGCATATGTTACCCAAAAAAATTCATGGTCTGATCTGAGATTCCAGCCCACAACCTCTCGAGTCATAAGCCTACACTCCCCATGTCGCCATAAAAGCTAGCATGAAGACAAGGGAGTACAAGGGGCATAGCATATATCTTTTACATTTTCTTCTATGAATATTTAAATCTTGAATGTCTGTGAAACAATAGAATTATAGATGTGAGGATGAAATCCAGGGCCAACAAAAAATCAAATCCCTATTGTCTGTGTTGTCACTAGGCAGGTACAGACAAGTTGATTTTTCAAAAATTTTATTCTATAATATTCATATGGACGAGTAACTAAACTTACTTTACCAGTTCGCACATACTGGCAAATACGATTGGATTTTGAAAATTGCGAGTCACTTTTATTCTAACTCGCAAACTTTCGTGAGATGAAATCTACGCAAAAATATTACTGTCTAAACTGATGAGGCTCAAGTCAGCATTGAAACGGCCAGATAGATCGATAGTATTAATTAAAAATTCACTGAAAAACATGTATGTTTATTCCACAATAACACCCTTGTTCTAACCCATAGTTAAATATAGTGCTTTTTTGTTTTTATATTGCATACATGAATAGTAACTATGTATGCTATTAAAATTATGAGAGAAAAAATTGCAATTGTTTTTTTTGCATTGAATTGAAATAAAATCAACTTGCAAAAATTTGCAAGTTCAATTTTTTGTTAAATTCGAGCCCTGTATACTCTAGTATAAAACGGTAGTATTTTTATTTCTCTGTAGCTTAGGAAGTCATTCTCTATAACCACTAACTATCTTGTACTAAATTTTGATGAAATAGCAGGGCTCGACATTAAGGCGCAGCCGACAGACATTCACTGGTTCAAGTTAGGTCCGGTCTGGTGGAGTTATCTCGTAGGTAGCCCGACCGGGCTACTAAATTTTGATCAAAACTTTAATTACCACAAAAAATCGATCCGATTTCAGTTAACCAATCTCAAATTTAAGGCTACAAAAACTTGTTAACGCTTTACTTACGAGCATCCTAATGCATTTGAAGTAATCTGGTGCGTATGTGCGTGTTAAATCGAGCCGTCTTGAAGCGTACTAGTCCGGGGATTTCCTTACACACGTTCGATAAAATACGTAAATTCGGTGAAAGTAGGGGTTTTTTTTCTTCAGAAAAATATGAACGGCAAGATTAAAGTTTAATTTTTCTCGAAATAAAATGATAAATTAGCAGGCGTCAAAATATATTTTAATAAAGAACATTCAATATCCCGCGATCCCCGATATTTTTTATTACCGGCCATTTTTAGTGTACTAAGTCAACAAAAAAATTGGGTCACGCTTGTTTGAAGTTTTAATTCTACATGAAATTAACAATTAAATTAAAGTGGACTCTTTGATAACACAATGCGACATTGCAATTATGGCATTGTTACGCTATAAAACATCGACTAAGTGTTAAAAATACCTACACACATCTTATCTTAAATTGTTTACATCAATATCCATTTAATATTGCCAACGCACGCTCATCGCCAAACAAAGGATTAATATTGATTTAATTGCTGCAAACAAATGTAGACTCCCCGGGGTACATGACATTGAGTTACGTACATTAAGGTAAAGAAATTAATATGACATACACCCATATACACATAGCATAATTATACTAACACGATCAACTTATTTTGGAAAATAAAGACTGTCGGCAATGTAATGTTATAGCTGATTATGCGACACATTTGCTCGGCGATTGTAACTATGCACATCTATTTATAACTTTCACGGCGTTTTAAAAGATAGTTTTATTTTTAACAAAAAATGAAAAATGACTTGTCCGGACCTTGGAAAATGTACGACTCGGAAAAATCGGATAGTTGATTTCGTAACCCCCGATATTTTATTGAAGAAATCAAAATATACATTCATTTTAAATTTTTTATTAGGTTCTACATGCATATTTAGCATACTTATGCATGGTAGTAATATTTTACCACAATAATTACTATGACTGCTATGAAATGAGACGTATTGTCAATTTAGACGGTAATAATTGAGACAGGAAAAATTGGAATGGTCAGGGCAAGGACCCTATAAATAAGGTCCTTGGTCAGGGCTAGTGAAAAATTGGTCAGGGCTAGTGGATTTGGGCATTTACTAGCCCGACTGGGCTAGTAAAAAAATAAGTTAATGTAGAGGCCTGAATAGTTTCAAAATTTCTCTTTAGCACAACATATTTGAAGAAAATAAGAGCTTGTATTGTAATTTAATGTTAATATATACATCATTGTATGTTCAACTTCTGGACATTTCATTCTTTCAAAATTAAATGTAGAACAAAGAGGAAAAGTAGGACAATAATGTCATGTGACATTTGAAGGTCATTGTCAATGAGCTGATAAACTACATTTGTTATTAGGTCAGTTGAATACATCACACTAATCATGCTTTCAACATTTTATTTCCTTATGAGTGTTAGCCTTGATTTTTTATGTCATATTTATTTATATAAATATGTGTGAAAAATTTTCCTTAATATCAAATTACTTTATACATGTTGAATAAATTCTTATTTCACACTTAAAATTTACCGCATTTTTCAAAGAAATTATGCTATAAATTAACCACAAACTCATAAACTATTCTTGAAACATTATGTAATAAATCAACGTTTTGTTTCAAAACCTACAATAATGAAAAAGTTGCAATGTAGCAATATAACTGAATATTTTTCTTAAGTACATCACAGGTGATTTAAAATAATAATAAAAACATGTTTTTATACCAATTAAAAAAAAAATATTACTATTACATAGATATATAAATATCATAATATAGAGCGGGGGTGGCTGAGTGGTTACAATGCTGGACTGGTATTCATTGGATAGCCAGTTCTGCGTTGTTTCGAATCCCATCCAAAACCTACCCGATTGTTTGATTGAGCAAGAAACTATCCTATTTGCTCAGTACTGGGGGATCAGGAAACAGACTTGAAAGTAATTCATCTTAGTTGTAATAACTTGTTTCACAATCAAGCTAAATTAGTTTGATAATGATATAATATAGTGTACTACATACAAAAAAAAACAATTTAATTTTTTGGGGGAAAGATAGGTAGAATTTATTTTACGTGCTACATGCATATGATAATTATAAGTCTAGTGGGAGAAAGCAGCAAAAAAACAAATGCTTGTTAGCGTTATTATTTGTTGTAGATCACATGACTATTATATAGTATAGACCCTGTCACCCGATCTAAGCTAGCTGCTAAAACCAAAACTTGAGTTGTCTAGAGCAGCTGTACAGGAATTAATTGCACTGACTGATTTACGAGTACAAATTGTATGTTGACCTAATGCTTAGTTTAGTTCATTCTTTGTATAACTGTTATTGATTAGTACCAGGAATTGCTATAATTGTGTTAACATACTATGAAACAATTTGTTTAAATGCTTAATGTATTCTGGTTTGTTTAGAATTGGATGATTGATGTATTTGATAGTAATATAGGTCTAAGCATGGTTCTACTATAGGTAAGTGGTCAAAGCATAGTTCTAAATGGTCGGTTAATGATTTGTTCTATAGACTTATTTGTATTTAAACTTTGAACTATGATAGTGTATCAAGTTAGTTTTATACTTTGATCTTATTCTGTATTAAATTTCTAATTTTGTTGGATTGGCCCAGACTCTTTGCAGTCTGTAAAAAATTATTTAAAAAGATTGAGCTGCCTGGCTAGCTCAGCCGGTTGTGCACAAGCCTACTGATCCAGGGGTAGAAGGTCTGATTCCCCAGCTGGGCATACTTTAGTGGAGCTTGTCTTGAAATACTTTTTACAGCCATTTTCCCTCCTACCACTGATTCTGTTAACTCATGTAGGGCAGTTGTTATTCACTGAAGGAAGAATGTGCTTAGAAACTAGTTAACAGCTATATCAACAGATTAAACCTTTCCAGGAACTGTTAATTAAGGTTAACTGCCGATATATGACCAATATGTTGCTATGGACAGCGTTTAACAACAACAAATTAAATACATGTATGTCAAATTTGACTTGGGCTAGTTTGTCAAAATATTCTATGTTCAGCTGTGATGTTTATGCAATATAGTTATATTATAATCAGGTCGGTAAAAATCTACTTGCTTGCTTGGAGATGGGAGTAAAACTTTGTGCTATTGCGATTTAAGTCATTCCGAAGCTTGCGTTAGAACACAGGTGGCATAACTATCTACTCAGACTAAACATCAAAACTTTAGTTGAGAGCAGATGGATAATTTGTGCTGTCAGACTTGTTAAGCTTTGTATAAATGTATTCTAAATTATAGATACTTTGTATGATATTCAATTTACTGTTAACTATTGAGATAGTTGATTTGTCCCGGGAATAAAATTGTTATGATATTGATAAGGTTTATTGGTTTTTCTTCCTCTAGAAATAACATAGGAATTTATTTAGACCGTCATCGGGAATCGCGATATAGATGTATAACTGATTCTTGACAGACAATTTGAAATTGATTCGTGATTTGGAATATCGATACAATGTAGCATTTTATAAAGCTATAAACAATAGGATGTTTTTTATATTGTTAAGTATCAAAAACAAGAAAATACAGTTTGCTATAGTTTGTTAAACAGTTTGATGTCTGAAACATCTTCAAACATCATACATAACATCATGAGGGCATAATATAGTACATATATATATACTGGAGTTCTAGACTAGAGGCTTCTATTACACTCTTTGTCTGACTCGATATATATCGATATATCACTGATACTTGCCTTTCAATTATTTTATTCATCGATACTAAATTTTCTATCAATGACAGCCCTAGAATTTATGTGACCAGCCTGAATTAAAGACTGGTGAATGCTTGACTGAACCTAACAAAAATGAGTTTAAGCAGTTTCCTATTAAGGCATATGAATAATTAATAAAACATTTTTAATACTTTATCGATTACATAATGATCTTTAGCAAATGATAATAATATATACATTCATTTGGGACTTAGTATGATAGTGATAAAATTCCTTTTGAAAACATTTTTAAGTGCTGGAAACTTATGCTGAACAGCTAGCTCAGTTGGTAGCACACAAGAATACGGATAGAGGAGTTGTGGGTTCTTTCCCCGTTTTTTTTGTGTACCATTCTTCCTCCTACCACTATTTCTAAATCATGTAGGACAGTTTTCAGTCACTGACAGAAGTATGCACTTAGTTACTGGTTAACAGCTAAATCCAATCAAAGTATTGAAAGACTTTTGTGCACATTGAAACCTAACAAATCCATACTAATGATTACTCCTTACACATAACAGACCTTTTTTTCCTTATATAACAGGGGCCGTTAACAGGCGCCATCTTCTCTTGAAATTTCTTTAAAATCATGAAGTTTTCCCCAAATTTGGAGTTTACCTTGGATATTTTGTTCCCCTTTCTATGAAATTGCGATAAAATTTCCCAAAATGTTCTACATATAAAAAGGCCCCAGGCCCCTTCCCCGAGTACTGAAAAAACGCTCTGCATAAGATTCAAGTATGGATTGAGCAGGGCAAAAAAGTGTGGGTGAAGTGTTTATTCTACCCTGTATTACTGGCAAATATTGTAAAGATTTTATTTTCCTCTTCTTGCCATACAAAATCTTGAAGTACATTTTTCCCTGTACACTTTGTACATAAAATTCCGTTGGTTCATTAGTGCAGTTAAATATGATAAAATTCTGTAAAACAACTTAAACTTCAAGTAATACAATGAATGACTGCAGTATTATTACATTAAGCAGATGAGTCAGGGAACGGAACTACTTTTATCGCCTAGAAATTTACTGTGTAGTTAATCAGAGACACATGTATGATGTGTCACTCCGCAGGTTAAACAGGTCAGGCATTTGCATCAATTTGTGGTATAACTTTTAAAAGCCTTTCAGCAAAATTGCCGAAATTCTAAAAATTAAGCCTCTCCCGGAACATTTAATAGGTTGACTAACATATCAATAGGTAGAAACACAAAATTTGTTAAATAATGTGTTATTTTTCTAGCCTTTAAATATGTCCAATAAATTATCGCAGTAATTTGGTATTATCAGGAATTACTCCCCTATCTCGAGTACTAATCTAAAAAAAGTCTGTAAACACTTTGACAGGTACCATTATACATGGGAAATATGATATTAAAGTTATAGATACATCTAAGATGAATAAATTATTCATGAATTATAATTCATTCAGTTATAAGCAATATGAAACTATAGTTTAAATATTTTATTGTAATTTTATACCAAAACCTAGTTATTATATATACCACCGAAGTAATTAATCAATAGAACCAAGGATGGCATTGTCTGTTACCAAATGTTTAACTTCAGTTCATATAGTAGGTCATGCATATTTGTGTACTTTAAGTTTAAACACAATATGAATAAGTTGATGCACATACATCATGTACTTTGTAAATCTTATATGATGATATGTAATTAAATAAGTTTAAACTAACTAAACTTTTAAATTGTTACAGTATTTCACCCTAAGTATTGACTTTAATAAAACTGGCTGTTTTTTTATGTGCCCAGTTAGAGCATTTTATCAAGACTGAAAGTACTTGTAGTAAACAATTAATTAGGTAAGAGCTGATTATGTTGTGTTGTAATGATTAACTCTTTAAGTGGTCAGGACTTTGGTGAAAATTGGCCATGTTTCACCTGAAAGCACAGGCTGGTAGGAGCAGGGGCCGCGGCTGAGCTGCTCCAATATTTTAGCAAGCAGCGGCAAGCAGACTACAAGTTAATTTTTCATGACACATATTGAACATCTTAAAGTCTCGTTATAATACACAGATTTGTTCTTAAACAGAGGGTACTGAAAGAGCTGGAAATCGAGTTTCAGAGGCTTACATTCTGAAAAAAATTCCGACAGGCGGGTTCCCACCACATCTGCCGCCCAAATATTTAGATCCATCCTATGCCTGAAGCAATACGGCTATTTCATTACTCTTTGATTGACAGATATGCAACTTAGCAAAATTATTCCCTGGATGATTGTCCTGCACATTAGACAATATGAACCACAAACCCATTTGCCATGGCAATGTACAATCATTGCTCTTTTTAAACCCAAATTTTGCATTTCTTTTTGTTGTATACTTTCCAAAAATCTAAAGTGTTAAAACTTGTCAAAGACAGAGAAATATGTAATCTTTTCATCATTTTCTGGAGACAGGCCATGGCGTAGTGGTTAGCATGTCTGACTTCTAATCCGGTGATCGCGGGTTTGAGCCCAGTTGCAGTAGGTCATACCCTACACATGAGTTGTCGGCCTCGTGGAAGGGTAAGTTAGTACTGGTGATAGAAAAGTGTCCAGGAAGAGTAGTAGGAAGAGCTGGCCATCGTATATATGACCTAAATATATGTTTGATTAGACGTTAAAAAAAAAAAGAAAAAATTACATTTTCTGCCTTCAATGACTCAGTCTTTCTTTTAATGTTAAGTTTGAAGAAAGTGATTTATTTCAGCATTAATTGTGAAGTAGGAAGTACTGATCTGTCTTCTTATCTGACTAGGAAGTTACATTATACATATTTTGTTCATTGAACTTAATTTTGTATTGGTGCAGTGAAGTTCCTGTTTGATTTTGTTTAAGGTAAAATTCCCCATATTCATGTACATTTGACATTCTGTAATTTTTAGCTTGACTGTTCAGAGAATAGTGGGGCTATCTTACTCAGTTGTGCGTCGGCGGTGGCGCCAGCATCACACTTCTTGGTCAAGTTTTAAGGTGCAACATTTCATATCTTTGAAACTACTGAAGGGACTTAGTTGAAACTTCACACATGTCCACAGGGTTACCATTGGAGGTCAAATACCAAGTTGCATAACTTTAGCATGAATTTTGACTGGTTGGCTAGCTCAGTCGGTAGCACGCAAGTTTGATTCTCGGGGCATAATTTCATGGAGCTTGGTCATGAAATTATTTCTACGGCCATTCTCCCTCCTACCAATGATTCTTAATTATGTAGGGCAGTTTTCAGTCACTGACAAAAGTATGTGCTTAGTAGCTGGTTAACAGCTAAATCCAGATATTTAGCCTTTCCAGGAACAGTTAGTAGGTTGACTGACCGTCATTATATGACTTATACAATGTGTTGCTACGACAATAAACCCAACAAAAACAAACAAACAAAACTTCTGAGTTGTGTATAACAGTTTTGACATTAGATATATGAAACAGTGTCATTTGTTGCTCTCTGGACACAGTAAACTTTGTATTCTCATTGTGCATAAGTTGTGCAAAATATTAATAAAGCAAGGCTTTGTTTGAGTAATTAAAGATGACAAAAGCATTATCAGTCAATTTGACCTAGTAAAAACAATTACCACTACATTAATTTAATTAGACTGATAAATATGTATTTGTACATTGAACTGTTGTACTATGATAAAGTTGATTATAATATGGTCCGACAAAATTAATCTGAGCTTGACCTTTATGCAAGAGTACATTAAACTCAGTATTTGTATTCTATTTTTGTTTTGGGTTGTAAATTGCGTTTGATGGTAAGCTTTTGGCAAAATACACACATTGAACAGTTCAGGGCTGGCGAAATCAAACGTTGGTATTGGCCGTGTTGTCTCAAGGCAACTACGGACAAGTGGATTTTTCAAAATAAGTATTCTATAATGTTCATACGGACAAGTAACTTTACCAGTTGGCAAGAAAGGACAAGTAAACAATTTTAAGATTATGCCAGCTCTGCAGTTAATTTTGTTTTGATAAGAATAAGCACTTTAAAATAGTGCCACAATATTGCCACTTAAGTGTTCCTCCATGAACAAATGTGTTCAAAAGTAAAAGTACAATAACATGCCACTTTTACAAAATTGATTTATATTCACGCGGGCTGTTATTTACCTGTGTACAATCATATTCACGCATATGGAAACTCACGATTAAGTGTAAGTGAAACAAGTAATTATTATAATAAGATAATTCAAGCTCAGGTTAATATTGTCGCACTATACTTGAATTTTGGACTTTGATTTATATATATCTTGTTTTGTTATAGCTCATTTAGGATAACATAAACATTGTTTACTTAAAATATTGTTCGGGTTTGTCTACAGTTATCCTGAACGACCTATAAACTGCTTGAACTACAAGAATACCTAGGAGAAGGCGAGGTCAAAATATTGCTTTGCGGCCAGGAATGGTGGTTGTAATGGGCTGTTAATTTTACTATATTTGTGATCAAATATGATAGCCTAAATTCTGAACCATTTCTGTTTTTTTTACTTAAAGTGACTGTTGGAGCATTGTTCCATTGGTAGAACATGCGCTTAGGAAATGAGAGGCCCCAGGAGCATTGTTCCATTGGTAGAACATGCGCTTAGGAAATGAGAGACACCAGGAGCATTGTTCCATTGGTAGAACTTGCGCTTAGGAAATGAGAGACACCAGGAGCATTGTTCCATTGGTAGAACATGCGCTTAGGAAATGAGAGACACCAGGAGCATTGTTCCATTGGTAGAACATGCGCTTAGGAAATGAGAGACACCAGGAGCATTGTTCCATTGGTAGAACATGCGCTTAGGAAATGAGAGACACCAGGCTCAAACCCTACTAGAGGCACTTGCTTATTCCCTTGAACAAGAAATGTGTAAATTGCCACTGTGAGGGATGTCCTGCATGAAGTAGATTTCAGTGATCAGAGGTTATTGTACAAAATTGTAAAGTCAGCTGATCATGTATAAGGAAACAGACTTTAAACCGACCTTGACAATGAAAGAAGAATGCTGACATAAAACATTGTTCGTGTGTGTACTTGGTTAATTATGTACATACTTGTTATATATTGATACTTGTTATTTTCTGTGTGATACTTCCTGTATGGTATTAGATCATATAAACATTACCATATTAGAATACGTATATATAAACATGAGAAATTGTCTTAAATATTGTATTGCTGAAAATTTTCGTGGGGTTTAAATTTTCGGTTTATTCTATCAACAATAATGGCACAAATTGACCATTCCAGGTGCAATCCTTTTCATTTGAATAACAATATCAATACATTTGTTGACAAATATAAGCTTGTGCTCTTTTGTTAACACCTTGTTTGTGAGACAAAATGTAACTGTAAACCTTTGTTAAATATGCCGATAGGTAAGGTCATGTACGTGTATGTGTCTCATAAAGGTCCATTCTTAACCATGGAATATAATAATTATCTGTTTCAACTTGTAATGTATATACTTGTAATGTATTGCATCAAATGCCAAAATTCTAAACTCCCTGAATTTAAAACCCCTTAGCTTTGACAATTATGTCAATTTTTCTCCAATAATAAGGTATGTAGCAAAGTTGCTCAGTAAGGCCTTGTGGAAGGGTAGGTGAGTATTAGTTATAGACTAAGGGTCCTTGAAAGTTAGGTGCGCTGGCCACCTAAAAAACAAACCTAAGTTGTGTTAACCTGGCATTAAACCCAGTATAAAAATTTACACCCGCCCTATCATGAAATATAGATGCAGCAAAATTAAAGCACCATACTGTATGTGTTTATAGACTGATTATAATTGTCTAGGTGAATGTTGTTAGATGACACAGTTATAAATGTAATTAATTATGTAAATAACCTCAGCTGTCCTGGCCAGTCAACATTTATAACCTAATAAATATGAAATTTAACTTTGAAAGTAATTTATTATCAATTTAATGAAAGTTTTACTTGTGTTGACTGAGATACATGGACTATGATAATTCAATGATTATTATTAATTAAATGTAGTATGTACATATACTTATAAAATACAACTGGTCCCTTTTTACTACGGCCAGTAGATGGTTTTCTACCAGTGGTGCATTCTTCTACTATTCATTTTATTAATACAGGGATTTTTTCAGTATTTGAGGAAAGGGCTTGGGGCATTTCCTTATAAATAACATTTTGGGATAGTTTATCACATTTCATTGATAGGGGAACAAAAAATTCAAGGTTTGGAGAAATTTTGGGAAAATGCATCATTAGTAAAGAAATTTCAGGAGGGGAAGGCGCATGTAAATGGTCCCTGTTACATAAGGTCTCTGATAGTAAATATAGCAAGATGGAAATGCAAATTTGGCATCATAAATAATATTTGCATTTTATAGTCTTAAGTTTCATGCTTATGCAAGGTTCGTACAAACTGGAAAAAATCATGGAAAATGAGATTTTTCTGGAAAAGTCATGGAATTTTGATTTTATAGAAAAAGTCATGGAAATATCATGGAAAATTAGAAATCATCATGATAAAAGTTGTTTGTGTCATGGAAAAACATTTTTATGGCTATTTTTAATTTTTACCTTAAAAAATCAAACAAAAAACATGAATTCAATCATAAATTACATAAATCACAATTTGAAATGCTGGGTACAAACAGTTATCATCATCTGTTATGGGTACGAATCACGCTTAGGTACGAATCACTTGGGTACTAGAATGAGAATTTTTACTAGTGCACCTTTTCCGGTTGCTGTCTGCTGTAATGCGTTGTGTTTTTATTTTCCAACGTAAAAATCAACAATAATCAATCCAAAATGAGTGTAAGTAAAGGTAGCAAGGAGAAATATGAGTAATCAACAATTCAATTGTATTCATTTTGAGTTGCTTAAAGTTGCATATGCGTTTTTATATCATGGAATATTGAGAGGAATCATGGAAAAATCATGGAATTTCTTAAATCTAAATCTGTATGAACCCTGTTATGCACATACACCAACTTTATAGCTATCCCCTTGGTCATTGGGCTACTGATATCTATCTATCAACCTCTCCTTACGAATTGGCTAGCTAGCAATACAAAGGGATCCCTTGCGAAATGGCCCCAATATTACAGTTCCACTGTATGAAGAGTAATTCTTGTTCGTCTAAAGTATGATGTATTTTATAGATATTATACATGTGAATATACAACTAATAGTTAGTCTATGAATTTACTATTACTAATATATAATGTATAATGAATTGATATTGTAATTGAGATAGTTATGGTACAAACATGTGTGAAAGTTGTTTGATTAGATGCCAGATTGGTTGGGTGTAACACTGTGATACACAATCTTCATTATAATTCTCATCCCATCATTAGAATACAAATCTTGCTACATTGCCTATTTTTGGTTAATTAATCCCTTCCTATCCTACCTTGCCTCAGCTAATTGCCTTGGATGTAAATTTCATCTTTGTTACTGATATTTTTTCTGACAAAAAGTAAAAGGTTGCCTTTAGTTTGATCAGGGTGTCTCTAAGTTAGAAATTAAAGATTTACAATATTGGTACAGTCAAGCCTTCTGGCTAGCTCAAATGGTAGGGCACAAGTCTACTGATCAAGTGGTCATAGGTTTGATTCCAAGGCGTGGCATACTTTATAGAGCTTGGTCATGGAACAATTTTTATGAACATTCTCCCTCCTACCTCTAATTCCTAATCATGTAGATCAGTTGTTACATGTTTTGACAGAAGTTAGTGTCTCAGTTACTGATTAACAACTAACTCTAGAGATTTTGTCTTTCCCTGAGCTTGAGATGGTTGAATGTATCAGTAACAATAAAAATTACATTATTTCTAAGTAATGAGTCTGTTGTACAAGTTTGACAGAAATGAATTACAAATCTATGCCCAGGCTATGGTAAATTATTGAGAAGATAATTAACTATGACTTAGTAACTTTGATTGATATTGTCTTACCTATTTTTATGTCTGAGTAGATTTCAGTAAACTTTTTTGGAGACAGGTTTTGTTCCAAATTGTACTAGCAGCAGTCTTCACGACAAACTTGTCAGCACTGGACAAATGGTCCAGCAAAATGGATTTTTTTACTGGACCAAATCAAAGATTACTGGACAAAAAATCTAAGCCAATGGCAATATGTTAAAATATGCTCTCCATATAAATGATTTAGCATAGTATGTCATGAAATTAAATGAACAATATAACATCTGACAACTATTTTTTATTGATTACGGAACTTACAAGCGGTAAAAAGTTGGAGGACCTTTGTACTGGACCGACAGCGATATGATGGACTCAGTTTCAGGGTCTAATGGCCTAATTAGATGGACTCAGTTTCAGGGTCCAATGGCCTAATTAGAGGACTGTAGCAGTGGTAAAATGACCTTGATATGAGTCAGGACTCGACACTTATTTTTCAACTAGATTGCCCAAATGGACAGCCAGCTATATTTTCAACTTGCTAGAACCACATCTTTAATAGCAGTATCTGATTGCTCAAACCCAAATATGGGTCAGGGTGGTCTGGGGCAATCTGACAACCTTTAATGTCGAGCCCTGTGTGTTAACGCGGAGTTGAATCCAGTAAAAATAAATGTTGTTCGTTTCTCTTGATTTGCGATAATGACTTTAGAATCATCTTTTCATTGAACATTCATGGGCCCAACTTAGGGAATGAATCAGAAATATTAAACAGAAATAGACTCAGTGCCTTCAGTGCTTTGATTCATATGTTCCTTTTGCGCCCTTTACCCCAGCAAAATAATTCCTCTATTTTTCTTATATTACTGTATTACTATTTTTCAATGAGACCTGTGTACATAGAGCTAGGAAGTATGCAACATTTAGTTACTCATCTACCTTGATTGTTTGGCCATATCATTGGAAATTGACTTTTTTTTTTACATATTACTTGTCCTTACCTGTAAGACCTCAGGAAGAATGAAGGACAGGATTTTGTTGATACTTTGTGTTTTATTTTAATGACAAATCATTTTTCCTTATATAACAGGGGCCATTCACAGGCACCTTTCCCTTCTGAAATTTCTTTGAAATCATGCAGTTCTCCCCAAAATTTGGAGTTTACCTTGAATTTTTCATTCCCTTATCTTATAAGTTATCTAAGCAACTGCGATAAAATTTCCCCAAATGTTCTATATAAAAAAGGCCCCAGGCCCCTTCCCCAAATACTAAAAAAAGCCCTGAATGATACATTAATTTAAGATTATGTTTGTTTTTTTATATTTACAGGTTAACCACTCAACATTAAAATGTTGGAGTGGGCTTATGTTGGCGTGGACCACAGTTTACCAGGAAATGGAGGACAAGAATGTGTGGATTTTATTCCATTATGGCAAAGAGTGGCAGAGAGTGGTCTAGCATGTGTGTTTGCTGCATGTTGTTTGAGATATGCTTATAAACGTGTGACTTTACCAGCAGAAATACCGCCTATAGAGCGGTCCGATTTTTGTGGGAAACGTATATTATTGGTGTCAATGTGTTTAACGTTCGGTATAGAACTTGGATTTAAGTTTGCTACCAGACAGTTTATCTGGATATTTAATCCATGTCATGTGACCAGTATGATACAAGTAAGTAGGACATTTCTGTTATTTGACGACGTCTGATCAGGATACCTAAAGCTACCTGGTTACCTCAGTCGGTAGGGCTAAAGTGTACTGATCCAGGGATTGTAGGTTTGATTCCCAGGCAGGGTAGGTCTATTACTGCCTGGCTAGCTCAGTCAGTAGCCCATTAGTCTACTGATTCAGGGATCATAGGTTCGATTCTTGGGCAAAACATACTCTCACAGAGTTTGGTCATGAACAACATCTACAGCCATTCTCCCTCCTACCACTGTTTCTCTAAATCATGTTCTACAGTTTTTCAGTCACTGACAAAAGTATGTTCCTAATAACTGGTTAACAGCTTAATCAAGAGATTTAGTCTTTCCAGGAATGCTGAGTAGGTGGACTTACTGCCATAATATGACCTATGCGATGTGTTGCTACAGCGTAAAACCAAACCATGAAGAAACTATTAGGATACAGGACAAAGTATCAATTAGTATCAGTCACAGTATCAATATGATCGCAATCCAAGAGAATGTGCACCTTCAGCTTGGTTATGTTACTTAAAATAGACTGTAGCAGAATATATCCATTTTCAGAAATTAGAGTCACACAATTTACTGCCAACTTTTGTAAAAAAAGGCCCTCTCTAATAGCAAAGTTGACATTTTAAATGTTTTGGAAGTTTAAGGTCATGATCAGTAGCACTGTACTATCAGTGCTTTGATTTTATATGTCATATAATTATCAGCCTTGTAGAATTGTCACATACCGGTACTATAAAATCTTCTTTAGTACATTCTTACTTTGAATGTTGTGGTTGCTATGCTAGCTTTTATTGTAATTTTAAAACCTGAATGTTGATTTGATTGAAGGCTGTTTTACAATTTAATACTGTAGTTAATATGTTTTAGTATGCATAATTTTTTCTCAGACAATGTCATTAAAAGGAAGAAAAATTGAAGAAAAACTTACCTTTGCGGATTTAGTGGACAATTTTGTTTGCTTAGAATAGATACACTAGAGAATGTACACTGTCTTGTGGGATGTTTTTCTTCCCAAATGATGCATTATGCTAATAAATAGTAGGGCTGCAACTATTTGATTCATGGAAACTCGATTGCGAGGGTGCCGATTCGATTTCCATTCAGGATCCGCAAGTTTCGATTCGATACTGACTTTAAAACGTGTCAACATAAGTTAAAACGATAAAAGCAAAAGGCGCACCTAAATAAAATAGTTCTTAACCAAAGTTGACGAATATTCTGTTTCTTTCATGCTTAGTATTGTGCTTTATCAGATGCATTTTACACCAATTATATAGCATGACATCATATATTTTCAAGATGACATAATTCCTCTACTAAGATGATGTCATTGATGATGAAAATATATATAATTTATATTTTCATCTTATATTTTCATTGATAAATGCAACTTTTCACAGTTAACATACATAGTTACATAGTAGTTTCTGGTAGAAGGATTTGCTCCTGTGACACCAGCTTTAGTTCTTCTTCGTTGTCATATTTCAGTTTAAGACCAGTAACCATAGTTGCTTTGTGATTGTATTTTATGTCCTGATTATACCAAAACTTATCTAGTCTAGATTCAAACGATGTTACTGAACAAGCATTAATGACGCTAGGTGGTAAACTATTCCACATATCCACTACACGGTTACAGAAAGAATATTTCTTAATGTCTAAATGAGCTTGTTTTTTAAATAATTTAGAATTAAGCATGACTTAACCTTACTGTACTGTATTGTTATATTGTAGATATATATCCTGGCTGCACCTCCTAGTAAAATGACAACAGCAATGTTTAGATTACATCTACATATGTTAACAGGAGCACCTATAGCTATATTGTTTCCTGTAATAAATACAAGATTGGTATGTATAACATTACTTTAATCATTTCTCTATAATACCCCACACATAGTAGTCTTTATACTCGTCACCTATGTTTGCTATAACTTTATTATATGATATAGGCCAGTCAATCTACAGTCAAAATGGGCCTAACCTAGAACTAATTGCAATATAAACATGTTTTGGGAAGTACAACTCACTGTATTTGACTAAATGCATTGTATATTTGTAAGAGAACATGTTGATGGAATACAAAGTTACATTCGCTAAACGCAGAAAGGTTTATCTAATACAGTTGACATTGTTATTGAATTTAGTCATGCGGACGCTCGCACAAATGAAACGTATGGTTTGCGCTCGCTGCCATCATAGTAACTAATAAAGCCACAAAATATATCGATGAATTTCGCATATTTCCCGTGATTAGATTTTTCTAGATTTTTAGTATGTTGTTTAAGGTACATGATACTTCATTTTTGTCGCGGTTTAGCTTGTGTTGCAATTAGTTCTAGGTCAAATCTTAAATTGACTGGACTAAAAAGTCATAAGCAGAATGGCAGGGTGAAGCTGCCTTCCCTTTTTATACCCCCGCTTCGAAGAAGAGGGGGGTATACTGTTTTACCCTTGTCCGTGCGTCCGTCCGTCCGTTACGAAATTTCCGTCGCAGTTTTCTCAGCAACTATAACATGCAGCAGCCTAATACTTTGCATATTGCTTCATCCCATAGTCCCATGTGGTGTAAAGCGATTTCATGCTCCTTGCTCATCTACTTCCTGTTTATCACATATTTTTAGATTTTGGCGGGGGTATCTTTAGTGAGCATTAGCTCACAGATTTACTTGTTTCTCTTGGGCCTGCCTGTTTTTTGTTGCTTCCTATGCAGTAATACTAACTTGGATATGTGACAAAGGATTCCAGATGTCCTGTACATATGTAATGTCAAAAAACTTTTTAGAACGTCTGGTTCTTAATGGGGTGTAAAAATGCAATCACTAGATTTGTAGATCACCGAAGAAATTTAGTGTTCAAGGTCATGAAAGGACATATTTACCATAATGATATTTTTTATAGGGCATAGATGTGGTTCACTAGTTTCCAAATGGTCCAGTGAATGTAACTTCTGGATCAACCCTCATATATGTACGGTGAAGACTATACAGCACCCACCAAAAGTTTGGAGACATATATCACTTTGTAAGCCTACCACATAGGTTTTATCAATATTTGATTACACTTTATTAAGTTTATTTAAAATGCTTTTTAGTTTTGCTTATTTTTTGTTATGGTACTTTTTGTTGTTGAGACTACTAAAGAAGCTTAAAATCTATGTTATAGAAAAGAAATACATTTAATTTGGTTTTGGAGGCTTTGGGATATCAGATGCTGAATCTTGTAAATGTGATGCATTCAAGAAATTTGTATTCATTAATCATCAACCATATTAAATATATTGAAAATAATATTTCTATGGGAAACACTATATGAAATTTTGATTTATTATTAAATGTCCTATGTCTCCAAACTTTTGGTGTGTACTATATAACCCTTCTACTTAAAAATTGACTCAGCATAACTAAAATATCACATATCACGTCTGACATTTTGTAATTTTTACTTTAAACCTGAAATTATAGAAAAAAAATAAACCAAATCTGTGAACTTGTGCCTTTAAATTGTACTTGAAATTTAAAAAAAAAAGGATTTTCGTCTATGGATTTTTGAAACATTCAGTTTACTGGGAAAGTTGTAACATTTGGTATAATTATGAGAAACATTATATAAACTGTTCTATATATGTTTTTGAGTACAGCAAAACCAAGCATCTCAGGTCTGAATTTGTGGATCCATATACATAAACTATGTGTAAAGGTTTAATTTAAGCCTGTTGATCTAGCTCAGTCTATTGCTAACAAATCTAGGGATCATAGGGCCCTCTACCATGATGGGGCATACTTTCATGGAACTTTGACATGAAGTAATTTCTATGGCTTTTCTCCCTCCTACCACATATTCAAAATAATGTAGAGGAGTTGTCAGTCATTGACATACTTATATATATATAAGTATGTGCCTTGTGACTGGTAAAAGGTTTAGTCTCCTCAGGAATGGTGAGTTGGTTGCCTTGCAGCTGTTATATGACTGATCAGTGTTGCTATGGTGTAAAACCCTAAAAAAAGAATCTGGAAGCCAGTTATAAAGGTTGAACTGTATAATGAAACAATGTCTGGGAAAGAAATAAAGTAAACATGTGTTAAACAAATACAGGAAACCTACTTATAAGTCATTCATGTAAACATTGCCTATATAAACATGGCCTCCTTCATTAAAAAACAATATAGGTTATGAAACATAGGTGGATCTAGGGAGGGGTCAGGACTCTCCTGAAAATTGCAAAATGTATTTTCTTAATGTAAGCCATTTTTAAGTAGCATGTAGCAATTTTTCTATGGCTCCCTTCGCTTCCCTTTGTGTTTTACATAGATGAAATGGTTATGTAGTGTTTTATTATCAATATTATTGATATGTTATGTTATTCATGAAATAGGGTGTAATGTGGTTGTAGTTCGAAAGTTTGGACCCCCCCCCCTAGAAAGTTTGGACCCCCACCCCTCAGAAAAAAATCCTGGATTTGCCCTCTCTGTGAAATATTCTAACATAAGTCCTTGAGCAAATGGATTGAAATAAAGGCTGTTCGATCTGTTTCATCAAATATTTTATTTTTAGAAATCCTGGATTGGTTAGAATGACTTACAAAATGCTGGAAAAGTTATTTAAGTTAGGGACTATTCTAGAACTCCGAAAAGAGTTTGGAGGCTTATAAAAGGGCTAGGGCCCATCACAGGGTTGTTGTTTCAAAGTAACTATTTTTTTTACATACAGAGGAGCAAAAGGGACAGGGTGGAGAAAAAAGGGCAGGGTGCAGCTCCCTGTTATCCTGCTTAAGAATACTAACTATTTGTAGATTACAGTCTCATTGAAAACTGTTATGATTTTTGTTTAATATAAATTGATGATTTAGCACAAAATACATAACTGTTTTATATTAAGTCATTTATTATATTATATGAAATTAATCAATTAAAACCGTTACACAATATTATGGCAAGGTATAACCATTTTGTGTTGATGGGCCATTAAACCCAAACAAACAAACAAACAAACAAACAAACAAACAAACAAACAAGTTACTCTTTGTAAGTTTTTATAATTTACTCAAACAAACAATAGCTCATTTTAGGTAACTTGAGACAAATATAAACATGTGTATATAGCTCATTAAGGATAACTTGTGACTCAAAACTCAGAATAAATTTCTTTATTATCAATGCCTTCTGTTATCCTAATTGAGCTATAGACAATAAAGGCAAATAGACGGAGATCAATTAAGTGTGTATAAAGGTTGAAATTTGAACTAAAGTCATTGTTTTATCTATGTGCTACATGATATGGTTACATTACACTATAGATTATATAATTATATTAATATACAATAATCATTATATACTGTGCCCTCCAAAAGTTACTTCACTCTTTTATAATTATTATTTTACTCAATGGAGTTTCGAAAAGTTTTAAAAGCAGTTTATTGTTAAGTGATTTTGCATTTTGAAATCAGTACATTGTACATTGTTTTAGATATAAAATAACAAAAATTTCTCGAACTTGAACTTGATAAGTACTGCTTTATTGAGGTACATTGGCCATAGTTTTGGAGGCTGATAGATAACTTTTGCTGCAACTAAAAATTAAACATGTAGCAATGAAAATACAATGTAATTTGTTTCCATTGCGTGAATAATAAATAAAATGAACAACGATATAATAGTTCTTCAAACTTAAACTTGGAATTTGTAGTTAATTGTACTGAGAAGGAACTTTTGTTGGAAAGTATACACTGTGCAATATACATTATAAATACATCTAATGATATGTTATCAATTGATACAAGATTGAGTGGGTAATATACATGTATCTTAATTTATATCTGTATGCACATGTAGTGTAATTTATAAGATATAGGAAACTTTGTTTTTAGTTGGATTTACATACCGTATATAAATAAATGAAACATTAGCTAATAAGCTATTTGTGCCAATTACAAAAGCATTTATTATATAAGATTGAACAAAGCAAAAAAGAACCTTAAAAGACTTGCAAAGAATGACTGACGCAATAAGTCGATATGAAGTAAACAGACCATTTGCTTCTGCATGCTTAAAATATCATCAAATTCCACTTCAGAAATCAGATTTGCAGTTGGCTGATAGGAATATGATAATCAACTATTTGAAATAATTCACATACATGTATATTTACTATAATAATTTACATTTTTTGTGTTCCTTAATGAATGCATGACCAATAAATAATTAAACTTTTTGAAATTTATGTGACTTAGATGTGTGAATTATAAGCATATACATTACATTACTCTATTTGAGTTACTAAATCAATTATCAAGGCAAACATAAATGGCGTGATTGATTGGACTGTCAGAACTGTGCCAGAATCAAATTCCGACTCTTCCACAGAATCTGCAAAATGAGTGAAATTGGATGTCAGAACTGAATCAAAAGGCAATATCCGTAGCAAATATACTTTTCTTACTTTATTTATAGCAAATAGTTAAATTGTTATTGTAAACAATTGGGCAAAAGTATGATTTTATCAATTCTCTTTTAAAACACCAAACTCGTATGTTTGCAGTGATGCCGCTGCCATCTTGGGTTTAAATAAACTGTGACAGATTCCATTCGCACCACCTTTTTCCATGGAATGGGTAGAATACTGCCAGAACACAGTTCCGACGCACTAGATTGGAGTTCTCCCAGTTCTAACAGTTGGAACTTCCAATCAAGCACGCCCAAAGCTGCATTATGGAAAAGGATAGGTTAATAGAATGGACATTTACCAGACCTATAATTCTCAGACTATAAATTGAGTACACTAATGTAACACTGACCAATTTATCAATTATAAGACTAGCCAAGAACACTCCAAATTGTCTAGACAGTTCTCTCACATTCTGACATTATTGTTAACATACTCTGTACACTAGTAGAGGTTGTTAACATTGACTAGAAACAAGAAAATACAATATCTGTATCATTTACATGTACATGTATATTTAATACATGAGTCTACAATGTTACAGAAGAAGAATCATTATCTAATACTTTGTCTTATGTTAGGATATTGAAATTAAATGATCTGGTTGGTGCTACCACTTCTTAGCTCACCTGAGCTGGTCCTCTGACTGGCTGAAATACTTGTGGACAGATAGACTAGCTGTTGGATAGACTGACAGACCTATAGACTGACAGAGCCTACTGATTGGCTGACTGACATAGACTGACTGACTGGCTGGCTGACAGAGAGATAGACCAGCTAGCTGGCAGACAGACTAGAGACTGACTGACTAACTGACAGACAAACAGGCAGGAGAGAAAAAGGGCAGGGTGCAGCGCCCTGCTAATCTGCTTTGGAATAATCACTACATATATATGCACACAGACAAGCAGAAACACATACAGATTCACACACATACAATTAGACATCATATTATATAGGACAAATACTACATGTATAATATCAAAGAGTCAAAGAGGCATCTTATGTCAACTAAATCAATACTTAAGTACTCTCTACATTCTTTGTATACACTGTATTTATAATGTCATGATGTTGTCTGTTACATTTACATCATATACATGTACCACAGCAGGGACAGATCCAGGATTTTTTTCTAGGGGGGGGGGGGGGTCCGAACTTTTTCTAGGGGGGGGGAGTCCAAACTTTCGAACCACAACCACATCATACACATTTTGCAGAATAATGCAACATATTTATAATAAAAACTACATAACCATTAAATCTATGTTAAGCACCGAGAAAATTTGCTTCATGCTTCTTAAAAGGACTGACAGTAAAGAAAAACACTAATGCACAGGTACATTTTGGAAATTCTAGAGGGGTTTGGACCCCTGAACCCCCCCTCCCACTAGATCCGCCTATGTACAGACTAACATATACTGTATAGTCTCTAATAAAGGCCCATTTCCTAACATACTATATATTCCCATAGTAAATGCCCCTTTCTTAATAAAGGCCTAGGGGCTTAACATAAAAGGTTGTCCTTATTGCCCCTGAGGACTTAATCAGTTATAGTAGTCTTTTTTAGAATGTTGACAAAATTTTAACTTGTTCAGGGGAAAACTGACTAGGGGGGGGGGGGGGAGGAACTAACTCGTCAGTTCTTACCCCATGGGGAAAAACCAGGCCAGCCCAATTCTTCCCCGCAGAAAAAAACTGACATGTCAGTTTCTTCCCCTGGGGAAATGCTGGACGCGGGGAAAAACTGACTTTTACACTGGGAACTGTCAATCTCTAAGGCATGTCCTTCCATTGGACCACTGCAACCACTAAAGAACTTTTATTTGAGTTCAGCAACTTGTTACTTCAGGAGAGTTTAATGTATAGCTGGTTGTACAACTAGGCAATCTACTTTAAGAAATTAATGTCAAGCGCTGTCTATGTACTTAGACATACTTACTAGAGCTGTCTTCGATTCTATAGATATTGGTGTATCGTCGGTATTTTATTTTCAATAATTGATATGAATTTTGAAATATCGATAATAAAGCCTATGTAGATAAATATATAAGTGTCAAAATTTTCAAGACAAACCTTCTGTAGTGAGCTGAAACAGGTGCACTGTTATAATATAAACAGATTATAATAAACAATCAATTTGTGATAGATATTTTTATTATTTAATATCAATCAATACTAGTCCTTTTTACCCACTACTTACTAGTTTAATGCAGGATACCAAGGTATAACATTCATGACTAATATACCTCTATTATGTGTTTATGACAACATAAATGGTCTGTGTAGTACTGCTGTGAATGCATCGATATATATATCGGTATATCGTCGATATTCATTTCTTGATTATATCAATATTGTCAATATGCTTTGAGCCCAATCAATGACAGCTCAATTACCTACTAATCCCCTCTATATAACTTTTGTTTTATTTTTCAGTTACCATTTGAAACAGAAATATATTTTATACAACATTTACTAATGATGATAATACCTTATTATTTAATGAAGATTGGTGGTAAGTACTATAAAAATTACATTTTTTGCCGGATTTTTCTACAAAAAAACTCAACTTATAGTTTGGCAAAACCTGAGTGGGTCGGAGGTTGTCCGATGTCCGTAACAATTGCTTTAAAGTTTTTTCTTTACCATATATTTTTGCTATTTATTTCACATCTATATGAAACTTCATGCATACATTGTGATCAAAATTAGAAAGTTAATTTAGCTGTAAGTGTACTAATATTGCAATTTAGTGGATGTCTCAATGTTTCAATTCTATTCAACGGTGAACTTTTTCAATGCCAACCAATATTACTTATAGTATTTTTTTATATCAAAGTTCTCAATATTTCTGTTTGAGAATTGTATTTTTAGACAAGTGCATTTTGATCCCTGACAAGTTGATTTCTAGTTCGCCGTCAAGTGAAAAAATCTTGAAATTCTACACCCCTGAGTTAATACACATGGGTGAAAGTATTCAGTATTAAAACTGATTTCAGTATTTTTAGAATAAATTACTCTATGTAGTTTATATGAAATCTGTCTTTTTCAGAATTTTGAAAATCAGTTTTCAGTATTTTCAAAACTTTCAACTCCGCCCATGAATATATGATATTGTTGCTACTGACTATTGACAATGTTGATGAGAGGTTACACTGTATGTCGGCTAGAAAACATTGATCTAGTCATGTATATGTACATGTAGTATTCTACATGTCTGTCTCCTTGAAGATATTATCTAAGACTGGGTCAATAAAGAGATACTATAATGTCTTGGAGATATAGTGCTTTGTTTGTTTGTTTTGTTAGGTTTAATGCCGTATCAACACATTTTATAGGTCATATAACGGCGGTCAGTCAACTTACTCACTCCTCCTGGAAAGGCTTAATCTCTAGATTTAGCTGTTAACCAACTACTAAGCACATACTTTTGTCAGTGACTGACAACTGCCCTACATAATTAAAAATCATTGGTAGGAGGGAGAATGGCCGTAGAAATAATTTCATGACCAAACTCCAGGAAAGAATGCCCCGCCCGGGAATCGAACCCACGACCCCTGGAACAGTAGACTTGTGTGCTACCAACTGAGCTAGCCGGGCGGCTGAGATATAGTGTGTAAAAAATAACAAAACATGTTTGTGTAAACATTTAAAATAAACCAATCCATTACAGAGGTAGGCAGTATTGAAAATAAAAGTTGTGTAGATCACTTTAACTAAATTAGTGTGGTGGATACACCACCACCCCTTGGTCAATCATGCTTGTAATAGTAGAACGTCCAACCACTACTCCAACATACACTTATAAAACATAATTAAAATGATATATTTTATTGTCATCCTGAGCATCCCCTGTAGTGGATTAGTTCATTGTATTGTTTTTATAAACAGTGTTTTGTTTTTTGTTCGAACTATACAAAGGGAATAGGGGGGGGGCGAAATATTTTGAGTAAGGTTGTAATTGAGTCTGAATGGTGCAGCAAAGTCAACATGAATTGTCATCTTGACGTGCCTTCGATGATCTATAGGATATCTGTTTACCGAGATTGACTTGTGTGCTATGTACTCAGCTAGCTGGGTGGCATCTCTCTTTGTATATTTATAATGTTATATTTTATTTATTGTAGGTGTATATAAAGCAGAAAGTTTAAAAGATATGAGCTGGGCTTTACTATCTCTAGGGTGGCTTTATTTTTTCCACTTTGTTCCTCTAAATTATTTAGCTGTGGTTAGTATTATATGTTTATTACTTCATAGTTTTAAGTTTATATTAATTCATTTTAGTTGGATCTTGATACAAGTTCTTACAACTTCGATTAATCACTCTTAAGTCCAACCAGGCTTAGTACAGACCTTAAAAAGTGCTTGAAATTTAAGATCTACCTTGAAAAATGCTTAGAAATTATTCTGAATGATTGAAAATGCTTATTTCATTTGCAACCTTAAAAAATGTTTGTTTTTTTAATCTATATTAAAAAAAAGATTGTTACAATGGATGGTTGTATTCTGAAGCCGTGTTTTGGGAAGAATTCATAGAAATTAGAGAAGTGTTCATGTGCCTCAGATTCGTTTTGACTTCCATTTTACAGACGACATGCTGGCAAATAAATGTGTTTTTAGAATGTCTTGGCCTTCCAAGTACCACTGGGTGGAAGACACAGACTCTAACCTACAGGCTCATGGTAGTTTTTGCAACACAATAGAAATCGCCAGCATTGGCTAGTCAGTCCATAAAAGCTTAAATTGCTTGAATTTAGCATTTTTGTCCTTGAAAAGTGCTTAAAATGTGCTTGAATTTGTCACTAAAATTCTGTATGAACCCTGTGTTATATATTTCAGCTATCCGACAACTGTTAATGTCTTGCCCTATAAACGTAGTAATATTTTTTCTTATCTTTTTCAGTTATCCCAGGTGAATTTAAACAATATGTTATGTCCTGCAGTCTCAGATCCATTCTATGGTAGAGGATATAGAATATTTGCTATGATTCATCAAGTTTTGCTCATTCCAATTATTGGTAAATTTATAGTTTGGACATCGTATAAATTCAAATTGGCCAAACCCAGTGAGGTTCCAGAGAGACCGTTCTTTGTCTCAGACTCTCGTTTTAATTCTAAGGATAAAAGAAAATCGTGTCAAAACAATGGATATCACAACGGTAAAAATATATCGAACGGATCTTCACACTATAGCAGTGGAGACGCCTCACAGGGTCTACAAGGAAATGGGCACAGTAAAAAATCATAGTCAGTACTCAGTATT
The DNA here is from genome assembly GCA_025267735.1 of Mactra quadrangularis. Classification (NCBI taxonomy): domain Eukaryota; kingdom Metazoa; phylum Mollusca; class Bivalvia; order Venerida; family Mactridae; genus Mactra; species Mactra quadrangularis. The sequence goes on from CM046293.1 coordinate 36,706,565, forward strand.
TATATAAAAAGGTCGCAATATTTGCTATTTATGTTGTTAAATTTTATTCAACTTTCAATGGCTTATACATGAACTCTGGTGAATTAAATATTCACTATACAGAATTTCTGTTCTGGCTATGAATAAAATAGATTCCTGGATTTGTGTATGGAGATTATCAAAAAAAAATATTGAGTATTTAAATCAGCAGGGTTAATGTATGCGTCCCCGACAGTTGAATAGATTTAACAATAATTTGTTTTGTTTCCATTTTGAATGATTGTGTAATATATGAACTTGGTTGCAATTAGTTACAGTATTTGTTAGGATTTTTTTTTCTTAAAAGTGTCACCAATTCTAAATTAGAGACTTTAGTCAGTTATCTTTCCCTGATAAAATTTGAAGCAATCCAATTGGTAAGTAGGTCCTTACAGTTGGAATCCTCAGATTTTATCATTGAAGTCCTATGTAAGAATATCAAAATATTTCATCTACATGTAATATGTTTCTTGATATTAAGATATTAACAGAAGTGATACAATTTAGATAGTTCTTTACCTTAAAAATACTTAGCTTGAATTTCAAACAAATTAAAGAAGAGTATACAAGGGGAAATAACTGACTAAAGTACCTTATTAAAATGAATAATTATCTAATCACCCTCTCTTACCACTCTTTCCACTAATGGTTTAATATACTCCTGCACCAAATTTTATTTTGATCTCAAAATAATTATGAGGTGAAAAAAATTAGGTAATTAGCATAAGTAACTCATTTTAGATAGTGAAGAATTGATACTATATGTACTTAGTCCCGCCTATTTTTTTTATGAAATTGTTGATCAATAAATTTTAATCATTTATTGAAAGCTGTATGCTCAAGGCTGTTTGCTAAAGCTAAGTTATCAAATCAAATATTTTTTAAATCCTCTATGTGGATTTATTTTACTGGGTTTGAAGGCTTGTCAACGCAAATTTAGGTCATTTACGACAACTAGCGCACCTAACTAAGCTTTCCTGGAAACTTGACTATCACCAGTCCTGCCTTTCAGCATTGTTAACTGTTGTAAGTTCAAATGAATGTATTATTGTACATTTGGAATAAACTTGACTATTGAATGAATCAAATCGAAAGAAAAAAAATCGAATCACATCAAATCAATCTTCCAGTGAATCACTGCAGCCCTTATTATTTAGTGAATTGTTATGACAGAATTTTTATATTTATTTTTTTTTTTTGATGTAGTATTTATAGATTACCTTCAGAAAACATGAAATATAATTGTTTATAGGATATATTTTTTTGGTGATGCAGTTGGTAGTGCACCTAGATTTAGAATCTCGTGTCCCGAAGGGGGTATGGGTTCGAATCCCAACCGGTGAGTTTATACCCTTCCATGAAAATTGGACAATAATGTCAATTTTCCACCATTGTTTAGATATTATGAAGAAGTTTCCGACCTTGTGGAAGGTTAGGTGAGTACTGATTGTAGACAAGGGTCCAGGAAAGCGAGGTTAGGTGCGCTGGGCCCCGTTACATGATCTAAAGTGTGTTGACACGGAGTTTAACCCAATAAAAAAAAAGATTTCTTTTGCACCAAGACACAGTTAACTCAAGCAGACCAGGTTATATTTTGAATGTTGGATACATGTTAAAACCAAATCTTCCTCAAGAGTGAGTTTATTACACTGTATAACCTGTTATTTTTACAGGCTCTCACTCTCCTGCACAAATTTTTGCATGTCTCAATGCAATCATGTTTTAATATGAGTATAAATGATATGATAACACTGCCCTGTGCTCTGTTATGCTTTGTGTTGATATTTTCTTGTACACTTATTGATGCAGCATTCAGAACGCCTCGTCCATTCACTATAAATAGACTTGGACATACATGTAATTATTGAGACCCTGTGATAGAACTATGGTTGCTTCTTTGGACCAAACAAAATGCTTGGGTGTTGGAGTAAACACTAGGGCTGTAACGATTTCATTTGATACATCAATAAATTTGAAATATATGATTCAATGATATCACTGAACAATGTTTAGTCACATATAATTTTAGAATGTGTTTCAAAGCCTTGTGTGTCTACGACAAGAACTACTTGGCATAAACTGTGCATGCTACCTATGTGCTTCACCGAATGAATGTAGCAAACCCCAATATTCTTGCCCCCCCCCCCCACACACACACAAATTCTCCAAGATTATTCATTCAATGAATGTTTGAGGTGTTTTGAATGATTGTTACAGTTTTCTATTGACTTTGTATGTCTTGTTTTGATAGTCTTTTATTCTATATAGTATTTGAGGGAAGTAGTTTAGACTTACCCATAATCCTCTGTATATGTTTGCAGTGGCAATGACCACTAAATTATTTGTAATGGTTTTTTTTAATAATAATTGGATGTTTGACAGTGTGATAGGATTTTAAAAATTTAGAACTTGTAATATGGCATTTCTTCTGAACTCAAATTATTTTTTTTCCAGCCGAAAAAGGTTTGTTTATTTGGGACGAGTCCATGCGCAACAAAATTATTTTGCATATTATTGCTGAAAAGCAGTCTACTCATATTCAATTCTATTGTTCTGTGAACACACATTTGTATATTTACTTTGTTTCGCACAGGACATCCAGTATGAACAAAGTTTTTGTGCTGGAAATAAACATCATTTTGAGTTCTGAATCAAATCTGTTGGTCTGTATGTCGATTCCATTTTTTAGAAACTTGGTTTATATGTTATAAATTGATATTTTATTCAAGCTTGGGCCAGAGCTTTTATATTTTTTGTCTTACAAAAATCCCAACCCTAATTTTTCAGAAATTGAAGAAAAGTCTTGATAATTTTTTTTTATAACCCATCATACTTATTTTTGAACCAAAAAAGAAGAAAAAATGAACCCATCGCAGTACAAATAAGCTCAACTTGTCAATTATCAAACAGTTTGAGAAAATGTCAGGGATAGATATCAATTTCACTCAGAACTTGTACAAAATGGGTTTGAAAGTCGATTGTAGTTGACATCTTTTATCTTTTTATTTCGACATACCATACTCATTTTTTTTCAAGAAAATTCACATAAAACTAAAAATACAAAAAGTGTGGCATTGGGAATGATAGGAATGTTTTACATAACAAATAGTTTCCAGGCAATAAGTTTTAAATGAAGTGTATCCTTGTGTACTTTAATTGTTAAATAAACTTGCTTTCATTGTATATGAGAGGACTTATTTAAAGAGGGGGATGTTTGATTTCCTTAATCAAAGCTTTTTTTCCCTGAAATCAGCATTATTTTTGGTGTTCCCTGTTGCCATTATTTTAATCAATTGTATAACTGGTTTATGTTTTAATTTTGATTTTTTTTTCAATTTTATTATTGTGTGTTTGTTTTTATTTGTGACTTTATTCCTTTAAACAATTCTTAAAAATTGTTTGATCTCAGCCTAGGTAGATTACTGTATGACTGGGACTGTATTTCTAGTATTGAATAAACAACTGCTTTAACTATTTTTAACAAAGCAACATAATTTATGAAAACATAATAATCCTCTCCCCTCCCCCAATAAAAAAAGTTAGGTGGTATATAAGAATCAGCTTGTCAATCAGTTGGTCACGTACAGCCCTTTTTAGGGCTACTCACATGAGAAGTATAAGTACAGCCCTTTTTAGGGCTACTCATGTGAGTAGTATTTCAGAGCCATTCAAGTCTTCTTTTTCATTAGACACAATTTAAAGATAGAGTAAATTTTTAAAAAAGGGTCTTAAATAGTCGGACAAAGCCTCAAGGCATACTTCCGACTTTAATAAACAAACAACTCTTGCTCATTTGGTCAATGTGTAGCTTTTAAGTGTCCAGTCAATGTCTCAGCACCTAATTAAGAGATTTGATTCAAACTTCACACATATACCAGATATCAGGCAGACATGTGCATACATCCATTGATTTTTGGCACAGTTATGACCCTTTGATGAAAAATCTTGTCCAATTATTTTCTCAGCTCCCAATTTTTTGACTAACACCCATTTGGGGGTATTTCTTTACATTCAGTGATAAGTCTAGTTTTCTTGTTAAATCACATCCACTACAAAGAGGGGTGTCTTTAAAAGAATATTGTTTTCCTGGTACACATACCAAATACATATTTATACGAATCCAACTGGTATTCATATTGAGTTTTTTCAAAGCATAATGTAAGAAAAAATACTCTATTTACATTATCACCTACACATCTCCATGATGTTAGTATTTCTGAGTGACCCTTGAAAAATGATATACCAATATTATTAAGTATTGTTTTAATTAATTGTGTTAATATAACACAGTCTCTGATTGATTATACATTATTCTAATGGATTCATGTGACAACACAAATGACTGGGGGAGAGTTGGTTTGATGTGTAGTTGACTGCAATGTCTGCAGTTTTTTTTTGCCTAAAGTTTGACCCCGATCTGACCCTTACACAAGAGTATTTATTACATTGAATATGAAAGTAGTATTAATGCTGGATACCGATATCAGAGTATATCGTCAAAGCTCCAATGTAATTATTAGGGAGGGAATATTTTTAAAATATATTTAAGTATACAATGAGTGTCAATTACACCCTGTAGAATAGGCATAATTCTGATTTCCATCGGGGTATATGCAGGTAATTAATAGTTACTAATGTGAAAGGTCAGATTGGGGTCAAACTTAAGGCACAATAGTTCCATCTTTACCCAACTTGTTAAGAATGTTAGTATTCAGAATAACTCTTTTTTGTGTATGGTCTAAGTGGGATTTTCATTTACTAGAAGAGGTAAACATGTACTAGATGTTGACCTTATCTGAGAGAGACATGTACTAGATGTTGACCTTATCTGAGAGAGACATGTACTAGATGTTGACCTTATCTGAGAGAGACATGTACTAGATGTTGACCTTATCTGAGAGAGACATGTACTAGATGTTGACCTTATCTGAGAGAGACATGTACTAGATGTTGACCTTATCTAAGGGAGACTTTTTCACTATTTCTTGTTATTTTTTGTTTGTTGTTATTTATTTGTTTTTTGTATGTGCAATACTGTTTTGTGTCTTGCCTGTATTATGACATGACTAATAGTGTGTTTGTTGATGAATTAATAATACTAATACACTAAGTGTTAAACTATTAATTGTTTAATTATAACTCCTCCCCATAAACAGAATTTGAGGGGGAAGTAGTTGTGAGCTTGTCTGTCTGTCTGTCTGTCTGTTTGTTTGATGGTTTGGGATAACAAGTTACTGAGAAACATTGAATTGAAATAATTTTTGGTTCACTGATGTTGCATGATAAAATGTTATTATGACCATATGCTATGTACACGTTCTTAAAGTTCCGTTATGTTTATTTTGTTCTGCATTTATGTTGTGAAAACCTTTGAATAACTGGCACCAGAACCCAGTGATGTAATTTTTAAGCACCGTTTTTATAATATAACTATTAGGGGCAGTTTCAAAGTCTAATAAAAACCATCAGTATTGCACATAACTTCCAAAAACTGTGGTGCTTTTCTAAAAAATTCTTACGAAAATAATCTTCGTAAGTCAGTTTCATATAATTAGCACTTAAAAGTCAGACAGATAATAAGCATAACTGTGATGTGATATTCAAAAGGTATACACAATTCTACACAACTATTATAATATTTAGAATTGATAAGCCAATAATGAGGGTATTATTAATGTTCATTGCTTTTTACTTACGAAGATTTTTTTCGTTAGAATTTTTGTGAAAAGCAACGCTGGTTAAGAGAAACTTTAACTGTTTAAAAATCATCAGATTTGTATTGCAAAATAATCAGGTGCACCAGTTAACTGTTATACTCCTATAAAATAAGGGTCATGTTTGAATTTGTTTCACATAAGATAGTTCTCTGCTGTACAATATTTCTAGGGGGTATATTTACCACCCTTACTGATAGGTTAAGTTTTCTGTATAGATGTACTCTGAATGTTTTGTGTTATTTTAGTTCAAAGTTGATAATATATACATGCCAAACTACACACATTTGTTTAAGAAATAATTTTATGATAAAGTTTTGATGTAGTACTTAATATTTTTGTAGTACTAAAATTTTGATGTAGTTCTAAAGTTTTGATGTACATGTAGTACTAAAGGTTTGATGTAGTACTACATAAATGGATAGTTTTGTAATTTTTTCTTCATAATTTGTATGGGGCCTGTTGCTTAAGCCTATCACTACATATCACTTTGCCTCCTGGTTCCCTTGATTAGCTGTCACATACTTATTCCTTTTGGTGTAAGCAGGGTACCAGGTGGTTAAGCGCTATGCAGTGATATCCTTAGGGAAGGGGTCTATGGACTCATTTTTCTTACACTTTCATTCCAATATCATTAATTCCAAAACAGTGATTTTGAAATTAAAACACAAAAGTTTTAATAGTTAATTGAGTTTCAAGGTAAATACCACCTTAATTTTTTCTTATACATTGTTTCTCTCTAGATTTATTTTCGTATTAGTAAGAGTTACATATACATGTATTTTTACATTGAAAGTAGGAGTTGCATTTATAACTAATACTGTTAAAGTGTATACATGTACAATGTACTGACACTGGAGTGCAATATTGATGCATGTGTGAAAGTTTTCAGTATTAATTCTGATTTCAGTTATTTTGAGAATAAATGACTCCATGTAATTCATATAATACCAGTTTCTATAATTTGAAAGTTGGTTTTCAGTATTTTCATATCTTTCAACTTCTATCCATGTTAATCTAGAATACTTTCATGCTTTATGACTTGACCATAGTGATAGAAATAGTTTGTGATTTCATTTATGAAAGATGATTGAATTGACCAGGTTTTTTTTTTTCAAAATTTTATCTGGTCCCACTTTGTTGATTTTTAAACTTGATGTTCAACAGTCCAAAGTAAGGCCATGCTAAGTTTAAATTTTGTTAAGCGTCAACTCAAGTTTGACAAACATGACCTATTCACAAAAACACACAAACCGAAAAGGAAACACAAATATTTTACGACAAAAACAATACATTACATATATTTGTTTAAATGGAAAACAGCGCCATAATCTGAAACAATAGTCTGAACTACTTATGAAATGACTAAGTTAAGCACAGACCTAATACATATGGTTTACTATAAAATGACTAGTGTTTTAACGAAATTGTTGTTATCGAATCCCGGAACATCGGAATTATTTAAGAAAAATTCACCAACAAATTTGTTGTTTTTTTGGATTGAGGACTTTAAAATCTAGCGCACAGGAACGCTTAACAAAATTCCGATATGGCATGGCCTAAACTAGTACAACATATTGTCGATCAGATAAACTAACTCTAAAAGAGATTACTTCTTGAATTGATCACAATCTAGTCAGTACATCATTTTTTGTTGGGTTTAATACCATAGCAACACATTATATAGGTCATAATACGGCGGTAAGTCAACCTACTCACCATTCCTGGAAAGGCTAAGTCTATGGATTTAGATGTTAACCAGTTTCTAGTCACTAGGTCTGATTAAGAATTAATGGTAAGAGAGAGAATGGCCAAGCTCCACAAAAGTCCACTCTGCCCAGGAATTGAACCAACGACCCCTCGATCAGTAGACATGCAAACTACCAACTGAGTTATCCGGATGACTCATATTACAATCTAGTCGATATATAATTACAGCATTTAGAATATAATAATTGCTTTATATATAGAACATTAGATAGAACATTAGTTTAGACATGTAAACAGGGATTTTAATGTTCAAAATTATATGCTTTACAAAGTTTGTGAATCTGTGACATTTCCATCAAGTTTAGTTTGCTGCAAAGGGTGATAACTTGATATAGAGAAGAATTTGTTTTTATACATAGTTGCCTCCCTTTGTTGTACTTAGGTAAATGTGCTTGTTTTTGGTTGGGCCCTAGTTATTGTTAAATTTCATTCAATTGCCAGTGGCACATAATTAATCCCACTGATTTAAATACTCACTACAGTATTTTTTGTATTTATAATAAATTTAAATCAGCAGGGTTAGTGTATGCAACAATAGGTTATAGAAAGTATAGAAAGTATTATGAAAAATTTATGTTGAATGCAAACTGGGGATCTGATGTTTTTTTACCTCTAGAATTGTACTTTTGATTGCTTCTTTTTTCATACATGTGTAAACGAGTACCTAAGCATGACTCTATGATTTTGTTACTTTGAACAGACCTATTCTATTTGGGACCAATCTTTTTTACTTTTATTTTCATACAAATTAATTACAATTATGCCAATTTTTATTTTTACCTCAAAAATTGCATAGACATGTGGATATTACCTCAAAACTTAATGATTATTTGCTGAATCCTTTCTAACTTACTGTGTTTACTTACTGTTGTTTTTTCATGGTTTCCTATTTTCTATATTTTGTATTTTCGTACATGCTCCTATTTCTTTGACTTATTTTTTTAATGACCCACTGATTTCTACAACTTGTTTAGTAAAGTATACTTGATTATACTGTTCTTTTACATTTAAATAAACATGTCGTGGGTTTAGTGCAAAACGGTTGTAACTCAAGTTACAAAAAAGAGTGAGTTACGACCATTTTGCACTAAACCCATGATACATTTTATTAAACCTAGACTTGAACAGTCATTGCCTCACATTTTCTTGAGCACTAGCTCAATTGTTGTACTGTAAAGGGCTATGCACAATGTATTTGACTAGCTCCACTTTATAAGAGCCTTTTTCTCAGCTGAAGTCAAGTTTTGCTCGTCTAATCTATGAGCTAAAGTTAAGTTAAAATATGAAAACATTAATTTTGCTCTTTATTTACTACTTGTACTACAAATATTTCTTTATATCTAGAGGTATATTCTTCATTTCACATTATAGGTAAATTTTAGCATTGTTGACCTGATAATTCGCCTTTGTTATCAACTGCATGCTGATAGTGGCAAAGTTATTTTCACTGTAAGTGTACACACCTTTGTTCACAACTGCATGCTGATAGTGGACAAACTCATTTTCACTGTAAGTGTACTCACCTACATTCACAACTGCGTGCTGTTAGTGAATTAAGTTATTTTCACTGTAAGTGTACACCTTTGTTATGATAGTGAACAGTTATTTTAATTTTTATTGTCATTGTTTGATGAACTATTTGTGTAGATTTATTAAATCCATGTTTTGTTAGCTAATATTGGTTTGTAAACATTAGTCAATTTATTGTATGTTGACTATACTAGTAATTTGTAAGTGTTTAACTTTTCTCAAGACTAAGGTTATTTAAATAACTGATATGTAAAACATATCTGGAATTTATTCAAGTAGAGATCTTTAATGTATTTGATGTTATGTCATTGATGTGATGTCATAAATTCAATTTTTTCATGCTTTACAGTGAAATATGGTGTTATTTGATGAAAATATAATATGTGTTTAACGTGATGACATAAACACTATGTGTTTAATGTGTCATAAACACAATGTGTTTATCGTGATGTCATAAACACTATGTGTTTTACACGATGTCATAAACACAATGTGTTTTACACGATGTCATAAACACTATGTGTTTTACACGATGTCATAAACACTATGTGTTTTACACGATGTCATAAACACTATGTGTTTAACATGATGTCATAAACACTATGTGTTTAACATGATGTCATAAACACAATGTGTTTAACATGATGTCATAAACACAATGTGTTTAACATGATGTCATAAACACTATGTGTTTAACACGATGTCATAAACACTATGTGTTTAACATGATGTAATAAACACAATGTGTTTATCATGATGTCATAAACACTATGTGTTTAACATGATGTCATAAACACAATGTGGTTAATGTGATGTAATAAACACAATATAAATGAGAGGTTTTGTTTATATTATTAATCAAGTTTAATTGCAGAAACCACAGATTTTCAACGCAGATTATGACATCATGCAATGTTGCATGAAATACATTAAGGGAAGTCTACCTTAAATATTTTTTTATATTTATAGATATTTGCAATAGTGTTTGTGTGCATGCTGTTAAATGTTGATATTGTAGTAATCACTTGTTTTAAAATTGTAATATATTTACTGTACTATCTTAGAACATTATCATTATACAAGAATTTGTTATTAATGTTTTTATTTGTCACCTTTGTTTTTTTCTCCCACCTTAAATTGATGAATTTCAATGAATAAATTAAATGTCAAACAAGATTGTGTTGTTTGAAGTGTTGTTCATATCAACATGTAGCTTTAGGATTCCCTCCTTCTGCTCAGTTGGTAGTGCTTAGACTAGAGCCATCACTGATTGGGCTCGAAGCGTACTGACGATATTGATATATCGAGAAATAAATATTTACAATACATCAATATATATTGATACATTCTCTGCAGTACTATACAGACCATTTATGTTGTAGAAATTAATTTGTCATGAATCTGACTGTAGAAATGCAACCATGTACCATCTGTGGAATAGGGCTATTTGGTAAATGGAGCTGTAACCAATGTTTTAGATCTATTTGTTCATATACAACAGTGCACCTGTTTCCACACATGATAGAAGGTTAGTCTCACAAATTTTGACACTTATTCATTTATTTCAAAATGCATATTCATTATCAATAAAAAATAATCGACGATTTCTTGCTCAAGGAAACTAGCAGTGCCCCTAGTGGGATTCAAACCCAGGATATCTAGACCCCCTAAGCGCTCGTCCTACCACTGGAATACTGCTAGTTATATTCCACGGTACTGAGCTGGTAGGATAAAGGTAGGCAAATGAGACAAAACAAGAGAGACTAATGAGACCAAACAAAGACAAATATAACAAAACAAAAGAAGTAAAATCAGACAAATGAGATAAACAAGGGAGACAACTCAAAGGAGACAAAACAAGGAAGACAAATGAGACAAAACAAGAGAGACAAATGAAACAAATTAAAGGAGACAAAACTCGACTATTTTATTTTCTTGCAGATGTTTAATGTATATACCTTAAGGGGAGAGCCGTAACTAAGTTTTAGAACTTGTGGCTCAACCCGATTACCATATATACATATAGTTATGTGTTATTATTATATTTGTTGTATTTCTGTAATTGAAAAATGTATTTACGGGCAATAAAATAAGTATAAACTAAAGGAGACAAAAGAGACAAAACAAGGGAGACAAAACAAGGTAAAAAAATGAAACAAAATAAGGGAGACAAATGTTTATCTTGAGAATTTGCAATGCTGAGAATTTTGCAGTACCAGTTTTGTTTGTCTATGTTGCAGTGTGAGAACCATTCTTGTAACTTGAAGAAAATGAAAGTCAAAAGGATGAGCTCAACATTTTCCATGTATATATATGATTATTTTAGTTCTGTCAAACATGTAGTATACATGTATAATCTACAATAAGGTGAGAAAATATGCAGTTGGACTGGAACTGAAACCAGGGCCAATCATGTACAAGGTGATTGCTGTCCTGTCTGAGCTATCCAGCTGCTTACATACTCTTCTTCCCATAATATTAGATTAAAATACCCCCCCCCCCCCAACCAAAAAAAAACACAAAAAAACAGGAGAGCATAATTTAGATTCATTGGTCAAAGAGAGACAACTCGTATAGAAAGTTTGACTAAATTTTCATCCCCAGTTATCTCCCTTTGTAAATTTAATAGTGTCACTTTCACGTGAAAAGTCTTTAGAATTAATTTGAAATCATTTAGACATCAATTTCCAACTTTTAAATGAAATATAATGGGAGAGATGATTGTTTATTTTATAGATCTATGTTGTATCAAACTCCCCGCAGCGGTTATCTCCCTTTATCAAATCAATAACCACTGCCACCACAAGTTAAATTCGTCCCTCAGAGAGCCGAAAAACTTTTTTCATCTTTTCTTTTACAATTCAATATTTTCAATAAATTTAGTCTTCTCTTAGTAAAATATAATGTTCAAAGTACATAAAGCGAAAAAATAAATAGTATGAATAAATAACTTGTAAAAAAAACAAGATTAATTTTACCCTGACACCGGTTACCTAAAGTGCGTAAAATTGCACAAATAACAAAATGTTACGCAAAGTAAATATTAAATGGATAATTGCACTTATTTTAGTCATTTAATATATAAATGATATATCATTCAGTATCATATACATAAAGTTTAATCATAAATACTGAAGATTACTCAACAAAAGCATCATGTAAGTAGCGTGAGGTAGACTAAGGACCCTATTGGGTGGACAACGCAGCTCAGTCCCGACCTTGCTCACTTTCCGTTGTAATTTATTCATGAATTAAACAGTTTTGGTACATGATGATATATTTCTATTTAATTTATCTTATTTCTTTGTCAGTACTTGTAAATCAACCAATTTTTTATCATTCAATGTTATTTTTCGCTACATTCCGCCTAACACATTTTAGGCTAACCGTTATTGCCAGTTTAAATTTAAAACATTAGTCACATGGTACTACTTGCGTCACGTGATTCATGTGAAGGCAGTGGTTAAAGTAGCAACGCGTGACGTAACCGCTGTGAGGAGTTTGATGTTGTATTTGAAAAAAGTTGCTAAATTTCACAAGCGTGCAGATGTTACGGTACGCCGTCATGTTCAAGAAATTTCGGGAGTAGATTATCTGTATCCAATCAGCCGAGGGCCGTTACCAGTATCCACTGAGACGAGTTTTAGACACGCCCCTCATGAATATCGCTGAAAACTTACGTTCGCCGGTAGGAACGCCCTACTGAATATTCATTTTAATATTCAATTATATTTTAAATTATTAATTAACGATTTTTGATATTTCATCAAAGTACTGAAAATGCAATTTCTATATACTTAATAGCCGTATGTGCGCACACACAAGTTACTACATATGTATATAAACTGTAACAGGAGTAGGGATGAATACCGTTGGAGACGAAACGATACCGGTACCAATGAAACGATACGGTATTTTAAACGATACCGATACCGATACTACTATGCATCAATAGTACAAATTGTAATGTTTAAATACAAATAACAAAAAGCTCATAATACTTGTATATCGATGTAAGTTTTTCATCAGCATTTTATGTAAGCATATGAGCCAATCTCTCATACAGAGTTGTCGATCCTTACAGTGATCTATATCTCTGTAAACGTCTCGGGTTTTACAAGATTCTTGTAAAATAGTAATACAATTAAGATTTTGTATCGAATGCGTAATTCGTCTTTTATATAAATTATCTTAAAGTTTTACGTGAAATAGAATTTTATTATAGGCGAAATCCAATTTTTAAAGAGTTATATTTACAAGAACTATTTTCTTGTGAAACGTCTCCCTATTCTGAGTTTTACTCATCCGCTAAAATGTCAACAATAGATGATATTGCTAAAAATTATGGCAAAAATTTAGTGCTAAGGAACTGTCAACGACAAGCCTTTGAACATCTACAAGACAAGAAAGGTGATCTGTTAGTCAAAATGTCTGTTGCGTATGGAAAATATTCAAAAATTGTCACATGATCGTTTTAAACGATCACGTGTTTGGGACTACTTTCGAGACGTTAACAGAGATAGAGATCATTGTAAAGATCGACAACTCTGTATGAGAGATTGCATATGAGCAGATCGGCTTTCTCCGGATCGAGTGATAAAAAACCGGATCATACCGAGTGCCGAAGTTTACCGAAGTTAGAGTTCCAGAACCTTAATACTCTTTCCATGGTTATTGTTACCAGCCTGTGAAAACACGTTCACTGGGTACACTTGTACCCAAAACACCATAATATGCCAATGCAAGCTTTGCATTATGATGTTATATCGCAATTCTTATAGCTAAACGCTTATTAAAAAAATATGAGTACGTAACCAAGAGCCAGAACAAAATAAACGCCACACGTGTGACATTCGTACTGAATCATTTCGTACCAAAACAATGTACAATGTATATAAAATAAGTCGCAATTAAATAAGTATTTTGTAGTCTATTATAGACTGCATTGAATATAGTGTTAGCTTACAAACAAAATATATGAGTGTAATCCTATAATGTATTTAAACAAATAAACGTAGATGTTTGTCGGTAAGAACGATTTTTTTGTTGTAAATATCGAGTTAGTTTATAAATCGAAAACACAATGTAGATGTAGCAATGCACATAGCAATGCTATGACAATATAAGAACAATATAAGTGATACATGTAGAATTTACAATCAAAGACACTGTTACAGAACTACATATTTTATTCTGAGGTTAATATATTCAGTCTTGTGTCGCATGGGTAATAACTATAATAGACCTTTCAGACACTGATATCGTCGGCAACTACTTTTAAAACAATTTTGACGTAGTAAACAAATTTCCTGCAGCATCACTTTGACTGTCATTTTGTGTCCATTATCAATATAGACCTTCACAGGGCTTTTTGGACGTATGTACCTTTTTATACTTAACCACTGTTTAGACCGAGTTAAATCCCTTTAAATATGATAAATACGCAGAAGTTTTGAGATTTAAGCATTGAAGACTTTCGTATTTTCTATTCTAAACCTGCTCTTTTTGTTCAAAGTACCGATTTGAGTACCGGTACCAAAACGAAACGGTATTTACCGGAAATTTTCGAAACGATACCGATACTGGAACCGGTACCCGGTACCGGTATACATCCCTAAACAGGAGCCTTACTCTTGGCTCTATCAACCCAGGTTCGAATCTACATATTTCAATATCTGTGGTTCTCTGTAGATCTAAAGTTATATTTATTGAAGAAACAAAGCCAATTTAATTCAAATTATACTTTTAATTATATTATTAAGTTCTTTCAACGAAACATGATTTAAACAACAGTTTTATGTACAAAATGTTTACATCTTTTCCTTAAAAGTCAGCTTAACTCATAATAAAAAGAAAGAGCAATTGGCCGAGGTAAAGCTTACCTATATGTCCAGAGACACTGGCAAAGTTTCAGTCTTTCCGCCCTGTATTTATAGTGTTCGGCTACACAGAGTCAGTGAAACTAGCAAATATTCCTGGGCGGATCTAACCGTAGACTAAGGGGTGATTGCCACTGACAATTATAAAATGCACAACCACAACTAAAGCTTTAACCATGTACAGTAATAGGTTTACAAAACTACAATTAAACCATATATACTGACTGATTTTAACCTATTGAATGACAAAAGTTACTATACTAAGTAAAATATAGCAGACAATTTGTAACATAAAACATAGAACAGCTACGCTACTGCTCATATAAATTTCACTGCACTAATCAATGTGTATTCAATGAGTTCATGAAGTAAAACTTGATGTTTCTTGTGAAAACACAAGGAAACTCCAACTCTAATACCATATAAGGAAATAAGGTGGTATGTACAATTAGAAAAGACACTAAAATAAACATAGATTTTAAGGTATTATGTCAATTATAATTCATTCCTGCTACAAATATAATACTAAGAATAACATAGACAGCAATTTTGTATATTATCCACTACGACTAGGTGTATTATAGTACTGTAACCACTGAGATGAGGTGTATTGTAGTACTGATTAATTGATTAATGTTATAATTTATTTAAAAAACGTGATTGATATTTGGAATCGTTCTAATGCAAGAGTCGGAAGTTACAGTGCTTTGATTGTATACGTTAGTTTTCGAGGCGCAGTGCCGAACTGGCCAGGGTCAAATTTCGTAATAATGGAAACTTTGCAAAATAAATTGTATATTTGAGGTTTGGAATATTTACTGTCACTATATTTGAAGTCTCAACTGCTAATGTTGCGTTTAAATTATTAGGTTTAACTGATTTCAACTATATTGCCCGAGGTATGTAATGTAATTTCTCAGGAGCTAGGCCAGAATTGACGAGTTTGCACACACTGACACATACCACCACAAACCTTCACATACTACCATTTTACATGATATTGTTTTTTTTTCTTAGACAGTGGCTAGAGTTACGGTACCGTAACTCTAGACTCCACAGGTGACAGACTCAATTTTTCCTTACTATAGTATATATAGAGAAAAGGTCTCTAACGCCTGTTCAACGGTAGTAGTTTTCAACTCGTCACCAAGCTCACAAAAACGACCCGATCGTCAAATCTTTTTTAACTATCTGCTCTAGAACGGATTATTATGCACAAAAAACTTTTTATTTGAAGAAAATCGATAATCAATTAATGAAATGGTCCAATACTTTCCCAAAAAGCCTTAAAAATCATACTATGTCAAACAAGTCGTCCATATAGAACGTATAGAGAAACGGACTGTTTCGTCTGCTTTGAGCAAATTAAACAAAAACTACCATGAAATATACATACTTTCAATAAATTAATCTATTTTCTATCGATCCACGGCGCAAAAACATTCAAATAGGCCTCTAGAACACTTAAACCCACGAATATTGTTCTACATGCCTACTGTTTTAACAAGATGACCTCTATTTTGTAAGATTTCCACAGTGAATCCAAGACGCGTTTTGATTGGTCAACGTGATTTTCGACCAATCAAAAAACGCGTCAATTGGAAATGTAACAAAATGGAGTTCATCTTGTCAAAACAGTAGGCATGTAGAACAATATTCGTGGGTTTAAGTGTTCTAGAGGCCTATTTGAAAGTTTTTACGCCGTGGATCATGTAGGGCACCTGAAAAACGTGTTTCAACACCAAACCCACCAGGTTCAGGTACCGAGAAACCCCGTGCAAATTTTGCGACACCAGGATGAGGGGCGACTTTGGGGCACTGTAGCCACTGCGCATCTCACTGCGCAGGTATGATTTTTTTGCAAATAGGTTGCTAACTACGTGGGGCATCGAGAAAAGGTGTTTAAACAAGTAACTAACTACATTAAGGTACCAAAAAACGCGTGCAAACCTTGCGACACCAGGATGAGGCGGCCAGTTTTCCTGTTCTAAAGCCCTATATAGCCATATTGCACGGTATACTTTGCGGCGCTGTTGCCATGGCGCACCTCGGTGTGCGAATGTGATTTTTTGCAGTAAGGTTGCTAACCATGTAGGGCACCTGAAAAACGTGTTTCAACACCAAACCCACCAGGTTCAGGTACCGAGAAACCCCGTGCAAATTTTGCGACACCAGGATGAGGGGCGACTTTGGGGCACTGTAGCCACTGCGCATCTCACTGCGCAGGTATGATTTTTTTGCAAATAGGTTGCTAACTACGTGGGGCATCGAGAAAAGGTGTTTAAACAAGTAACTAACTACATTAAGGTACCAAAAAACGCGTGCAAACCTTGCGACACCAGGATGAGGCGGCCAGTTTTCCTGTTCTAAAGCCCTATATAGCCATATTGCACGGTATACTTTGCGGCGCTGTTGCCATGGCGCACCTCGGTGTGCGAATGTGATTTTTTGCAGTAAGGTTGCTAACCATGTAGGGCACCTGAAAAACGTGTTTCAACACCAAACCCACCAGGTTCAGGTACCGAGAAACCCCGTGCAAATTTTGCGACACCAGGATGAGGGGCGACTTTGGGGCACTGTAGCCACTGCGCATCTCACTGCGCAGGTATGATTTTTTTGCAAATAGGTTGCTAACTACGTGGGGCATCGAGAAAAGGTGTTTAAACAAGTAACTAACTACATTAAGGTACCAAAAAACGCGTGCAAACCTTGCGACACCAGGATGAGGCGGCCAGTTTTCCTGTTCTAAAGCCCTATATAGCCATATTGCACGGTATACTTTGCGGCGCTGTTGCCATGGCGCACCTCGGTGTGCGAATGTGATTTTTTGCAGTAAGGTTGCTAACCATGTAGGGCACCTGAAAAACGTGTTTCAACACCAAACCCACCAGGTTCAGGTACCGAGAAACCCCGTGCAAATTTTGCGACACCAGGATGAGGGGCGACTTTGGGGCACTGTAGCCACTGCGCATCTCACTGCGCAGGTATGATTTTTTTGCAAATAGGTTGCTAACTACGTGGGGCATCGAGAAAAGGTGTTTAAACAAGTAACTAACTACATTAAGGTACCAAAAAACGCGTGCAAACCTTGCGACACCAGGATGAGGCGGCCAGTTTTCCTGTTCTAAAGCCCTATATAGCCATATTGCACGGTATACTTTGCGGCGCTGTTGCCATGGCGCACCTCGGTGTGCGAATGTGATTTTTTGCAGTAAGGTTGCTAACCATGTAGGGCACCTGAAAAACGTGTTTCAACACCAAACCCACCAGGTTCAGGTACCGAGAAACCCCGTGCAAATTTTGCGACACCAGGATGAGGGGCGACTTTGGGGCACTGTAGCCACTGCGCATCTCACTGCGCAGGTATGATTTTTTTTGCAAATAGGTTGCTAACTACGTGGGGCATCGAGAAAAGGTGTTTAAACAAGTAACTAACTACATTAAGGTACCAAAAAACGCGTGCAAACCTTGCGACACCAGGATGAGGCGGCCAGTTTTCCTGTTCTAAAGCCCTATATAGCCATATTGCACGGTATACTTTGCGGCGCTGTTGCCATGGCGCACCTCGGTGTGCGAATGTGATTTTTTGCAGTAAGGTTGCTAACCATGTAGGGCACCTGAAAAACGTGTTTCAACACCAAACCCACCAGGTTCAGGTACCGAGAAACCCCGTGCAAATTTTGCGACACCAGGATGAGGGGCGACTTTGGGGCACTGTAGCCACTGCGCATCTCACTGCGCAGGTATGATTTTTTTGCAAATAGGTTGCTAACTACGTGGGGCATCGAGAAAAGGTGTTTAAACAAGTAACTAACTACATTAAGGTACCAAAAAACGCGTGCAAACCTTGCGACACCAGGATGAGGCGGCCAGTTTTCCTGTTCTAAAGCCCTATATAGCCATATTGCACGGTATACTTTGCGGCGCTGTTGCCATGGCGCACCTCGGTGTGCGAATGTGATTTTTTGCAGTAAGGTTGCTAACCATGTAGGGCACCTGAAAAACGTGTTTCAACACCAAACCCACCAGGTTCAGGTACCGAGAAACCCCGTGCAAATTTTGCGACACCAGGATGAGGGGCGACTTTGGGGCACTGTAGCCACTGCGCATCTCACTGCGCAGGTATGATTTTTTTGCAAATAGGTTGCTAACTACGTGGGGCATCGAGAAAAGGTGTTTAAACAAGTAACTAACTACATTAAGGTACCAAAAAACGCGTGCAAACCTTGCGACACCAGGATGAGGCGGCCAGTTTTCCTGTTCTAAAGCCCTATATAGCCATATTGCACGGTATACTTTGCGGCGCTGTTGCCATGGCGCACCTCGGTGTGCGAATGTGATTTTTTGCAGTAAGGTTGCTAACCATGTAGGGCACCTGAAAAACGTGTTTCAACACCAAACCCACCAGGTTCAGGTACCGAGAAACCCCGTGCAAATTTTGCGACACCAGGATGAGGGGCGACTTTGGGGCACTGTAGCCACTGCGCATCTCACTGCGCAGGTATGATTTTTTTGCAAATAGGTTGCTAACTACGTGGGGCATCGAGAAAAGGTGTTTAAACAAGTAACTAACTACATTAAGGTACCAAAAAACGCGTGCAAACCTTGCGACACCAGGATGAGGCGGCCAGTTTTCCTGTTCTAAAGCCCTATATAGCCATATTGCACGGTATACTTTGCGGCGCTGTTGCCATGGCGCACCTCGGTGTGCGAATGTGATTTTTTGCAGTAAGGTTGCTAACCATGTAGGGCACCTGAAAAACGTGTTTCAACACCAAACCCACCAGGTTCAGGTACCGAGAAACCCCGTGCAAATTTTGCGACACCAGGATGAGGGGCGACTTTGGGGCACTGTAGCCACTGCGCATCTCACTGCGCAGGTATGATTTTTTTGCAAATAGGTTGCTAACTACGTGGGGCATCGAGAAAAGGTGTTTAAACAAGTAACTAACTACATTAAGGTACCAAAAAACGCGTGCAAACCTTGCGACACCAGGATGAGGCGGCCAGTTTTCCTGTTCTAAAGCCCTATATAGCCATATTGCACGGTATACTTTGCGGCGCTGTTGCCATGGCGCACCTCGGTGTGCGAATGTGATTTTTTGCAGTAAGGTTGCTAACCATGTAGGGCACCTGAAAAACGTGTTTCAACACCAAACCCACCAGGTTCAGGTACCGAGAAACCCCGTGCAAATTTTGCGACACCAGGATGAGGGGCGACTTTGGGGCACTGTAGCCACTGCGCATCTCACTGCGCAGGTATGATTTTTTTGCAAATAGGTTGCTAACTACGTGGGGCATCGAGAAAAGGTGTTTAAACAAGTAACTAACTACATTAAGGTACCAAAAAACGCGTGCAAACCTTGCGACACCAGGATGAGGCGGCCAGTTTTCCTGTTCTAAAGCCCTATATAGCCATATTGCACGGTATACTTTGCGGCGCTGTTGCCATGGCGCACCTCGGTGTGCGAATGTGATTTTTTGCAGTAAGGTTGCTAACCATGTAGGGCACCTGAAAAACGTGTTTCAACACCAAACCCACCAGGTTCAGGTACCGAGAAACCCCGTGCAAATTTTGCGACACCAGGATGAGGGGCGACTTTGGGGCACTGTAGCCACTGCGCATCTCACTGCGCAGGTATGATTTTTTTGCAAATAGGTTGCTAACTACGTGGGGCATCGAGAAAAGGTGTTTAAACAAGTAACTAACTACATTAAGGTACCAAAAAACGCGTGCAAACCTTGCGACACCAGGATGAGGCGGCCAGTTTTCCTGTTCTAAAGCCCTATATAGCCATATTGCACGGTATACTTTGCGGCGCTGTTGCCATGGCGCACCTCGGTGTGCGAATGTGATTTTTTGCAGTAAGGTTGCTAACCATGTAGGGCACCTGAAAAACGTGTTTCAACACCAAACCCACCAGGTTCAGGTACCGAGAAACCCCGTGCAAATTTTGCGACACCAGGATGAGGGGCGACTTTGGGGCACTGTAGCCACTGCGCATCTCACTGCGCAGGTATGATTTTTTTGCAAATAGGTTGCTAACTACGTGGGGCATCGAGAAAAGGTGTTTAAACAAGTAACTAACTACATTAAGGTACCAAAAAACGCGTGCAAACCTTGCGACACCAGGATGAGGCGGCCAGTTTTCCTGTTCTAAAGCCCTATATAGCCATATTGCACGGTATACTTTGCGGCGCTGTTGCCATGGCGCACCTCGGTGTGCGAATGTGATTTTTTGCAGTAAGGTTGCTAACCATGTAGGGCACCTGAAAAACGTGTTTCAACACCAAACCCACCAGGTTCAGGTACCGAGAAACCCCGTGCAAATTTTGCGACACCAGGATGAGGGGCGACTTTGGGGCACTGTAGCCACTGCGCATCTCACTGCGCAGGTATGATTTTTTTGCAAATAGGTTGCTAACTACGTGGGGCATCGAGAAAAGGTGTTTAAACAAGTAACTAACTACATTAAGGTACCAAAAAACGCGTGCAAACCTTGCGACACCAGGATGAGGCGGCCAGTTTTCCTGTTCTAAAGCCCTATATAGCCATATTGCACGGTATACTTTGCGGCGCTGTTGCCATGGCGCACCTCGGTGTGCGAATGTGATTTTTTGCAGTAAGGTTGCTAACCATGTAGGGCACCTGAAAAACGTGTTTCAACACCAAACCCACCAGGTTCAGGTACCGAGAAACCCCGTGCAAATTTTGCGACACCAGGATGAGGGGCGACTTTGGGGCACTGTAGCCACTGCGCATCTCACTGCGCAGGTATGATTTTTTTGCAAATAGGTTGCTAACTACGTGGGGCATCGAGAAAAGGTGTTTAAACAAGTAACTAACTACATTAAGGTACCAAAAAACGCGTGCAAACCTTGCGACACCAGGATGAGGCGGCCAGTTTTCCTGTTCTAAAGCCCTATATAGCCATATTGCACGGTATACTTTGCGGCGCTGTTGCCATGGCGCACCTCGGTGTGCGAATGTGATTTTTTGCAGTAAGGTTGCTAACCATGTAGGGCACCTGAAAAACGTGTTTCAACACCAAACCCACCAGGTTCAGGTACCGAGAAACCCCGTGCAAATTTTGCGACACCAGGATGAGGGGCGACTTTGGGGCACTGTAGCCACTGCGCATCTCACTGCGCAGGTATGATTTTTTTGCAAATAGGTTGCTAACTACGTGGGGCATCGAGAAAAGGTGTTTAAACAAGTAACTAACTACATTAAGGTACCAAAAAACGCGTGCAAACCTTGCGACACCAGGATGAGGCGGCCAGTTTTCCTGTTCTAAAGCCCTATATAGCCATATTGCACGGTATACTTTGCGGCGCTGTTGCCATGGCGCACCTCGGTGTGCGAATGTGATTTTTTGCAGTAAGGTTGCTAACCATGTAGGGCACCTGAAAAACGTGTTTCAACACCAAACCCACCAGGTTCAGGTACCGAGAAACCCCGTGCAAATTTTGCGACACCAGGATGAGGGGCGACTTTGGGGCACTGTAGCCACTGCGCATCTCACTGCGCAGGTATGATTTTTTTGCAAATAGGTTGCTAACTACGTGGGGCATCGAGAAAAGGTGTTTAAACAAGTAACTAACTACATTAAGGTACCAAAAAACGCGTGCAAACCTTGCGACACCAGGATGAGGCGGCCAGTTTTCCTGTTCTAAAGCCCTATATAGCCATATTGCACGGTATACTTTGCGGCGCTGTTGCCATGGCGCACCTCGGTGTGCGAATGTGATTTTTTGCAGTAAGGTTGCTAACCATGTAGGGCACCTGAAAAACGTGTTTCAACACCAAACCCACCAGGTTCAGGTACCGAGAAACCCCGTGCAAATTTTGCGACACCAGGATGAGGGGCGACTTTGGGGCACTGTAGCCACTGCGCATCTCACTGCGCAGGTATGATTTTTTTGCAAATAGGTTGCTAACTACGTGGGGCATCGAGAAAAGGTGTTTAAACAAGTAACTAACTACATTAAGGTACCAAAAAACGCGTGCAAACCTTGCGACACCAGGATGAGGCGGCCAGTTTTCCTGTTCTAAAGCCCTATATAGCCATATTGCACGGTATACTTTGCGGCGCTGTTGCCATGGCGCACCTCGGTGTGCGAATGTGATTTTTTGCAGTAAGGTTGCTAACCATGTAGGGCACCTGAAAAACGTGTTTCAACACCAAACCCACCAGGTTCAGGTACCGAGAAACCCCGTGCAAATTTTGCGACACCAGGATGAGGGGCGACTTTGGGGCACTGTAGCCACTGCGCATCTCACTGCGCAGGTATGATTTTTTTGCAAATAGGTTGCTAACTACGTGGGGCATCGAGAAAAGGTGTTTAAACAAGTAACTAACTACATTAAGGTACCAAAAAACGCGTGCAAACCTTGCGACACCAGGATGAGGCGGCCAGTTTTCCTGTTCTAAAGCCCTATATAGCCATATTGCACGGTATACTTTGCGGCGCTGTTGCCATGGCGCACCTCGGTGTGCGAATGTGATTTTTTGCAGTAAGGTTGCTAACCATGTAGGGCACCTGAAAAACGTGTTTCAACACCAAACCCACCAGGTTCAGGTACCGAGAAACCCCGTGCAAATTTTGCGACACCAGGATGAGGGGCGACTTTGGGGCACTGTAGCCACTGCGCATCTCACTGCGCAGGTATGATTTTTTTGCAAATAGGTTGCTAACTACGTGGGGCATCGAGAAAAGGTGTTTAAACAAGTAACTAACTACATTAAGGTACCAAAAAACGCGTGCAAACCTTGCGACACCAGGATGAGGCGGCCAGTTTTCCTGTTCTAAAGCCCTATATAGCCATATTGCACGGTATACTTTGCGGCGCTGTTGCCATGGCGCACCTCGGTGTGCGAATGTGATTTTTTGCAGTAAGGTTGCTAACCATGTAGGGCACCTGAAAAACGTGTTTCAACACCAAACCCACCAGGTTCAGGTACCGAGAAACCCCGTGCAAATTTTGCGACACCAGGATGAGGGGCGACTTTGGGGCACTGTAGCCACTGCGCATCTCACTGCGCAGGTATGATTTTTTTGCAAATAGGTTGCTAACTACGTGGGGCATCGAGAAAAGGTGTTTAAACAAGTAACTAACTACATTAAGGTACCAAAAAACGCGTGCAAACCTTGCGACACCAGGATGAGGCGGCCAGTTTTCCTGTTCTAAAGCCCTATATAGCCATATTGCACGGTATACTTTGCGGCGCTGTTGCCATGGCGCACCTCGGTGTGCGAATGTGATTTTTTGCAGTAAGGTTGCTAACCATGTAGGGCACCTGAAAAACGTGTTTCAACACCAAACCCACCAGGTTCAGGTACCGAGAAACCCCGTGCAAATTTTGCGACACCAGGATGAGGGGCGACTTTGGGGCACTGTAGCCACTGCGCATCTCACTGCGCAGGTATGATTTTTTTGCAAATAGGTTGCTAACTACGTGGGGCATCGAGAAAAGGTGTTTAAACAAGTAACTAACTACATTAAGGTACCAAAAAACGCGTGCAAACCTTGCGACACCAGGATGAGGCGGCCAGTTTTCCTGTTCTAAAGCCCTATATAGCCATATTGCACGGTATACTTTGCGGCGCTGTTGCCATGGCGCACCTCGGTGTGCGAATGTGATTTTTTGCAGTAAGGTTGCTAACCATGTAGGGCACCTGAAAAACGTGTTTCAACACCAAACCCACCAGGTTCAGGTACCGAGAAACCCCGTGCAAATTTTGCGACACCAGGATGAGGGGCGACTTTGGGGCACTGTAGCCACTGCGCATCTCACTGCGCAGGTATGATTTTTTTGCAAATAGGTTGCTAACTACGTGGGGCATCGAGAAAAGGTGTTTAAACAAGTAACTAACTACATTAAGGTACCAAAAAACGCGTGCAAACCTTGCGACACCAGGATGAGGCGGCCAGTTTTCCTGTTCTAAAGCCCTATATAGCCATATTGCACGGTATACTTTGCGGCGCTGTTGCCATGGCGCACCTCGGTGTGCGAATGTGATTTTTTGCAGTAAGGTTGCTAACCATGTAGGGCACCTGAAAAACGTGTTTCAACACCAAACCCACCAGGTTCAGGTACCGAGAAACCCCGTGCAAATTTTGCGACACCAGGATGAGGGGCGACTTTGGGGCACTGTAGCCACTGCGCATCTCACTGCGCAGGTATGATTTTTTTGCAAATAGGTTGCTAACTACGTGGGGCATCGAGAAAAGGTGTTTAAACAAGTAACTAACTACATTAAGGTACCAAAAAACGCGTGCAAACCTTGCGACACCAGGATGAGGCGGCCAGTTTTCCTGTTCTAAAGCCCTATATAGCCATATTGCACGGTATACTTTGCGGCGCTGTTGCCATGGCGCACCTCGGTGTGCGAATGTGATTTTTTGCAGTAAGGTTGCTAACCATGTAGGGCACCTGAAAAACGTGTTTCAACACCAAACCCACCAGGTTCAGGTACCGAGAAACCCCGTGCAAATTTTGCGACACCAGGATGAGGGGCGACTTTGGGGCACTGTAGCCACTGCGCATCTCACTGCGCAGGTATGATTTTTTTGCAAATAGGTTGCTAACTACGTGGGGCATCGAGAAAAGGTGTTTAAACAAGTAACTAACTACATTAAGGTACCAAAAAACGCGTGCAAACCTTGCGACACCAGGATGAGGCGGCCAGTTTTCCTGTTCTAAAGCCCTATATAGCCATATTGCACGGTATACTTTGCGGCGCTGTTGCCATGGCGCACCTCGGTGTGCGAATGTGATTTTTTGCAGTAAGGTTGCTAACCATGTAGGGCACCTGAAAAACGTGTTTCAACACCAAACCCACCAGGTTCAGGTACCGAGAAACCCCGTGCAAATTTTGCGACACCAGGATGAGGGGCGACTTTGGGGCACTGTAGCCACTGCGCATCTCACTGCGCAGGTATGATTTTTTTGCAAATAGGTTGCTAACTACGTGGGGCATCGAGAAAAGGTGTTTAAACAAGTAACTAACTACATTAAGGTACCAAAAAACGCGTGCAAACCTTGCGACACCAGGATGAGGCGGCCAGTTTTCCTGTTCTAAAGCCCTATATAGCCATATTGCACGGTATACTTTGCGGCGCTGTTGCCATGGCGCACCTCGGTGTGCGAATGTGATTTTTTGCAGTAAGGTTGCTAACCATGTAGGGCACCTGAAAAACGTGTTTCAACACCAAACCCACCAGGTTCAGGTACCGAGAAACCCCGTGCAAATTTTGCGACACCAGGATGAGGGGCGACTTTGGGGCACTGTAGCCACTGCGCATCTCACTGCGCAGGTATGATTTTTTTGCAAATAGGTTGCTAACTACGTGGGGCATCGAGAAAAGGTGTTTAAACAAGTAACTAACTACATTAAGGTACCAAAAAACGCGTGCAAACCTTGCGACACCAGGATGAGGCGGCCAGTTTTCCTGTTCTAAAGCCCTATATAGCCATATTGCACGGTATACTTTGCGGCGCTGTTGCCATGGCGCACCTCGGTGTGCGAATGTGATTTTTTGCAGTAAGGTTGCTAACCATGTAGGGCACCTGAAAAACGTGTTTCAACACCAAACCCACCAGGTTCAGGTACCGAGAAACCCCGTGCAAATTTTGCGACACCAGGATGAGGGGCGACTTTGGGGCACTGTAGCCACTGCGCATCTCACTGCGCAGGTATGATTTTTTTGCAAATAGGTTGCTAACTACGTGGGGCATCGAGAAAAGGTGTTTAAACAAGTAACTAACTACATTAAGGTACCAAAAAACGCGTGCAAACCTTGCGACACCAGGATGAGGCGGCCAGTTTTCCTGTTCTAAAGCCCTATATAGCCATATTGCACGGTATACTTTGCGGCGCTGTTGCCATGGCGCACCTCGGTGTGCGAATGTGATTTTTTGCAGTAAGGTTGCTAACCATGTAGGGCACCTGAAAAACGTGTTTCAACACCAAACCCACCAGGTTCAGGTACCGAGAAACCCCGTGCAAATTTTGCGACACCAGGATGAGGGGCGACTTTGGGGCACTGTAGCCACTGCGCATCTCACTGCGCAGGTATGATTTTTTTGCAAATAGGTTGCTAACTACGTGGGGCATCGAGAAAAGGTGTTTAAACAAGTAACTAACTACATTAAGGTACCAAAAAACGCGTGCAAACCTTGCGACACCAGGATGAGGCGGCCAGTTTTCCTGTTCTAAAGCCCTATATAGCCATATTGCACGGTATACTTTGCGGCGCTGTTGCCATGGCGCACCTCGGTGTGCGAATGTGATTTTTTGCAGTAAGGTTGCTAACCATGTAGGGCACCTGAAAAACGTGTTTCAACACCAAACCCACCAGGTTCAGGTACCGAGAAACCCCGTGCAAATTTTGCGACACCAGGATGAGGGGCGACTTTGGGGCACTGTAGCCACTGCGCATCTCACTGCGCAGGTATGATTTTTTTGCAAATAGGTTGCTAACTACGTGGGGCATCGAGAAAAGGTGTTTAAACAAGTAACTAACTACATTAAGGTACCAAAAAACGCGTGCAAACCTTGCGACACCAGGATGAGGCGGCCAGTTTTCCTGTTCTAAAGCCCTATATAGCCATATTGCACGGTATACTTTGCGGCGCTGTTGCCATGGCGCACCTCGGTGTGCGAATGTGATTTTTTGCAGTAAGGTTGCTAACCATGTAGGGCACCTGAAAAACGTGTTTCAACACCAAACCCACCAGGTTCAGGTACCGAGAAACCCCGTGCAAATTTTGCGACACCAGGATGAGGGGCGACTTTGGGGCACTGTAGCCACTGCGCATCTCACTGCGCAGGTATGATTTTTTTGCAAATAGGTTGCTAACTACGTGGGGCATCGAGAAAAGGTGTTTAAACAAGTAACTAACTACATTAAGGTACCAAAAAACGCGTGCAAACCTTGCGACACCAGGATGAGGCGGCCAGTTTTCCTGTTCTAAAGCCCTATATAGCCATATTGCACGGTATACTTTGCGGCGCTGTTGCCATGGCGCACCTCGGTGTGCGAATGTGATTTTTTGCAGTAAGGTTGCTAACCATGTAGGGCACCTGAAAAACGTGTTTCAACACCAAACCCACCAGGTTCAGGTACCGAGAAACCCCGTGCAAATTTTGCGACACCAGGATGAGGGGCGACTTTGGGGCACTGTAGCCACTGCGCATCTCACTGCGCAGGTATGATTTTTTTTGCAAATAGGTTGCTAACTACGTGGGGCATCGAGAAAAGGTGTTTAAACAAGTAACTAACTACATTAAGGTACCAAAAAAACGCGTGCAAACCTTGCGACACCAGGATGAGGCGGCCAGTTTTCCTGTTCTAAAGCCCTATATAGCCATATTGCACGGTATA